>LR738715.1:828998792-829010361 GCA_902687465.1 Secale cereale | reverse complement strand
TAGGTCTGTCACACCCTGCATTCTGTATCATGTCATTTGTATCATTAGAGCATGAAAATTTGGACCAACAAATTTTTTTGGCATTCATTTGGCTTTTATTGGGAATAAAGTTTTTCTCCCTGTGTTTTTTCAAGTGCTCTTTAAAGTCAACTACTCCCTCTTGTAGAATTCATCTCCTTACCCAAAACTTCTGCCCAATGATCATACCAAGTTTTTATAGCAGTATAGTATTTTCTTATAAAATTAATTTGGCCAAAAAGTATTTTCAAAAATTAGATTTCCAAAAACCCCCTGAATTGAGGTTTGCACTGCAAGTGCTTGATTTAGGGTGAGAAAATTATTTCAAAAATCATATTTGAAACCTAGTAGATATAGGACTCCCATAAACCACAAAAGTATAATTTTAAAAGTTATTTTCCTATTTATTTAAAAGCTTTTTCTTAAGGCCAGAAATGGTCTTTAATAGGGAAAAATTATTTAATTATTTCAAAAATATTTGCCAAAATTCAGGGAGACTCATAGGACATATATTGTCCATATATAAGAGTTTCAACACTTGGTCATGTTCAATATATTGGTCAAATCCCTCAGTAGCCCTTTCTGGATATTTCAAGCTTTTGAAATATTTACAAAGGAAATATTCTCTAAAAATTCCAGGGAAATTCTATCATGTCATATATGACATATTTGATGATCTTGCCAAACCCCATGCCTTGGGAAGCAAGAAAACATCATCAATAACCCTCAAAACCATTCTGTCCATATCTGAAGTTTGAGCAACTTTACATTGCCAAACTTGTCCAAACGCCCTCAAACTTGGTACACATGCTAGAATGGTCTAATAAGGCATCTAGACCAAATTGCACAAGCTTTGGAGAAGGGTAACTTGATCAGAGTACCCTAAAACCATTTCTGTTCAAATTCAAATTTGAACAACTTTACATTACCAACTTTTTACTTGGGGCTTCAAACTTTGTGGGTATGATCACAACCCCAAATGATGACACTACAGCAAGTGGTGCATCAAGGGGGGATGATTAGCTTGACTCAAACATGGTGAAACCATTTCTGTTGATTTCTAGGGTTCACCAAAGTTACATTGGTAAGTTTCTTCAAATAAGCCCAAACTTGGTTAAACACCCTGTTTCCATATTCCATTTAATCCTGTTAAGTGTCATGGCTAGTGGAGATCATTTGACTGCTCAAAACCACATCAAACACCTTCTGATGGTTTTCTAAAGTTACCATTTTCACCTGTTCTCCTGTTCTCCTTGAGCCCAACTTTCTACCACAGCTCCCCCAGGTCCCCTTGCACCTCCAGTAACTTCCCCATGGCCAGAGATCAATAATTGAGGGGTGAAAACCCCATTTTACCTTGCTGGACAGCCCAGTTTTCACCGTCCCTCAACCTCCCTCCTCTTCCATTGGATAACCAAGGCATCCAAGGCCACGACCCGTTTGTTTACTCCGTGCCTGACCCCCCAGACAAAGTGGACGCGCCCAGCAAGCGAACGGGATGCCCTGGCATGCAATAGGCGTGCTCCAGAGCGCGTTACAGTGCACGCCCACACTGTAGCCTCCTCCAATCAGCCGCCCCCGACCACCTCGTGCTTCCCCCTCGCGCCATACGATGCGCCTCGGCGTCCACAACACCCCCCGGCACTGTCCCCCTCGTCCTTCTCCCTCCTGTGGATGCCCTCGCACGCGCGCCGGCTGCCCGCGAGCTCCAGTCCTCGGCCTCACACACGCGCGGCTCTGGAAGCTTCCCCCGCTCCCTCTCTTCCTCTCCCCGGCCCTGGACTGCATCCAGCAACTCCGCAGACACCACCCCAGCTTCTCCCGAGCCCTATGGCAACGAGCAGAAGCTCGCCGGCGCATAGGTCCATGGCACCTCGTCGTTCGCCTATAAAAGGACCCCCCGAGCTCCTCCTCTCCTCAACAACTACTCTCTCACTCACTCAATCTCCCCCTGCGCCACTCACCCCACTCTAGACAGGCCCGAGCTCGAGATCGAGCTCGAGCTCCGCCGTGGCGGCTCGCCGTCGTCCGCTCGGTACATGCCGTCCCAACCACTCCTCTCACTTGATCTAGCACCGCAAACCTCCACTGATCACTTTCCCCTCGTTTCCCCTCTCTTCAGCTGCTGGAAACGGCCGGAACCACCACCACCCGAAGCTCCTCCGCCGCGTGACCTCGCCGCCGGCAAACCAGGCCACTCCGACGACCCACTTCACCTCCACCAGATCAGTGACACCTCGCTGAATCCATCCCTGCCCTCAGCTCACCCTGCCGTGCCACGAGTCATCGCCGGTGAGCTCGCCGACCCTCTGCCGAAGGGTTAGGGATGACAGGCGGCCCCCGCCTGTCAGCCTACCCTCGCCCTCGCCCCTCTCTCCTCTCACTGACGCTGGGCCCCGCCCGTCAGGTTTGAAAACCTGGCGCGCGCTGGCGCCCGTGCGGTGGGCTGTTTCGCCCTGGGCTTGCTGCACTGTGGCCGTTCTGGCCCAGTTGGACAGGACCCTTTTTCTTTTTCTTTTCTGTGGTATTTTCAAATAATTCCACAGGATTAAATATTTATCCAAACAAATTAATTCCAGTTCCTAAAAACTTGTAAAAATCAACCTATTTAATGATGTCACTTTCACCCATATCCATGGACCTTTTCTGTTTTGTTCAAATTTAAATTCACATTTGAACATTAAAACCCTGTTCAAAAATTCTGTACCCCATTCTGTCACTCCAAATCTCAAACTAAGAATTTTTGCCATCTTAGTTTTCCCTCTAGTATTTGATAAAAATAAGTTGACATTTTTCTTAGCACTTTGGGTTTTTCTGTTTTTATTGTGGTCTTATTTTTCCGTTGTTTATTGCGACGATTAGATACCTTGTTTGACGAGGTTGCTGAAGAAGAAGGAGGTGAAGGATTTGAAGACCTTGAAGACCAAGCCAATCCAGGCAAGCAGCCCTTTGACCATGATACCCTTGTGTTCCTCGGAACCCATTTATTTCCGAATGCATGATGATAAGAGTGACGGTGGTGACCTAGTTGAGAGCCACCACATGATGCATGCCTTACTCATGATCTTGCTATATTCTTAGATGAAATGATTAGTAGTGATGCTTAGTGATGCATGTGTGCCATGAAGCCTTCGTGGTTGCATTCTTTTCAAAAACCACATCGGGTGCCCCTAATGCCCGTGGGTGATGTTGAGTTAGGTCATCACTTGAGGAAGAAGTGGTGTGCCAATAAAGATCTTGTGTGTGGGTGAAATGATGGATTAGATTTATGTGTGACTATCGTCCCAACAAAACATGTGCAACCACTCTACCCCTTATGGGACGGGGCATTATTGATTACTTAGGCTGATACTAGCATGGTGCCCACATTACTAGTGACGGGAAAGACTTGAGGTCACTCCCGGGACGGGGTCGTGCTTGGATAGGCGACCATGACTGTTTTCACAGGGCACCAGACACGCCCTTGGTCCCTTCGTGTACGCGTGACATTGAAAGTAGGGCAAGTACCATGATCTATTGTTTGTACTCGAGGGCCGTGCACCAACGAGTGGACCCTATGCTAGCGTCGTCTAGGGAAAGATAATGACCGGGTGCTTCCCCCGAGTACTTGAGGTACTGCGGGATCGTGGGTGACACAAAAGCTTCTCGAATCTTGTGGGTAAAGTGCGCAACCTCTGCAGAGTGTAAAACTATTCGAATAGCCGTGTCCACGATCATGGATAGTTGGGTGGTGCTACTTAAACTATGTCCAGAATTTTACAATCTCGGTGAAAGTATGTGTGTGTTGAGTCAAGGTGGTGACTTGACTCGTTGAATTAAACTCTATTCATGTTGATATCTGTAATCTGTCTTCGAGGTTAGCCAAATTTATTGATGCATGTTACATGATGGTAGAATATTTAATCTAGCTTGTAGCTAGGTTGCTCATTATTGTACAATTGCATTGTTACCTCGAACCAAATCATGGGTTGCTTTGGAGTACATTCAAAGTACTTTTTGGCTTGCCACTGGTTATTTAATTGGCCAGGCATGGAGGACCAGGAATTTGAAGAAGAATTCTATGGAGACGAACATGCGAACTAGGATGCTTTCCTAGTCAGAATGAGTGTAGGGTTAAGGCAGATGGCATGGGTTCTACTTATCTATGAAGACTTCCGCTATTCGAGTTATTCGCTATTCAGCCCTTGAGGCTTTATCTATGTAAGACTTGGCCATAATGGTCATAATTTGTGTAAGACGGTATGTATGGATGTAAGACTCTTGTTATTCAGCTTCTGTGTGTTCAGTGAGCATTGATCTCTGGGATCACTGTACACGTGCATTCGGTGATCTTGACTCTTAAGTCAGGGTCCCCACATAAGCCTAGCACAAGATTGTATAGTTCGTAATGCTAAAGCTTTTCCAATGTCAAGTATTTGTTCCTTAGACCATGAGGTTGTGCAATTCCCGGATTCCGTAGGAATGCTTTGGGTGTGCCAAACGTCACAACGTAACTGGGTGGCTATAAAGGTACGCAACGGGTATCTCCGAAAGTGTCCGTTGAGTTGGCACGAATCGAGACTGGGATTTGTCACTCCGTTTGACGGAGAGGTATCTCTGGGCCCACTCGGTAAGACATCATCATAATGAGCTCAATGTGACTAAGGAGTTAGTCACGGGATGATGTATTACGAAACGAGTAAAGAGACTTGCCATGACGAGATTGAACAAGGTATCGGTATACCGACGATCGAATCTCGGGCAAGTACTATACCGATAGACAAAGGGAATTGCATACGGGATTAAGTGAATCCTTGACATCGTGGTTCATCCGATGAGATCATCGAGGAACACGTGGGAACCAACATAGGTATCCAGATCCCGGTGTAGGTTATTTACCGGAGAGTTGTCTCAGTCATGTCTACGTGTCTCCCGAACCCGTAGGGTCTACACACTTAAGGTTCGGTGATGCTAGGGTTGTAGAGATATATGCACACGGTAACCTGAATGTTGTTCGGAGTCCCGGATGAGATCCCGGACGTCACGAGGAGTTCCGGAACAATCCGATGAGAGTTCGGGGGGTCACCGGTAGTATACCGGGACCACCGGAAGGATCCCGGGGGTCCACCGGGTGGGGCCACCCATCCTAGAGGGCCCCATGGGCCGTAGGGGGAGGGGGACCAGCCCATAGTGGGCTGGCGCACCCCCTTGGGCCTCCCTCCTGTGCCTAGGGTTGGAAACCCTAGGGGTGGGGGGCGCCACCCTTGCCTTGGGGGACAAGTCTCCCCCCTGGCCCCTATATATAGTGGGGGGGGGGGCGAGAGAGGGTAGCCGCACCTCAGCCCCTGGCGCCTCTCCCCCCCCCCGTTACACCTCTCCCTCCTCCCGCAGGTCCTTGGCGAAGCCCTGCAGCTCTTCCCGTTGCATCCATCACCATGCCATTGTGCTGCTGGATCTCCATCAACCTCTGCTCCCCCCTTGCTGGATCAAGAAGGAGGAGACATCGCTGCACCGTACGTGTGTTGAACGCGGAGGTGCCGTCCGTTCGGCGCTGGGATCATTGGTGATAGGGATCACGACGAGTACGACTTCATCATCCACGTTCTCTTGAACGCTTCCGCTCGCGATCTACAAAGGGTATGTAGATGCACTCCTTTATGCTTGTTGCTAGATGACTCCTTAGATTGATCTTGGTGAAGCGTAAGAAATTTTTTGAATTCTTCTACGTTCCCGAACAGTGGCATCTGAGCTAGGTCATTTGCGTAGCATCTTGCATGAGTAGAACACAAACAAGTTGTGGGCGTAGATTTGTTCAATTCTCTTGCCGTTACTAGTCCAATATTGATTCGACGACATCGTGGGATGAAGCGGCCCGGACCGACCTTACACGTACGCTTACGTGAGACTGGTTCCACCGACTGACATGCACTAGTTGCATAAGGTGGCTGGCGGGTGTCTGTCTCCCCCACTTTAGTCGGATCGGATTCGATGAAAAGGGTCCATATGAAGGGTAAATAGAAATTGACATATCACATTGTGGTTTTGGCGTAGGTAAGAAACGTTCTTGCTAGAAACCTATAGAAGCCATGTAAAAACTTGCAACAACAATTAGAGGACGTCTAACTTGTTCTTGCAGCATGTGCTATGTTATGTGATATGGCCAAGAAGATGTGATAAATGATATATGTGATGTATGAGATTAATCATGTTCTTGTAATAGGGAATCACGACTTGCATGTCGATGAGAATGACAACCGGCAGGAGCCATAGGAGTTGTCTTATTTATTGTATGACATGCGTGTCACTGAATAACGCCATGTAATTACTTTACTTTATTGCTAAACGTTAGCCATAGTAGTAGAAGTAATATTTTTTTTGGCGAGACGACTTCATGAAGACATGATGATGGAGATCATGGTGTCATGCCTGTGACAAGGATGATCATGGTGCCCCGAAGATGAAAATCAAAGGAGCAAAATGATATTGGCCATATCATGTCACTTTATTTGATTGCATGTGATGTTTATCATGTTTATGCATCTTATTTGCCTAGAACGACGGTAGTAAATAAGATGATCTCTCACTAAAAATTTCAAGAATTGTGTTTCCCCTAACTGTGCACCGTTGCTAAGGATCGTTGTTCCGAAGCACCACGTGATGATCGGGTGTGATAGGCTCTAACGTTCGCATACAACGGGTGTAAGCCGGATTTACACACGCAATACACTTAGCGTTCACTTGACGAGCCTAGCATGTATAGACATGGCCTCAGAACACGGAAGACCGAAAGGTCGAACATGAGTCATATAGAAGATACGATCAACATGAAGATGTTCACCGTTGATGACTAGTCCGTCTCACGTGATAATCGGACACGGGCTAGTCGATTCGGATCATGTATCACTTAGATGACTAGAGAGATGTCAATGTGAGTGGGAGTTCATTAAATTTGATTAGATGAACTTAATTGTCATGAACTTAGTCTAAATTCTTTGCAATATGTCTTGTAGATCCAGTGGCCCACGCTCATGTCACCCTCAACTTCAACGCGTTCCTAGAGAAAACCAAGCTGAAAGACGATGGTAGCAACTATACGGATTGGGTCCGTAACATGAGGATCATCCTCATAGCTGCCAAGAAAACTTATGTACTAGAGGCACCGCTAGGTGATGCCCCCGCCCTGGCAAACCAAGATGTTATGAATGCTTGGCAGTCGCGTTGTGATGATTACTCCCTGTTTCAGTGCGGCATGCTCTACAGCTTAGAATCGGGGCTCCAAAAGTGTTTTGAGCACCACGGAGCATATCAGATGTTCCAAGAGGTGAAAATGGTTTTCCAAGCTCATGCCCGAGTTGAGAGATATGATGTCTCCAACGCATTCTACAGTAGTAAGATGGAGGAGAATAGTTCTGTCAGCGAGCACATACTCAAATTGTCTAGGTTGCACAATCGCTTGTCGCAGTTGGGAATGAATCTCCCAGACGAAGCGGTCGTTGACAGAATCCTCCAGCCGCTCCTACCTAGCTACAAGAGCTTCGTGTTAAACTTAAATATGCAAGGGATGGAGAAGTCCATTCCCGAGGTGTATTCAATGATGAAATCAGCGGAGGTGGAGATCAAGAAAGAGCATCAAGTGTTGATGGTGAATAAAACCACTAAGTTCAAGAAAGGCAAGGGTAAGAAGAACTTCAAGAAGGACGGCAAAGGAGTTGCCGCGCCCGGTAAGCCAGTTGCCGAGAAGAAGCCAAAGAATGGACCCAAGCCTGAGACTAAGTGCTTTTATTGCAAGGGAACGGGTCACTGGAAGTGGAACTGCCCCAAATACTTAGCAGATAAGAAGGCCGGCAACGTCAAAGGTATATATGATATACATGTTATTGATGTGTACGTTACCAGCGCTCGTAGTAGCTCCTGGGTATTTGATACCGGTGCAGTAGCTCACATTTGTAACTCAAAGCAGGAGCTGCGGAATAAGCGGGGACTGGCGAAGGATGAGGTGACGATGCGCGTCGGGAAAGGTTCCAAGGTCGATGTGATCGCCGTCGGCAGGCTACCTCTACATCTACCCTCGGGATTAGTTTTGAACCTTAATAATTGTTATTTAGTACCAGCTTTGAGCATGAACATTGTATCTGGATCTCGTTTGATGCGAGATGGCTACTCATTTAAATCCGAGAATATTGGTTGTTCTATTTATATGAGAGATATGTTTTATGGTCATGCCCCGCTGGTCAATGGTTTATTTTTGATTAATCTCGAACGTGATGTTACACATATTCATAGTGTGAATGCCAAAAAGATGTAAAGTTGATAATGATAGTCCCACATACTTGTGGCATTGCCGCCTTGGTCATATTGGTGTCAAACGTATGAAGAAGCTCCATGCAGATGGACTTCTGGAGTCTCTTGATTATGAATCATTTGACACGTGCGAACCATGCCTTTTAGGCAAGATGACCAAGACTCCATTCTCCGGAACAATGGAGCGAGCGACCAACTTATTGGAAATCATACATACCGATGTGTGCGGTCCAATGAGTGTTGAAGCTCGCGGAGGCTATCGTTATGTTCTCACCCTCATAGATGACTTAAGTAGATGTGGGTATGTCTACTTAATGAAACACAAGTCTGAGACCTTTGAAAAGTTCAAGGAATTTCAAAATGAGGGTGAGAATCAACGTGACAGAAAAATAAAGTTCTTACGATCGGATCGCGGGGGTGAATATTTAAGTCATGAATTTGGCACACACCTAAGGAACTGTGGAATTGTTTCACAATTGACACCGCCCGGAACACCTCAGCATAATGGTGTGTCCGAACGTCGAAATCGTACTCTGTTGGACATGGTGCGATCTATGATGTCTCTCACCGACTTACCGCTATCTTTTTGGGGTTATGCTTTAGAGACTGCCGCATTCACTTTAAATAGAGCTCCGTCAAAATCCATTGAGACGACACCGTATGAACTTTGGTTTGGCAAGAAACCTAAGCTGTTGTTTATGAAAGTTTGGGGTTGCGATGCTTATGTCAAGAATCTTCAACCTTAAAAGCTCGAACCCAAATCGGAAAAATGCGTCTTCATAGGATACCCAAAGGAAACGATTGGGTATACCTTCTACCTCAGATCTTGTCGTGGAATTAACACGGCAGATGTCCGGATCAACGGACTTAGGGTTGAGACGCGCATCTATGTGGTAGCTTGAAGGGGTTGAGTGGAATCGAGAGACGCGATGCAAAACACGGATTTAGACAGCTTCGGGCCCCGGGAAACATCATCCGGTAATAACCCTACGTGCTGTTTGAGGCTAGATCTCATTATGACGGTGTCGCCGATAAACCGGCTCTTGGTGTCTAACCCTAGAAACTTGTCTGCTTGTGGTTTGTCTAAAAGCTTGTCCTCTTTGGGGAGCCCTGCCCCTCCTTATATATGTTGAAGGGGCGGGTTTACATGACTAGTCCTAGTAGGACTAGGATTGATCTATTACAAGGAGTCCTAGTCTTGCTTCCTTTATGGAGAATATTCCTTGCGCTTTATTATTAAACCGGCCCACTATTAATATGAACCGGCCTTCTGGGCCTTGGGCCTTGTCATCCATGATCCGCCTGCCGGGTCACCAATATTTTACCAAGTGTAAACCGCCAAGTAGAATGCCAAGTCCGGCCGGGTTATAATTCCGGCCGGTTCATACCGCGGGGTAATATCCCCGACATTAGCCCCCAAGTTTAGCTTGGATGTGTCCATGGTAAACTTTATGCTGCAAAATAAACACAAGAACAAATTGATAGGTTGTGCTCCGGGTTATGAACTCTTGTAAACCGGCACCTGATCATCTTTAAGTCCTTATCCTTCCTTCTTCTAGAAAATCCGGATCAATAGACCAGCTCCATAATCAACTTGCTTGCATAAGAAATATTGTAAATCCAGAATCTACTTGAATCGGCCTTCAATTCTCTAACTTGATAAAAATATTGGTTTTTGAAATATTCAACTGATATCCAGCCGGCTTGAAGATGTAGAACTTGCCGGTTTATGATTGCCAAAATTGTCGGGTCACACAATTAATCTGATTGCCAGAACTGAAAATTTGAAGATGTTCCTCCTTTATATGCATATTACCTATAGCCCCCAAGTGCCGGGTCATTATGCAATAATGAGCAGGGACTTTGTATATACTCCATTAAAAATAGCCTTGTGTAATCTTGAAGAAATCCGGATTGTTCATCCCAATCACTATGAAACTGAATATTCCATATTATGTAACCCCCAAGTGCCGGGTCATTATGCAATAATGAGCAGGGACTTTGAAAATATGATCATGTAAACTTGAATAGCAATATATAGCCTCCAAGTGCCGGGTCATTATATAATAATGAGCAGGGACTTTGTAGATATAATTATTGAAATGAACATTATATAATGTAACTTCCATCGTGGGGTTTGAATCCACGTCCACAAGGTTAAGAGCTTTGTGCTTTACCAACTGAGTTAGACGGGCCTTTCAATATAATGGATGACTACTTGTGTACCTTGAATTGTTGACAGGAACGATTGGCAGCCCCCAAGTTCCGGTTTAGCTATATTTAGAAGGTGAACCGGTACTTCCAGATGAAGCAAATGATCTTTCCATTAGCCCCCAAGTGTCAAGTAGACAACTTGCTTGTGTGCTTGAGACTTTTGTCTTTGAATTGCTGCTGTTTACTGCTTCAACTGCCCATTAGCCCCCAAGTGTCAAGTAGACAACTTGTTTGTGTGCTTGAGACTTTTGCATTTGATGTAATCTTAATCTGAATAATGTAGCCCCCAAGTGCCGGGTTGTAAGCCTGCAGCAACTCGGGACTATTCCTTTGTAAAATAAATCATTTCCATTGATGAAATAATATCCATTGCGCTTTAAAGCGACTTTGAAGATCTCAATCATAATATTGATAACCATAATAGGAATCCAGCCATGTTTGGCTATTGAAGAATATAATCCGGTTTGAAGACCGGTTCCAATGATGTTTGATCACAATCGGGCCGGGCTTAATAAACACCGGTCATTATTTTGTCACATACTGGCGACTTATAGTCAAAACCAGGCCGGTTTAATAAACACCGGTCATTATAACTGATCACGTACTGCCAATTTGTTGGCTCATCATGAAGGTACGATCCGGGTTATGATGAACGCCGGTTTAACTCTCGCTGGTGTTCATGACCCAGACTTATAACTTTATAGATAGGTGGTCAACTTCTGGAGTTGTTCCACTCGGTTTTAAAGGGTTATAAAACACAAAAATCATCAAGAAACACATAATTATTGTAAATCAAACTATGCAATCGAGGCTTTTTCAAAGAGCTGCCAGGCTCAAAACAAGATTTGGCCATTCAAGGGGTGTGTGGGCGAACCCGACTGTCCTCAGGGGCCGGGTCATCATTTGAACGTGGGCGATACCACTGTTCAGGGAGCCCAAAAATTCATAACATAGCCATTCAAGGGGTGTGTGGGTGATACCACTGTCCTCAGGGCCCGGGTCATCATTTGAACGTGAGCGATACCACTGTTCAGGGAACCCAAAATCTCATAACATA
>LR738715.1:828973935-828998782 GCA_902687465.1 Secale cereale | reverse complement strand
GGGCGATACCACTGTCCTCAGGGGCCGGGTCATCATTTGAACGTGGGCGATACCACTGTTCAGGGAACCCAAAATCTCATAACATAGCCATTCAAGGGGTGTGTGGGCGATACCACTGTCCTCAGGGGCCGGGTCATCATTTGAACGTGGGCGATACCACTGTTCAGGGAGCCCAAAAATTCATAACATAGCCATTCAAGGGGTGTGTGGGCGAACCACTGTCCCCAGGGGCTGCTAATATTCCTCGTTTTCCTTTTTCTTTATATAGGGCTTTCCTCTTCCTGAACCGGACGTGATCTTTTGTTCCTGTGAGTTTTACCGCTCCTTTGTGCATATGCCCTGCACAACCAGATAGACTGATCAAAGCATCTTGTTTTCTTTAAAAAGTAATATATAGTAAGAGAAATAACATTATAGATGGATATCACCTGAGTGTATTTGAACCGGTATGTTGAATAGGCCGGATCACAGGGTGGACGGTAAACGACCGCAGTACCAGAGGCGGCTCAAACAATTAGACCGGCTGTGGGGTTGTAGACCGGTGTGGGGACGAACAAGCTGTCTTCCGTGTTGCAAACCGGTGCTGTCGCGTATGACGGTCACGTCGTTGTAAACCGGCGCGGTTGAGAGAGACGGTCAGGGTGTTGTAAACCGGCGCTTGAACCCGTGGAATGGCGACGATTACTTGTGTCGAACACTGTTTGGCGTGCCTCCCTCTCCATGTTTTATCATCACCTTGTAATGAATGATTTTTCACGTGTATCTGCTGGGCCGGGTTGTGAAGACGGGTGCGGCACCGGTGTGTTAATGTAGACTGGACCGCAAAAGCGATGGCGTGTGCATGTCCATCGACGAGGGAGTCGGTCGCAAGCCGGCCGCAGCAGTGCTATCCGGTGCAAGCCTCGTATTTATGATGTCATTTTTGTAGTAGACTTTGTTCTGCATAAATAACTGAGGCAGGTAAACTGCTCTTGGACAAAAGTTAATATGTGCTAATAAAATCAACTTGGATGGATATCACCTGGCCTTTTCACATGATCTCAGACGCTCATAGTGGATAAACACGTCTTGTTTCGCGGGTAGTTCAGTCCTCGGAACCTTTGGGTCGATCTTGGCGACGATATATTGTAAAGCACGTTTTCCTGAAGCCCGGTCTGCTTTTTCTTTGGCCGACTTCTTTTCCTCTGCTTGTCGAACTTTATCAGTTTCTTTCTGCATCCTTTTTCCTCTCGCTGTCGTTTTTTTTCTCTTCAATCATCTTGTCTTTCTCTTCTTTACTTGGTCTCTTCCGTCCCTTTCTTTCTTTGCTTGGTCGTGCATTCCCTTCCATGTTGTGGTCATCCTCTTCTTGCGGTGAAAGATTTCCACAGGGTAAAATCAGCTTGGCCGATGGCTCTATGGCCCCAAAGTCATCCAACTCATCATCACTGTCCAGAGATATTGGACAAGAAGCTCCAGACGATTCATGCGCGCGGCCAGTCGAAGAGGAGCCTGGGACGCTGGAGGACCCAGTCGAGCGCGGGGTGGCGTACGCTGGTGGTGTCGCCGCAACAACAATGTCCGGAATCTAGGAAGTCCGGGGACGATAGGGGTCGCGGACGCGGGGGCGCGCTGCTTCGGGACGGTCGGGGAGGGGGTGAAGGCATCGAGGAAGCCGAGAGAGTCGAGGGCCGCCGCGGTGGAGGAAGTGGCGCGCCGCTTCGGGGCCGGCGGGGAGGGGCAGAAGGCACCTAGGAAGTCCGGGGAGTCATCGACTGCCGCGGTCGGGGCAGTGGCGCGGCAGCGTCTGCCTGAGAGGAGCGCGGGAGGGGAGGCAGCTACGCCGACGCCGTCGTCGTCGTCATCGTCGATGATCTCGACCACCGGAGCCTGGGGCGCCCTCGTCTCCGCCGCTTCAAAGAGGTGAATACTACTCGACAAAGCCGCGGAGATCCGAAGCAGATTGTGACTCGCCGGTTTGAAGGCGATGGCGACCCAGAGGCCAGAGCCTCGATGGTGGTTTTTCGGCGGCTTGCGCACTGCGGGTCGACTCGGCGACGAAGCAGAGTCCGGGTCGTAGCTGGTCATCATATCAATATTTCCACTTTGACCATATATACTTGTGAAACTGGAAGTACTAGTCCGTAGCCATGAGCCCATGACTTGTCCGACCCCAGAACGTAATCTTGATGTTTTTCTGACCGGAGGAAAAACGGTTTCGAGGACCACATCGATTTTTTTTTTCAGATCTCGAAGGATATACACGGACGGACGTGCATCAACTTTGGCTAGATTTCATTGTCAGCTGATCTGTTCTTGCATGACAGGACCAGCAACCACCTGAGGTTTAATCACACACGACGTAGCGATGAAGCCGTTGCCGCTATTGGTGAAGATTGAACTTGCAATTCATGTACAATTATCCACTCCGGCTGTTCTTCAACTGGAAATCTGCAAACTTCTCGAACCTAGGAGACATCCCTTCAAGAACTCAACACCACCGTGCGCTAGCCCCAAGGTGGGCGCCAACTGTCGTGGAATTAACACGGCAGATGTCCGGATCAACGGACTTAGGGTTGAGACGCGCATCTATGTGGTAGCTTGAAGGGGTTGAGTGGAATCGAGAGACGCGATGCAAAACACGGATTTAGACAGCTTCGGGCCCCGGGAAACATCATCCGGTAATAACCCTACGTGCTGTTTGAGGCTAGATCTCTTTATGACGGTGTCGCCGATAAACCGGCTCTTGGTGTCTAACCCTAGAAACTTGTCTGCTTGTGGTTTGTCTAAAAGCTTGTCCTCTTTGGGGGGCCCTGCCCCTCCTTATATATGTTGAAGGGGCGGGTTTACATGACTAGTCCTAGTAGGACTAGGATTGATCTATTACAAGGAGTCCTAGTCTTGCTTCCTTTATGGAGAATATTCCTTGCGCTTTATTATTAAACCGGCCCACTATTAATATGAACCGGCCTTCTGGGCCTTGGGCCTTGTCATCCATGATCCGCCTGCCGGGTCACCAATATTTTACCAAGTGTAAACCGCCAAGTAGAATGCCAAGTCCGGCCGGGTTATAATTCCGGCCGGTTCATACCGCGGGGTAATATCCCCGACAGATCTGAAGGCAAGGTCTTCTTTGCCAAGAATGGATCCTTTATGGAGAAAGAGTTTCTCTCGAAAGAAGTGAGTGGGAGGAAAGTAGAACTTGATGAGGTGAGAGTCACCCCTCCTGAACCGGAAAGTAGCGCAGCGCAGGAAATTGTTCCTGAGGTACCTGCACCGACAGGGGAGGAAGTTAATGATGATGATCATGAAGATTCAGATCAAGTTACTACTGAACTTCGAAGGTCCACAAGGACACGTTCCGCACCAGAGTGGTACGGCAACCCTGTCATGGAAATCATGTTGTTAGACAACGGTGAACCTTCGAACTATGAAGAAGCGATGGCGGGCCCGGATTCCAACAAATGGCTTGAAGCCATGAAATCCGAGATAGGATCCATGTATGAAAACAAAGTGTGGACTTTGGTGGACTTGCCCGATGATCGACACGCCATAGAAAATAAATGGATATTTAAGAAGAAGACTGACGCGGATGGTAATGTAACCATCTATAAGGCTCAGCTTGTCGCTAAAGGTTATCGACAAGTTCAAGGGATTGACTACAACGAGACTTTCTCTCCCGTAGCGATGCTGAAGTCCGCCCGAATCATGTTAGCAATTGCCGCATTCTATGATTATGAGATATGGCAAATGGACGTCAAAACGACATTCCTTAATGGCATCCTCAAGGAAGAGCTATATATGATGCAGCCGGAAGGTTTTGTCGATCCTGAGAATGCTAACAAGGCATGCAAGCTCCAGCGCTCGATTTATGGGCTGGTGCAAGCATCTCGGAGTTGGAATATTCGCTTTAATGATGTGATCAAAGCGTTTAGGTTTATACAGACTTGGGGAGAAGCCTGTATTTACAAGAAAGTGAGTGGGAGCTCTGTAGCATTTCTCATATTATATGTGGATGACATATTGCTGATGGGAAATGATATATAATTCTTGGAGAGCATAAAGGCCTACTTGAATAAGAATTTTTCAATGAAGGACCTTGGAGAAGCTGCTTATATATTAGGCATCAAGATCTATAGAGATAGATCGAGACGCCTCATTGGTCTTTCACTAAGCACATACCTTTATAAGATATTGAAGAAGTTCAATATGGATCAGTCCAAGAAAGGGCTCTTGCCTGTATTGCAAGGTATGAGATTGAGCACGGCTCAATCCCCGACCACGGAAAAAGATAGAGAAAAGATGAGTGTCATCCCCTATGCCTCAGCCATAGGTTCTATTATGTATGCCATGCTGTGTACTAGACCTGATGTGAACCTTGCCATAAGTTTGGTAGGGAGGTACCAAAGTGATCCCGGTATGGAACACTGGACAGCAGTCAAGAACATCCTGAAGTACCTGAAAATGAGTAAGGATATGTTTCTCATTTATGGAGGTGACGCAGAGCTCGTCGTAAAGGGTTACGTCGATGCTAGCTTCGACACAGATCTGGATGACTCCAAGTCACAAACCAGATACGTGTATATTTTGAATGGTGGAGCAGTCAGCTGGTCCAGTTGCAAGCAGAGCGTCGTGGCGCATTCTACATGTGAAGCGGAGTACATAGCTGCTTGTGAAGCAGCGCATGAAGGAGTCTGGATGAAGGAGTTCATCACCGACCTAGGAGTCATTCCAAGCGCGTCAAGCCCGATGACTCTCTTCTGTGACAACACTGGAGCTATTGCCATTGCCAAGGAGCCTAGGTTTCACAAGAAGACCAAGCACATCAAGCGCCGTTTCAACTCCATCCAGAATTATGTTCAAGATGGAGACATAGATATTTGTAAAGTGCATACGGATCTGAATGTCGCAGATCCGTTGACTAAACCTCTTCCACGAGAAAAACATGATCAACACCAGAACTCTATGGGTGTTCGATTCATCACAATGTAACTAGATTATTGACTCTAGTGCAAGTGGGAGACTGTTGGAAATATGCCCTAGAGGCAATAATAAATGGTTATTATTATATTTCCTTGTTCATGATAATTGTCTGTTATTCATGCTTGAATTGTATTGTACGGAAACAATGATACATGTGTGAATACATAGACCACAACGTGTCCCTAGTAAGCCTCTAGTTACTAGCTTGTTGATCAACAGATGGTCACGGTTTCCTGGCCATGGACATTGGATGTCGTTGATAACGGGATCACATCATTAGGAGAATGATGTGATGGACAAGACCCAATCCTAAGCCTAGCACAAGATCGTATAGTTCGTAATGCTAAAGCTTTTCCAATGTCAAGTATCTGTTCCTTAGACCATGAGGTTGTGCAACTCCCGGATACCGTAGGAATGCTTTGGGTGTGCCAAACGTCACAACGTAACTGGGTGGCTATAAAGGTACGCAACGGGTATCTCCGAAAGTGTCTGTTGAGTTGGCATGAATCGAGACTGGGATTTGTCACTCCGTATGACGGAGAGGTATCTCTGGGCCCACTCGGTAAGACATCATCATAATGAGCTCAATGTGACCAAGGAGTTAGTCACGGGATGATGTATTACGAAACGAGTAAAGAGACTTGCAATGACGAGATTGAACAAGGTATCGGTATACCGACGATCGAATCTCGGGCAAGTACTATACCGATAGACAAAGGGAATTGCATACGGGATTAAGTGAATCCTTGACATCGTGGTTCATCCGATGAGATCATGGAGGAACATGTGGGAACCAACATGGGTATCCAGATCCCGCTGTTGGTTATTGACCGGAGAGTCGTCTCGGTCATGTCTACGTGTCTCCCGAACCCGTAGGGTCTACACACCTAAGGTTCGGTGACGCTAGGGTTGTAGAGATATATGCACACGGTAACCCGAATGTTGTTCGGAGTCCCGTATGTGATCCCGGACGTCACGAGGAGTTCCGTAATGGTCCGGAGGTAAATAATTATATATAGGAAGTCCAGTTTCGGCCATCGGGAGAGTTCCGAGGGTCACCGGTAGTATACCGGGACCACCGGAAGGGTCCCGGGGGTCCACCGGGTGGGGCCACCCATACCGGAGGGCCCCATGGGCCATAGGGGGAGGAGGACCAGCCCATAGTGGGCTGGCGCTTGATGTCTACACACGCTTCTATTCTTGTAGACTATGCTGGGCCTCCAAGCGCAGAGGTTTGTAGGACAACAGCAATTTCCCTCAAGTTGATGACCTAAGGTTTATCGAACTCAGGGAAGTAGATGTCGGAGATGGTCTCTCTCAAGCAACCCTGCAACTAAGATACAAGAAGTCTCTTGTGTCCCCAACACACCTAATACAACTAGGAGTTGTATAGGTGCACTAGTTCGGCGAAGAGATGGTAAAATATGGATGATAGGAGTGGCAAAGCAAAGTAATATAAATCTGTAATAAAAAGTGCAGCAAGCAAACAAGTGGTAAACGTGAGCACAAATGGTATTGCAATGGTGGAAACAAGGCCTAGGCTTCATACTTTCACTAGTGGCAACTCCCAACAACATTAACATAATCGAATGACATGATATTTCCCATAAAACATGCACTCGGAGGTCATTCCTTTGTGGTCAAGAGAGGACGAGAATTATGTAGGGCTACAAAAGCACACCTCTAAGTTCGTAGTTCTCAATCTATGGATTTCCCAATGTCACCGCGGCCATCCAAAGAGAGTACCACAATCACCACAACATATCTCAAGGATAGTCAAAGACAAGCACCAAGAGACTCTCAATCTTCAATCAACACACAAAAGAGGAAATCACTCATGAAAATATTCTTCTAATCCATGTCCAATAGACCGCTGTCACCTTGGTCTCGGGGATTATACTAGATAAAGACAAGTGAGTACATCAATCCAATACATAGAGGAAAGGGAAATATCATGGGATCACCCTAGATTAACATAGCCTATGATCACAACGAAGATCACATCATGGGAGAGAGAATTGACCACATAGCTATTGGTAGAAACCTCAGCCCCGAGGAGGAACTACTCCCGCATCACGGAGGGAGGAAGCAACATCGATGGAGATGAATCCGGGGGCACTTCCCCGTCCCGGCAGGATGCCGGCACAGGAATTCTGGTCCCCCGAAACTTGGTGGCGATGGCGGCGGAGATCGGAATTGCTTCTGGAGAAAAGGGCTTCGGAATCAGGGTTTTCGCGACGGGAGATAAATATATGCGAAGGGGGGCAACCAGAGGCGGAGAGGGGGGCCCAGGCCCCCCCTAGGGCGGCCAGGGGTGGGGCCGCCTAGGGTGGCCGCCTGGGCTGCCCCTGGCTCCCCTCTGGCCCCACTTCTGGCGCATGGCAGCTTCTGGAGCGCTGATTTTTTATATATTTTTCCCGGAATTTTTCTGGCGATTTAAGTAATGGGAAAAACTGAAATACAAAAACAGCAGAAAACAGAAACTGGCACTGGGGTGCACTGAGTTAATAGGTTAGTCCAAATATGATCAAAAGTGTATGGAAGTGCATAAATATCATAGCAATATCACACAAAAGAAGCATGGAGCAAGCAGAAACTATAGATACGTTTTGGACGTATCAGCATCCCCAAGCTTAATTCCTGCTCGTCCTCGAGTAGGTAAATGATGACAAGCATAATTTCTGTGGTGACATGCTACCAAAGAGTCTTTCACAATCACATGACAAATGCTTATTGAGATAATGAATCTTTAGTAATTAAGTTACCTCATGAGAATATCACAAATAACTGAAAGTTTACAATATGATACTGAAACACCCAATAGATTTGTAGTGAGCATGGTGTGCAAACATGACAAAGTGATACCTCGCTTGCCCCCTTTAGTGAAGCAAAACATAAATGCAGGAGCACCTCCGAAGTTTAAGTGACGACTAGATACAATGATTTCAGAATAAGCGATATCACAATCATGCAGAAGACAATGGTACTTTGGGACAATGCACATTACACTCAGAATGACAATCATGCTCTCAATAATTGGTGCTTTGAAGAAAGAAGGTGGAGACTCTCGAACCATGGATTTTGATGGCAAGGTTGAAAACCCGTGGTTGGAAGCAAAGACTAAACATGTACCAGAGCTCTTGGTTTTGAAAACAGAGGTAAAAATGATTTTGGGAGGTGCATAATTCGTCAACGAATGCTGGTAGATAACCCAATTACTTCTTATGCTGGACAAGTTTCGAGGAACGGATCCCACGCGGGGACGATCACATCCCCTTAATCTCCTTTGTTTATCACTGCCAGAGTATTCTGATTTCTCATGAACGAAGCGTGAAGGAGGGTTTGTTTGTTGCTATTATCTTTGTGATCTGGGCGCACTCATGCCAGTCCCTCCTTGTATTAGGGGTTTGCAGATTAGACATGCAATCCCGGGGTAGAATTTGTCCAACATAAGAAGATCATGAATTACCTACTACTTCCTCATGAGCTAAAACAGAGGCACAAAAGGGAAATGCTTTTGAATAATTTTGAGATGGTACAAGAAAGTCTTCATTAGGAATGGCAAGTAAATACCATATAGAGGAAGGTATGGTGGACTCATATGGCATAACTGGTTTCAAGGATTTTGGATGCACAAGCAGTCAGACCGCTTAGTACAGGTGAAGGCTAGCAAAAGACTGGGAGCGACCAACTAAGAGAGCAATGACGGCCATAATCGTTGAAAGGATCGATATGGTTGACTAGAGGGGGGGGTGAATAGGCAACTAACAATTTTTAGCTTTTCTTAACCAATTAAAATTAGGCGACAAAATAAGTTGTCTAGATAAACTACTATGAAGACAACTAATGACAATAAGCACAACAACTACACAAGCATGCTATAGGAATTAAACAAGTAAAGCATGCAAGAGTAAAGGTAAGAAATAACCACAAGTAGAACCGAAGGAGACGAGGATGTGTTTCCGAAGTTCCTTCCCTTTGAGGGGAAGTACGTCTCCGTTGGAGCGGTGTGGAGGCACAATGCTCCCCAAGAAGCCACTAGGGCCACCGTAATCTCCTCACGCCCTCACACGATGCAAGGTGCCGTGATTCCACTAGTGGTGCCCTTGAAGGCGGCAACCGAACCTTTACAAACAAGGTTGGGGCAATCTCCACAACTTGGAGGCTCCCAACAAACCACGAAGCTTCACCACAATGGAATATGGCTTCGAGGTGACCTCAACCGTCTAGGGTGCTCAAACACCCAAGAGTAACAAGATCCGCAAGGGATTAGTGGGGAGAATCAAATATCTCTTGGTGGAAGTGTAGATCGATGCCTCCTCAAGCAATCCCGAGCAAATCAACAAGTTTGATTGGCTAGGGAGAGAGATCGGGCGGAAATGGAGCTTTTGGAGCAACAATGGAGTAGTGGGGGAAGAGGTGAGTCTCCTTTGAGAAGAAGACCCCCTATATATAGTGGGGGGACAAATCCAACCGTTATTAGAGGTTTCAGCCCGCAGAGAGCGGTAGTACCGCACCTCATGAGCGGTACTACCGCTGGCTGAGCGGTACTACCGCTTGGGAAGCGGTACTACCGCCAAGGCAAAAACTTGAGGCCAGATACAGCCACGGATGAAATAAATTACATCCGTGGCTACATCCGCAGGGGGAAACGGAAGAGGCAAAATGCGACACGGTACTACCGCATCAGCTAAGCGGTACTACCGCTTATGCTAAGCGGTACTACCGCATGGTATGCGGAAGTAAAAAATTACTTCCGCATCCACTTCATATACTTAGACTTCTGCGCCTGGCCCAGATACACGGTACTACCGCATGGGGACGCGGTACTACCGCTGGAGCGGTACTACCGTGTCGGCAAGCGGTACTACCGTGTACCTGTGCGGTACTACCGCTTGGCAGAGCGGTACTACCGCATGCTTGGCAGAAGATCAGTAGAGAAGCCACAGAATTGCCTCAACGAAAGAAAAAAACGGTTGGACCTCCAGAGAAGCAAGGAAAGGAAGTGTGGGAGAAAGATGTGTACGTGTTGATTCTACCCAAACCTTTCCGACGCGGATCCCCTCTTAATAGTACGGCTTTCCTATTACTCAATGCCACCTACAGGGAGCAAAAAGAAAAGCACCGTCCTTCATGGAATCCGAGGGGCAATCAATCGTCTTGTGCCATAAGGGAGATATACCTGTATAAGCTTACAGCACACGATTAGTCCGCAAGAGTATTGTCATCAATCACCAAAACCTATTAGGGAGAAAAATGCCCTTACAATCTCCCCCTTTTTGGTGAATTGATGACAACACGAGATTTGCACAGAGAAGAAATAATAGAGATAGCAATATAAGCCCTAGAGTATAGGTGAGCTCCCCCTGTATGTGTGCCTACAAATGATTGTGCTTTGGACTGCACTGCACACATACAAGGTATGGCGTTCCCCTATAATCTACTCATGCGATACTCTATAAAACATTTAACTGCATAGGATAAGCATAAGGACATAAAAAGTTTAACGATACGAGGGCATATGTCTTACACCATATGATTGTGTCATATGATTGTCTCACACAAACACACATAATAAAACCAAGTTCAACGAAAAGAAACACACACACACAAGACGACATAAGACAGCAAATGCAAATTACTCTCCCCCTTTGTCATCGAGACACCACAAAGGGAAAGAGGGGTAACGAAGATGGGTGGCAGCCCGGGAGACGCTCAGTCGTCATACTCGTCATCAAATCCCTGCTGCTCCTCGTCCTGATAGTCCTCATCAGATCCCTGCTGCTCTGGCTGAAACCCATCATCAGAGTCGGTCCACTGGTATCCCTGACGAGCCATCCAGGTAGCCTCTGGAGTGATGTTGTCCTCTGATCCATCTGAGACTGCTTCACCATACAAGGACAGAATCTTCTTGTCCCGCTGACGAGTCTTCTTGTCAGTCACATGGGCACGGTATTGCCCCTGAGCCTGCATGCAGAAGAGAGCCTTCATCTTCTGCTGGAGCTTCTTGGCCCAAGACGGCTTCTCTACGGTAGAGGAAGAAGATGGGGCAAATCTGCCTGAGCGGACATCGGCAGGCTCCTCCATAGGCTCATCCTCGGTGCCCATCTGGGCAGCAGCAGCCTGAGCGCGAGTAGTGGTGTTGGCCCAGCGAGTCTTGACGCGAAGCTTGATAGGATCATGGCGGTAGCAGTCGGCCACAAACTCCTCCTCTGGATACAATTTCGCCCAAGTCTTGGAGATGAGCAGATGTAAGAAAGGACCATAGATAGGTACCTTGCGAGTGTAGATAGCAAACCGGAGCTCATTCCACATGATGTGGGAAATGTCCAGAGGAGCAGCCTGAGCGGAGCG
Organism: Secale cereale; assembly: GCA_902687465.1. Lineage (NCBI taxonomy): Eukaryota > Viridiplantae > Streptophyta > Magnoliopsida > Poales > Poaceae > Secale > Secale cereale. The sequence continues at coordinate 828,987,466 of LR738715.1, read as the reverse complement.
AGCCTCTTGACACATCAGAAGCATATCCACCAGATAGGCGTGAACCTTGTCCTTGTCGCCAACACGAGGAAACAGCGTGTTGCGAAAAATCCGATACATAATGTCCAGGAAGGGATTCAGCACATAGGTTGTTTTGCCACTAGGAAGGGTCTTTGCCTCATAGAATGGAAGGAGTTTGTCCTTGTTAGCTGCTTCAGCATTGGCGTGAGGCCGAAAACCAATAGGGTTATGGAGACCCTCATCGGGAAGCTGAAGAAGATTCATGAACTCCTTCCAAGTGGCGGTCATCTTGTGACCATGAGTCATCCAAGTCATGGGACGATCTTCCTTGGCCTGAAAGTTGACAGAGGCATAAAACTGCGCAATGAGCTCAGGATCAAAATCGTTCTGAAAAGACATGATATGTTCCAGACCCAGCTGCTCGATCAAGTCAAGGGCTTCTGCAAAATATGCCCTGTTCTGATCCTTCCTCATGTGCTCCACATCGATCCAGTGAGCATCCACATACAGATTGGCCTTGGTCTTGAGCACCTCATGATAGATGCGATACTGTTGCTTGGTCCAGAAGACATCATCACCAGGAAAGTGCTCACGAGGTTCCCCATATGGGTTGATCTTCCGTCTAGCCATGAACTCGCCAGCAGGCAATTCTTCCATAGACATGGATGATTCCTTGCGCTTGTTGGCTGAGGTCTTGTACCGGCGCTGAGGATTGGGGTTGGAGCCCTCTGGCACATCGCTCGGGGTACGCATGCGCTTGGAACCGGTGTCACGAACGGGGTTGGTACGACGACCCGCAAAGCCTGAGCCACCACCTAAAAATACAAACACAAAACCACAGCAAAACAAACGCGAGAAGAATCAATGCCAGAGCCTCGAAAGACACAAAAGACCAAGGGAAATAGAAAAGAGAACATGCCACGAAGCTAGTGTGAGCCAAGCGGTAGTACAGTTGACCCAACGGAGGTAAAAAAATAGTACCGGAGGGCAAGCGGTAGTACCGCGCGGCACATGCGGTAGTACCGCAAGCCTTACGGTAGTAGGATTTTACTTCCGCCCATGGGGGCGGAACTAAAAAATTAGTGCTGCATGCGAAGCGGTAGTACCGCGTAGGGACGCGGTAGTACCGCTCGGCATGCAGTACTAAAATTTTACTTCCGCCCGAGGGGGCGGAACTAAAATATTAGTGCTGCATGCGGAGCGGTAGTACCGCACATGGGCGCGGTAGTACCGCTTGGCATGCAGTACTAAAATTTTACTTCCGCCCGAGGGGGCGGAACTAAAATATTAGGGCTGCATGCGGAGCGGTAGTACCGCACACGGGCGCGGTAGTACCGCTCGGCATGCAGTACTAAGATTTTACTTCCGCTCGAGCGGTAGTACCGCTAGGGACAGCGGTAGTACCGCTTATGTCAGATCGGATCTGGTTTACACCGTGCGGTAGTACCGCGGTTCTCCAGCGGTAGTACCGCACGGAACAGATCTGGGAAGATAAACAATTAAAAACTACCAACACGATCTTCATACGGTACTACGGCTGATCAGTAACTCCGTGGCAACAACTCAAAGCATAAATCCGGATCACAAACACTCTTCCACAATCTAAGCACCCATGGATGATATCATGAAGAACACAAGAAAGCACTAAGCATCTCCCCTAACCCTAAAAACTTAGGTAGGCAAAAAGAAGACGGGAAACGGGGAAAAACCTGCATCCATGGCAAGAGGACGTGGTGGGGAACGATCCCACCGGTCGGAAAGAGAAACGAGTGAGCGAGGGAGGAGATCCGGCGAGGTCCTCCGGCGGCGTTCTTGAGAGAGAGAGACAGGGGCGACGTGGGGGTTAGGAGTGAATGGGTATGGGGGAGATGGAACTCCCCCTGCCTGCTTATAACCCCCCACGCGTTTTGATACGTGCGGTAGTACCGCGGTAATCGCGGTAGTACCGCTTGCGCGGTAGTACCGCACGCCAAGCGGTAGTACCGCTCTACCAGCGGCAGTAAAAAATTACTTCCGTGCTGGTCAAGCGGTAGTACCGTAACCCCATCTGCGGTAGTACCGTAAGTATGCACGGTAGTACCGCTCCTCCAAGAACAAACACGGCTGGCAAGAGGCTTTTAGCAAAGAAAGAGAGAAAAACAAATGCACGCACACGCAAAGTGAAACGACACAACTCCTCAGAGGAGGGCGGTGGCCGAGGCCACCTATGTTTGAGTATATAGATATGGCACCGCGAAGAATTATCCTTGGGCCCATGATCCAAAACTCGACTTGAAACATTTAAACCAACAATGTATGGCAAATGATAAAGACTTGGTTAGTTTATGCATAATGGGGGGAGGAACAGTTCATTGAGAGAACAATACTCCCCCTATGTCCATGCCTACATCTAGACAGGATAGCTATATTGTGTGTGAGGGATGTGTGTGCACAGACTCAAACCACATTGCTCAAATCGATGATATTTAGCTCATGCCTTAACTCGCGAAACCTTGCTTCATCTAATGGCTTCGTGAAGATATCTGCAAGGTTATCATGAGTGTTGACGTAGTGAAGCTCGATCTCTCCTTGCCTTATGTGATCCCGGATGAAATGATACCGAATCTCAATATGCTTCGTCTTGAAGTGAAGCACCGGGTTGAGAGAAATCTTGATGGCACTTTCATTGTCACACCAAAGAGGCACTTTGTCACAAATGACACCGTAATCCTTCAAAGTTTGCCTCATCCATAAGAGTTGAGCACAGCAACTGCCAGCGGCCACATATTCTGCTTCAGTGGACGAGAGAGATACACAACTTTGCTTTTTGGAAGACCAACTAACAAGAGAGCAACCAAGGAATTGGCACCCTCCCGAGGTGGACTTCCTATCCACTTTGTCTCCCGCCCAGTCAGAATCAGAGAAACCAACAAGGTTGAAATTTGCTCCTCTTGGGTACCATAAGCCAAAGTTTGGGGTATGAGCCAAATATCGAAAGATTCGCTTGACAGCCACAAAGTGACTTTCCTTAGGTGAGGCTTGAAACCGTGCACAAATTCCCACACTCAACATAATATCCGGTCTAGATGCACAAAGGTAAAGCAAGGATCCGATCATAGAGCGATATACCTTTTGATCCACCGCTTTACCATTGGGATCAATGTCAAGTTGGCATTTGGTTGGCATCGGAGTAGTAGCCGGCTTGACATCACTAAGGTTGAACCTCTTGAGCATGTCTTGAGTATACTTGGATTGTTTGATGAAGATGCCTTCTCTTCGTTGTTTGATCTCAAATCCAAGGAAGTACTTCAACTCTCCCATCATAGACATCTCAAAGTGTGTGGTCATGAGTGCGGCGAACTCATCATTGAAAGCTTTGTTAGGAGAGCCAAAGATAATATCATCAACATATAGTTGGCATACAAACAACTCCCCTTTGACCTTCTTAGTAAAAAGAGTGGGGTCGATTTTCCCAATTTCAAACCCACGATCTTGTAACAACTCGGTAAGGTGCTCATACCACGCTCGTGGGGCTTGTTTAAGGCCATAGAGTGCCTTATCAAGTTGATACACATGATTGGGGAACTTAGGATCCTCGAACCCCGGGGGTTGTTTAACATATACCAACTCATTAATGGGACCATTAAGAAATGCACTTTTCACATCCATTTGTTGCAATTTAAAGTTATGATGGGAAGCATAGGCAAGCAACAAACGAATGGACTCAAGACGAGCAACGGGGGCAAAAGTTTCACCGTAGTCGATACCCTCGACTTGGGAGTAGCCTTGAGCCACCAGACGTGCCTTGTTGCGGATGACAATGCCATGGGCATCTTGCTTGTTCTTAAAGATCCATTTAGTTCCAATGACATTATGGTTCTCCTTTGGTCTTGGCACCAAACGCCACACTTTGTTGCGCTCGAAGTTATTGAGTTCTTCATGCATGGCATTGAGCCAGTCGGGGTCTTCGAGCGCCTCAAACACCTTCTTAGGTTCAACAAAGGAGACAAAAGCTTGATGAGCACAATAGTTTGCTAATTGTCTACGAGTGCTTACCCCCCTTTTACATTGTGCCAACATGCTCCCATGCTTCCTTGGCCACAGTGAATGGACGAAGATGAGCAATGTCTTCAGGAGGGATTGAGTCTTGAAGAATGCAAAGAGCGGACTCGTTGAACTGATGATCGGCAGTTTCTCTTGGAGTCATGTTGTCGGGATCATACGGATAAAAACCTTGCTCAATGATTCTCCAGAGGTTAGTGGAACAATGATTAATATGACGTTTGAAACGAAACACCCAAGTAGCAAAATCAGTATTTTTAACGAACTTAGGAGGGGGCCCGACGGAATTTAAATGCGGTGTGGGGACGGGTCCTCCATAGTGAGTAGGAGGAGGAGATTGGGCAAATTTCCCACTACCATGCTTAGTGACCGGGGCTTGCTCACTACTAGCTTCTCCCTTGTCGGGATTAGCCTCTGACACGTTGGTAGCGGGACGACCCACTTCCAACGGTGAGGTGGATAATTTAAGCCCCTCAAACATTTCTTTAAACATGCCCTTTACCTCGCTCGCTAGTGATTCTTTCAATGTGGTCAAGGCCACATTGAACTCCTCACGAGTGACCGAGGCTCCCCCATCTACCGTAGGCAAGGACGGATTTCCATCGGAATGGTCTTCCGTCTCGACTACGTTGTCAACCATACTCTTCGGACGGTAAAGTCCTTAAAAAGAGACGAGGCTCTGATACCAATTGAAAGGATCGATATGGTTGACTAGAGGGGGGGGTGAATAGGCAACTAACAATTTTTAGCTTTTCTTAACCAATTAAAATTAGGCGACAAAATAAGTTGTCTAGATAAACTACTAAGAAGACAACTAATGACAATAAGCACAACAACTACACAAGCATGCTATAGGAATTAAACAAGTAAAGCATGCAAGAGTAAAGGTAAGAGATAACCACAAGTAGAACCGAAGGAGACGAGGATGTGTTTCCGAAGTTCCTTCCCTTTGAGGGGAAGTACGTCTCCGTTGGAGCGGTGTGGAGGCACAATGCTCCCCAAGAAGCCACTAGGGCCACCGTAATCTCCTCACGCCCTCACACGATGCAAGGTGCCGTGATTCCACTAGTGGTGCCCTTGAAGGCGGCAACCGAACCTTTACAAACAAGGTTGGGGCAATCTCCACAACTTGGAGGCTCCCAACAAACCACGAAGCTTCACCACAATGGAATATGGCTTCGAGGTGACCTCAACCGTCTAGGGTGCTCAAACACCCAAGAGTAACAAGATCCGCAAGGGATTAGTGGGGAGAATCAAATATCTCTTGGTGGAAGTGTAGATCGATGCCTCCTCAAGCAATCCCGAGCAAATCAACAAGTTTGATTGGCTAGGGAGAGAGATCGGGCGGAAATGGAGCTTTTGGAGCAACAATGGAGTAGTGGGGGAAGAGGTGAGTCTCCTTAAAGAAGAAGACCCCCTATATATAGTGGGGGGACAAATCCAACCGTTATTAGAGGTTTCAGCCCGCAGAGAGCGGTAGTACCGCACCTCATGAGCGGTACTACCGCTGGCTGAGCGGTACTACCGCTTGGGAAGCGGTACTACCGCCAAGGCAAAAACTTGAGGCCAGATACAGCCACGGATGAAATAAATTACATCCGTGGCTACATCCGCAGGGGGAAACGGAAGAGGCAAAATGCGACACGGTACTACCGCAGCAGCTAAGCGGTACTACCGCTTATGCTAAGCGGTACTACCGCATGGTATGCGGAAGTAAAAAATTACTTCCGCATCCACTTCATATACTTAGACTTCTGCGCCTGGCCCAGATACACGGTACTACCGCATGGGGACGCGGTACTACCGCTGGAGCGGTACTACCGTGTCGGCAAGCGGTACTACCGTGTACCTGTGCGGTACTACCGCTTGGCAGAGCGGTACTACCGCATGCTTGGCAGAAGATCAGTAGAGAAGCCACAGAATTGCCTCAACGAAAGAAAAAACCGGTTGGACCTCCAGAGAAGCAAGGAAAGGAAGTGTGGGAGAAAGATGTGTACGTGTTGATTCTACCCAAACCTTTCCGACGCGGATCCCCTCTTAATAGTACGGCTTTCCTATTACTCAATGCCACCTACAGGGAGCAAAAAGAAAAGCACCGTCCTTCATGGAATCCGAGGGGCAATCAATCGTCTTGTGCCATAAGGGAGATATACCTGTATAAGCTTACAGCACACGATTAGTCCGCAAGAGTATTGTCATCAATCACCAAAACCTATTAGGGAGAAAAATGCCCTTACAATCGTGCAAAGCGACAAAGCAACATTGAATCGTGCATGGAAGTTATATCACTACTCAGAAATTAAAGATCATCAAGGCTTGATAGACTTTCTTTACAGTCTTAAATATGCGTGAACATATGCCAAGTCAATCAAAATAAATTCTTGGAGGAAGATATCACTAAACCATACCACATCATAGGCAAACAAATCATGCTGGTACTTCAATAACACATTAAGAACCCCCCAGCTATTTGAAACTAACCATAAGAAAACATGAACTACTAAGCACCATTATGCACATAGCATTTTTATCATAGACATATCAACCAGTGCCACAGAAGCCAACTCTCTTAACAAGATAAGCATGATAACTCAAGAGAGTTCCAGAAGCAACAACCTAAACAAAAGCTCTTTAAAAAGAAAAGCATGAAAACTAAGAGCTAAACATGACAGCAGCTATGGAAAGACAAAGAACACACACAGCAAAGATAAGCATGAAAATCCTATGTTGTGTTCTAGGTTGAAGTGGAGCGTGTTTCTCTCCCAAAAAATGAAGGCTAGGATCCAACTTGTTATGAACAGCAAGCAAAGCTAAAGAAAACTAAAAAGGAAACTAAGAGCACATAACGCATGAAGTGATTAAAATATAGTGGAACGAAAGACGAACTGATAATCATTGATGGAGAAGGGGATGCACGGGGGCATCCCCAAGCTTAGACACTTGAGTCTTCTTGAATATTTCTTGGGGGTGCACGGGGGCATCCCCAAGCTTGAGCGTTTGACCCTCCTGAATCTTCTTTTATCATCTTCCCTCGCACACTTGAAAACTCCCTTCATACATAACTCATCATAATCTGATTAGCGAGGTTAGTACCCATAATAAAATAATTTTTCCCTACTGGAAATAAGGATAATCTTGAAGAGCTACTGTTTCTCAAGATTGCCAAAAGGTTTTTGCAAAGAAAAAGCAAGCTCAAGGTTTGCAAAACGAAGAAAAGGCAAAACAGGACAGAATCTGTGAAAAACAGACCAGCAGGTAGTAAATAATTTTTTCGGGGCACTTCTGCAACTCAAATCAAAAAACTCAGAACAGACGCTCGAAAGCCAATAGTATAGATCACGCTTTCAAAAAAATTCAGATCAAAAAGATGATCTGGTGATTTTATTCGAATTTTTCTGTCCAAGGACATAATCTGTTTTCTGGACAGCACGTCACAACTTTTGAACTTTCTTGCAATCGGAGGCTAAACTTGGCACAAAGCTGAAAAATAAAGATACAATGCTGTTGCTACAGTAGTAACAAACATCAAGACCACTAAAAACTGAAAGAACAAACTGAAAGCAAAGATAACAAGGGTTGTCTCCCTAGAGCTCTTTCTTTATAGCCATAAAGATAGGCTTAAGACTTTAATGATGCTCTCGTAGGAATAAGAGTTGAAGAACAAAAGAGAGCATCAAGAAGCAAATACCAAACACATTTAAGCCTAACATGCTTCCTATGCATAGGAATATTGCAATAGAATAATTCATTGAAGCAGAAAGCAATAAGCATAGGAAGACAAAACAAGTGTAGCTTCAAAACCTTCAACATAAAGAGAGGGAACTTGATATTATTGAAAATCTATAAGCATATGTTCCCTTCTCATAATAATTTTCAGTGGGATCACCAATAAACTCAACAATATAAGCATCACATAAAGCATTGTTACCATGATCCACATGCAAAAAGGTACTCTTACTCTCCACATAAGCATAATCTTTCTCATTGGTAATAGTGGGAGTAGGACTATGATACGTCCAAAACGTATCTATAATTTCTGCTTGCTCCATGCCACTTTTGGGTGATATTGCTATGATATTTATACACTTCCATACACTTTTGATCATATTTGGACTAACCTACTAATCCAGTGCACCCCGGTGCCAGTTTCTGTTTTCGGCTGTTTTTGTATTTCAGGTTTTCACGTTACGAGAACTGTCAGGAAAAATCCAGAAAAATTATATAAAAAATCAGCGTTCCGGAAACTTCCTTGCGCCCGAAGTACAACCGGGGGGGGGGGGCCACCAGGGCTCCAGGCGCCCTGGCGGCGCGCCCCCCTGGGCCGCGCCGGGGGGGCGCCTGGGCCCCCCGAGCCCCGTCTGGTGCCCCCCTTTGGCATATATTTAGAGCGTCCTTCAAAACCCTCGGGACGGGAACTCTTTTTCGTGATCTCATCTCTGTTCCGCCGCCGCCGCCGCTTCCAAGATCAGGAGCACCAGGAGAACTCTTCCCGGCACCCTGCCGGAGGGGAGGATCATCATCGGGAGCTTCTCCACCACCATGGACGCCTCCCGGATGAGTTTTGAGTAGTCTCCCTTGGACCATGAGTCCATGACCAGTAGCTATGTGATGTTCTCCTCCCGTTCTTGTGCTTCACTAATTAGTCCTCGTGAGCTGCCCTACATGATCAAGGCACATATGTAATCCTTATGCTGTTGCTATGTTGAGTTTGCTGGGATCCGATGGATTATGAGATTATGTTCAGATTGATCTTGAGTAATATATTTGATCTACCTCTTTTATATTTCTGTTCATAAGTAATTCTTGCATGTTCTCCGTTGTTATTTATTGCTTTGGCCAAGTAGTAGGTAGTGACTCCAAGAGGGAACGTTATGCTCGATTGTGGGTTCATGCCCCTCGATGACTAGCTTGAGTGACAGAAACATGAGTCTAGGGGATGTGCTGTTGCCACAAGGGGGAAAACAACGGTGCTTGTGCCCGCGGGTGCAAGGATTGTTTAATTTACGCAAAGTTCTTTTAATGCAGTTGTCTGTTGCATTGAGTTTACACTATGGGTGGGACTCGCAACTTAATACCAGCGAGATGTTCTGGATAGATATCTCAAGGTGGATGATTAGTAGTAGATATTGATGGATTTAGGTCTACTTACTTTGACGTACCGCCCATGCTTTAAACCTCAACCTTTCTTGCAATGTAGTCAGCATTGGTTTGCGTTCATGGTCCTGTCAATTGCCCAGGTGTAATTCGTTTACCTCACATAGCTGTTTTATCGTCTTTTGGGAGAGAGACATCACTAGTGAACATCATGAGACTCCGGTCCATATTACCATCATTGATCACATCCGCCATTTACTTTTCACTTTTATTTACTATTGCAAACATTATCTATCACTACTATCATTTGCGTTTAACCCTTTGTGAACTACAAGGCCGGAGGGATTGACAACCTCTCTGTACTCGTTGGGAGCAAAGTTATTTGTATCTGTGTGCAGGTCCACGTTGATTGCTAATATGTGGTGCCGTTAGCAGTTGACACCTACTTGTTGAACCTAGGAGTCTCTGGGGATTCGATCCTTGGCATCTTTGCTAAGGGAAAAACTTCCACAACACTGCATCTTACACCTTCCACTTGGAGTAACCAACGAGGGGTTAGAGGCCCATCAAGGAGTTTTTCTGGCACCGTTGCCGGGGACTCCACTCTTCAGGATAGGGGAGTTGCATGCTATCTTTTACCTTTGCTTTTTAGTCTTGTTAGTTTACCTTTCAGTTTTTACTTTAGTATCTTTTATCAAAAATCACAAAAATAGTTATCTCATTCTTTAGTTGTCATTATGTCGGGTCCTTTTGTCTTTGACGAGGCAGAAGTTCTCACCTTTAACCAAAGAGGTGGGGAAAGTTTGAAAGATGCTTGGTATAGAATTAATGATTCACAAAAAAGAGCCACCAAGAAGCAACCTACTACTATCCTGCTTAGAAATTTTTATGTTGGAATTACTTCCTGGAATAGGTTTATTCTAGATACTGCTATCAATGGGAATTTACTAGAGGCCCCAGTTTGGGAGTCTCTTAGTATTATTGAAAATCTTGTTGGGAATCTCCCTGTTGTTAGCATTCGAGAGGACATCACCCTAGCTCACATTATGAAAAAACTTGAAAGGATAGAGCTAGAGATGCCAAGCATTAATAAGATAAATGAGTTGGATCGTAAGATCCAAGGGAGTTTGAATAGACTTGATAGCTCCATGCATAAATTTTTTAAAATTTTGGAGACCGTCAAATTCCATGACTTGGACTCTTCTAGGATAGACAAGATTGAGGAAATATTTGATACTCTAGGAACTACCTTCTCCTCGATCAAAACCAAAAAGGTAGAAACTCCGGCAAAGAGGGAGCCTAAGTTCGTTCACGTTCCAAAGGCTCCCCGTTCTAAAAGTAATCCATCTATTGCCAAAGGGGTTGAAACTGTAAAGACCTTGGAAGAAACACCTCTCTGTGATGAATTTATAAATGAATCTTCCCTTGACTTTTATCCTTTTGGTCTTCTACCTAGGAGTATCTCTATGAGGCCTTTATTCGAGAGTCCTCTTAAGACTAGTTGTATTATTGAAGAGCTTTTCGATGATCTTGATGATGGTTCAATTGATACAACTTGATCTCTATGCATTATGCCTAGCTTAAAGGCATAAAAGAAAGCGCTTTTCGGAGGCAGCCCACATGAATAAATTTTTTGCTTTTGTTGTGTCTTGATGTTGTTTACTACAGTAGCATTATCATTGTATCTTTGCTTTTCATATTTGTGCCAAGTATAGCCTCTGATTGCTAGAAAGTTCAAAAGTTGTGAGGTGCTGTCCAGGAAACAGATTCTGTCCTTGGATAGAAAAATTCGTATAAAATCACCAGATCATCTTTTTGGTCTGAATTTTTTCGACAGCGTTCTCTATATAATTGTCTTTCGTGCATCTGTTCTGAGTTTTTTGATTTGAGTTGCAGAAGTACCCCGAACAGATCAATTACTACCTGCTGTTCTGTTTTTCATAGATTCTGTCCTGTTTTGCCTTTCCTTCATTTTGCAAATCAAGAGCTTGCTTCTTCTTTGCAAAAACCTTTTGGCAATCTTGAGAAACAGTAGAAATTCAATAATATCTTTATTTCCAGCAAGTTGCAATTATTTTATTAAGGGTACTAACCTCGCTAATCAGATTATGATGAGTTATGTATGAAGGGAGTTTTCAAGTGTGCGAGGGAAGATGATAAAAAGATTCAGGAGTGTCAAGCGCTCAAGCTTGGGGATGCCCCCGTGCACCCCCAAGAAATATTCAAGGAGACTCAAGCGTCTAAGCTTGGGGATGCCCCCGTGCATCCCCTTCTCCATCAACATTATCAGTTCGTCTTTCGTTCCGCTATATTTTTATCACTTCATGTATTATGTGCTATGCTTGGAGCGTCTTGTTTTTAGTTTTCTTTTTAGTTTTTCATAACGAGTCGGAACTCAGCATTCTTTATGTGGGAGAGAAACACACTCCACTTCTACCTAGAACATAACATAGAATTTTCATGTCTATCTTTGTTGTGTGTGTTCTTTGTCTTTTAATAGCTACTATCATGCTCTGCTCTTAGTATTCATGCTTATCTTTTTAAAGAGCTTTTGTCTAGTTGGTTGCTTGAACTCTCTTTAATTACCATGCTCAACTTATTAAGAGAGTTTGCTTCCGTTGCATTGGTTAATATGTCTATGATAAAGATGCTACGTGCATAATGGTGCTTAGTAGTTCATGTTTTCTTATGGTTAGTCTCAAATAGCTGGGGGGTTCCCAATGTGTTATTGGAGTACCAACATGATTTGTTTGCCTATGATGTGGTATGGTTTAGTAATATCTTCCTTCGAGAATTTATTTTGATTGACTTGGCGTATGCTCACGCATATTTAAGACTGTAAAGAAAGTCTGTCAAGCCTTGATGATCTTTTATTTCTGAGTAGCGATATAACTTCCATGCCTGATTCAATATTGCTTTGTCGCTCTGCATGATTATGACCGTCATTGCTCTCTTAGTTGGTCGCTCCCAGTCTTTTGCTAACCTCCACCTGTACTAAGCAGACTAACTTTGCAATATATAGCTCATGGGAAAGTAGCTTAAAAACTATTGTGGTAAAAAACATGTTGCCTATGTATCTTATTTCTTATAAGTTGCTTGCTGAGCGGTAACCATGTTTCTGGGGACGCCATCAACTATTACACTCTTGTTGAATATCATGTGAGTTGTTATGCATGTTCGTCTTGTCTGAAGTAAGGGTGATTTGCCGTGGGTTGAATGAGTATGCATATTGTTAGAGAAGAACATTGGGCCGCCAACCAAAGCCATGTATCATGGTGGAAGTTTTAGCTTGGACATTAATCCTCAATCTCTTATGAGAATATGCTTATGAATTAAAGAGGAGTCCATTATCTATTTTCTATGTTATCCCGGTATGGATGTCCTCAAGTTGAGATCTATCAAAAACGAGAAATCAAATGCGATTTATCTCCTTGGACCTTTGTACAGGTGGCATAGAGGTACCCCTTTGTGACACTTGGTTGAAACATATGTAATGCAATGATAACCCATGGAAATCCGAGCTAATTAGGACGAGGTGCGAGCACTATTGGTATTCGATGCATGAGGCTTGCAACTTATAGGATGTCTTATGCATGACACATATGAAGTACTACTACCGTTGACAAAATTGCTTCTATGTTTTCAAAATAAAAAAGCTCTAGCACATAACCATTCTTTTACTTTTTGAGTCTCCACCTTCTTTCTTCAAGAACCAACTACTGAGAGCATGATTGTTATTCTAAGTGTAATGTGCATTGTTCCAAAGTAGCATTGTCTTTCGCATGATTGTGATATCGTTTATTCTGAAATCATTGTATCTAGTCATCACTTAAACCTTGAAGGTGCCCCTGCATTTATGCTTTGCTTCACTAAAGGGGGCAAGCTAGATATCACTTTATCATATTTGCACATCATGTTCATTGCAAATCTTTTTGATGTTTCAATATCATATTGTAAACTTTCAGTCATTTGTGATTTTCTCATGAGGCAACTTAATTACTATAGAATCATTGTCTCAGTAAGCTTTTGTCATATGACTATAAAAAGTCCTATATGGTTAATAGCATGTCACCACAGAAATTATTCTTGTTATCATTTACCTACTCGAGGACGAGCAGGAATTAAGCTTGGGGATGTTGATACGTCCAAAATGTATCTATAATTTCTGCTTGCTCCATGCCACTTTTGGGTGATATTGCTATGATATTTATACACTTCCATACACTTTTGATCATATTTGGACTAACCTACTAATCTAGTGCACCCCGGTGCCAGTTTCTGTTTTCGGCTGTTTTTGTATTTCAGGTTTTCACGTTACGAGAACTGTTAGGAAAAATACAGAAAAATTATATAAAAAATCAGCGTTCTGGAAACTTCCTTGCGCTCGAAGTACAAC
>LR738715.1:828960384-828973827 GCA_902687465.1 Secale cereale | reverse complement strand
GCGGGGGGGGGGGGGGGGGCGCCTGGGCCCCCCGAGCCCCGTCTGGTGCCCCCCTTTGGCATATATTTAGAGCGTCCTTCGAAACCCTCGGGACGGGAACTCTTTTTCGCGATCTCATCTCTATTCCGCCGCCGCCGCCGCTTCCAAGATCGGGAGCACCAGGAGAACTCTTCCCGGCACCCTGCCGGAGGGGAGGATCATCATCGGGAGCTTCTGCACCACCATGGACGCCTCCCGGATGAGTTGTGAGTAGTCTCCCTTGGACCATGAGTCCATGACCAGTAGCTATGTGATGTTGTCCTCCCGTTCTTGTGCTTCACAAATTAGTCCTCGTGAGCTGCCCTACATGATCGAGGCACATATGTAATCCTTATGCTGTTGCTATGTTGAGTTTGCTGGGATCCGATGGATTATGAGATTATGTTCAGATTGATCTTGAGTAATATATTTGATCTACCTCTTTTATATTTATGTTCATAAGTAATTCTTGCATGTTCTCCGTTGTTATTTATTGCTTTGGCCAAGTAGTAGGTAGTGACTCCAAGAGGGAACGTTATGCTCGATTGTGGGTTCATGCCCCTCGATGACTAGCTTGAGTGACAGAAACATGAGTCTAGGGGATGTGCTGTTGCCACAAGGGGGAAAACAACGGTGCTTGTGCCCGCGGGTGCAAGGATTGTTTACTTTACGCAAAGTTCTTTTAATGCAGTTGTGTGTTGCATTGAGTTTACACTATGGGTGGGACTCGCAACTTAATACCAGCGAGATGTTCTGGATAGATATCTCAAGGTGGATGATTAGTAGTAGATATTGATGGATTTCGGTCTACTTACTTTGGCGTACCGCCCATGCTTTGAACCTCAACCTTTCTTGCAATGTAGTCAGCATTGGTTTGCGTTCGTGGTCCTGTCAATTGCCCAGCTGTAATTCGTTTACCTCACATAGCTGTTTTATCGTCTTTTGGGAGAGAGACATCACTAGTGAACATCATGAGACTCCGGTCCATATTACCATCATTGATCACATCCGCCATTTACTTTTCACTTTCATTTACTATTGCAAACATTATCTATCACTACTATCATTTGCGTTTAACCCTTTGTGAACTACAAGGCCGGAGGGATTGACAACCTCTCTGTACTTGTTGGGAGCAAAGTTATTTGTATCTGTGTGCAGGTCCACGTTGATTGCTAATATCTGGTGCCTTTAGCAGTTGACACCTACTTGTTGAACCTAGGAGTCTCTGGGGATTCGATCCTTGGCATCTTTGCTAAGGGAAAAACTTCCACAACACTGCATCTTACACCTTCCACTTGGGGTAACCAACGAGGGGTTAGAGGCCCATCAGACTATCATAAACAACTTGAACACTATATATTAATTGTGTATTAGGAAGATGGTGTTCAACAAGGGAGTAATTCCCTCCATGATTATGACAAGTTTCATAAGGATAATTTCTCCTTATGTCATAAGTTCCTTTATAATCACTATAGATTGGAGTTATAACATCATCATAGTAGAGAAGAGCATTATCATTGCTAGCAACTATATTTGTAAACATGTTGTCTTTATTCGTACTAGCAAAAGAATTATCAATTATCACATCACTAGTGGGTAAAGGATTTGCAATCCTATCATCCCCAAGCTTAGAGCTTTCCATATCATCACTTTCACAGTTGGCACCAAAAAGATTTTCAAGATCATAAGTAGCATTATCATCATTTTCCCAATCACAATAAGTAACATGCATATCATAATCAAAATCATCTTCAATAGTACCTACGGACGTATCATCAAGATGATAATTAAGGCAATAAACTTCACCTTCTTCTTTAAACTTACAACCGTTAGGATAAAAGTTGATGGGAGGAATATGCTCAGGCCAGGTTGATACCCATTCTTCTTCCTTCTTGCTCCTCCTCTTCTTTTTCTTCTTCTTCACCTTAGGAGGGAGTGGTTGGAAATGAAGCTTCTCCACAGATCCTGGTTTATCATTAGAAACAATAGGGGAAACTTGGGAGAAACTCTCCTTTTTATTAGCAGAAATATAAGAGACATTTTTATACTTTGGTAAAGTTCCCTCCTTTCTAATCTTACTTATGTAATCATTTTTATGGCAATTAACAACACAATAGAGATGGCAATTTTGCAAAGTGGTTTTTATTCATATGGCATTAACATCTAGCCAAGAAGTCTTTTCTGATAACTCTTCACACATCAAAAATAACATAAGCTCATCATAAATATTAGGGGTGATCATGTTATCACACAACTGGTTAACAGTTATGTTTTGAAAGTGCATGCATTGAAAATTAAAGTGACCCTCTATACAGCAAAGTTCACAAGTAAAAGGATAAATGTCACACAATTCTCTAGCAATTTTCATTTAAATCTTTGACCCAAGTGATTGTTCTTTCATGCTTATGTTGCTTACAATACTTCTCTTCTTCAATCATAGGCCTTTCACAAGGTCTATCCACTCCACAAAAAATAACATGCTTATATAAAACTTCATTTTTAGGAATTGGATCATGCATGTTGCAATCATCATGAACAATTTCATTTTCTTTGCAAATCTCTTTAAAAGGTTCATGATGCTTGATCCAATCCTCCTTAGGCATATTAAGATGTGAAGCAAAAGATTTGAGGAAATCAACAAGGAGTTGAGAATCAAGCCCAAACTTAGCACTAAACTTATTAAAACTTCTAGTTTCAACAAAGGACTTAATGCAATCATACTCATAAATTATACCTGACTCTTTACCTTTGTCGATCTCCCAATCTTCAGTGTTGCGTTGAATTCTTTCAAGGAGTTCCCATTTGGCATCAATCTTTTCGTTTGTGAAAGAACCCATAGAGGAAGCATCGAGCAAATCTTTATCCTGTCGAGAGAGCCTCGCATAGAAATTAGTAATAATCATATATTTGGGGAGCCCATGGTTAGGACATTTTAGCATTAACGTTTTCAATCTCCCCCAAGCTTGAGCTATGCTCTCTCTGTCATGAGGATAGAAATTATAAACATAATTCCTATTCTCATGGGCTTCATGAAGAGGATATAACTTGGAGTAAAAGAGAGACTGGATCTCTTCCCAATCCAGCAGGTGAGAGTCATCTAGTAGCCTATACCATTCCAATGCTTTTCCTTTCAGTGACAAGGCAAATAATTTCCTCATGACTCCATCTCTTGTCAAACCTGAAATCTTAAACAACTCACAAAGTTCTGTAAGTTTCAACAAATGAATACTAGGATTGACTGTCCCATCATAACAATCATTCCTAATTATTTCAATTATCCCAAGTGGTATTTGGAATGGGATACATTCAGTAGGTGGAGGAGACTTCTCTACCACGGGTGTGGTAAAGCGGCCTTCCCCAAGCAGCGAACTAAGAGTGCGGTTTTCCATAAACATAACTAGTGAAACTAAAAACAAGAAACGAAAAGATTTAATTGCAAGATCTAAAGATATACCTTCAAACACTTACTTCCCCGGCAACGGCGCCAGAAATAGCTTGATGTCTACACACGCTTCTATTCTTGTAGACTATGTTGGGCCTCCAAGCGCAGAGGTTTGTAGGACAGCAGCAATTTCCCTCAAGTGGATGACCTAAGGTTTATCGAACTCAGGGAAGTAGAGGTCGAAGATGGTCTCTCTCAAGCAACCCTGCAACTAAGATACAAGAAGTCTCTTGTGTCCCCAACACACCTAATACAACTAGGAGTTGTATAGGTGCACTAGTTCGGCGAAGAGATGGTAAAATATGGATGATAGGAGTGGCAAAGCAAAGTAATATAAATCTGTAATAAAAAGTGCAGCAAGCAAACAAGTGGTAAACGTGAGCACAAATGGTATTGCAATGGTGGAAACAAGGCCTAGGCTTCATACTTTCACTAGTGGCAACTCCCAACAACATTAACACAATAGAATCACATGATATTTCCCATAAAACATGCACTCGGAGGTCATTCCTTTGTGGTCAAGAGAGGACGAGAATTATGTAGGGCTACAAAAGCACACCTCTAAGTTCGTAGTTCTCAATCTATGGATTTCCCAATGTCACCGCGGCCATCCAAAGAGAGTACCACAATCACCACAACATATCTCAAGGATAGTCAAAGACAAGCACCAAGAGACTCTCAATCTTCAATCAACACACAAAAGAGGAAATCACTCATGAAAATATTCTTCTAATCCATGTCCAATAGACCGCTGTCACCTTGGTCTCGGGGATTATACTAGATAAAGACAAGTGAGTACATCAATCCAATACATAGAGGAAGGGGAAATATCATGGGATCACCCTAGATTAACATAGCCTATGATCACAGCGAAGATCACATCATGGGGGAGAGAATTGACCACATAGCTACTGGTAGAAACCTCAGCCTCGAGGAGGAACTACTCCCGCATCATGGAGGGAGGAAGCAACGTCGATGGAGATGAATCCGGGGGCACTTCCCCGTCCCGGCAGGATGCCGGCACATGAATTCTGGTCCCCCGAAACTTGGTGGCGATGGCGGCGGAGATCGGAATTGCTTCTGGAGAAAAGGGCTTCGGAATCAGGGTTTTCGCGACGGGAGATAAATATATGCGAAGGGGGGCAACCAGAGGCGGAGAGGGGGGGCCCAGGCGCCCCCCTAGGGCGGCAAGGGGTGGGGCCGCCTGGGGTGGCCGCCTGGGCTGCCCCTGGCTCCCCTCTGGCCCCACTTCTGGCGCATGACAGCTTCTGGAGCGCTGATTTTTTATATATTTTTCCCGGAATTTTTCTGGCGATTTAAGTAATGGGAAAAACTGAAATACAAAAACAGCAGAAAACAGAAACTGGCACTGGGGTGCACTGAGTTAATAGGTTAGTCCAAATATGATCAAAAGTGTATGGAAGTGCATAAATATCATAGCAATATCACACAAAAGAAGCATGGAGCAAGCAGAAATTATAGGTACGTTTTGGACGTATCAGCGCACCCCCTTGGGCCTCCCCCCTGCGCCTAGGGTTGGAAACCCTAGGGGTGGGGGGCGCCATCCTTGCCTTGGGGGGCAAGTCTCCCCCCTGGCCGCCGTCCCCCTTAGGAGATCCCATCTCCTAGGGCCGGGGCCCCCTGCCCCTATATATAGTGGGGGGAGATAGGGCAGCCGCACCTCAGCCCCTGGTGCCTCTCCCCCCGTTACACCTCTCCCTCCTCCCGCGGGTCCTTGGCGAAGCTGTGCAGCTTTTCCCGTTGCATCCACCACCACGCCGTTGTGCTGCTGGATCTCTATCAACCTCTCCTCCCCCCTTCCTGGATCAAGAAGGAGGAGACATCGCTGCACCGTACGTGTGTTGAATGCGGAGGTGCCGTCCTTTCGGCGCTGGGATCATTGGTGATGGGGATCACGACGAGTACGACTCCATCATCCACGTTCTCTTGAACGCTTCCGCTCGCGATCTACAAAGGGTATGTAGATGCACTCCTTTATGCTCGTTGCTAGATGACTCCTTAGATTGATCTTGGTGAAGCGTAGGAATTTTTTTGAATTCTGCTACGTTCCCCAACAGTGGAATCCCGGCACCTCACATTGTGTGAGGGCGTGAAGAGAATACGGTGGCTTCTTGGGAGCATTGTGCCTCCACACCGCTCCAACGGAGACGTACTTCCTCTCAAAGGGAAGGAACTTCGGTAACACATCCTCGTCTTCACCGGCTCCACTTGTGGTTCTCTTTCCTTTACTTGTGCAAACTTTCTTTGTATACCTTAGATTGCTTGCTTGTGTGGTTGTTATTGTTGCCTCCTATAAGTTGTCCACCTAGTTGCATATCTAGACAACTTACTTTGTTGCTAAGTTTAAATTGGTTAACAAAAGCTAAAAATTGTTAGTTGCCTATTCACCCCCCCCCTCTAGTCAACCATATCGATCCTTTCACTAGCATAGTAAGCACAATGACAATGAATCTTATCAGGTTCGGATCGTTACATATGTATCAGAGCAGTGTGTGGACTATAGGTCGTGACCCTAGAAAATGGATTAGAAAAGCCATAGGAGTGAAACTTATTTTATCAGTTTTGTCGACCTAGTAGTCTTCACTCTTGTATTCATATGTTTTATTAACTACCTTCTATTTTCAATAGTAGATGTCCCTTGTAGATGAAGTAGCACCATTTGTGGAGATTTAGTTAGCAGACCACCATTTTGTTATAATATCACCGTATTGCGTTGTGTGCTTTTATTGATCATATGTGCTCTTTTGATGTGATTACTTTAGGATAGTTTTCGTGACTTGTGTGAATTGTATAAGTTTAGTGTTTTTTATAGGAGTTTTGTTGCTAGCATGAGCATAAGGGTAGGGTTCCCCTTAGATATATTTATGCCTATATCTCACCCCTTCTTACCCATCAGATGTTGCAGAGGCGTAACTCTAGAGGCAGAGGTTCAGGAGACAACAACAACAATGACATACCACCGTACATGCAGCAGTTGCTTCAGGGACAAGCCAAGTTGATTCAGTTACTTTTTCAGAACCAGAACAACAACAACGACAACAATAATCCACCACAACCCCGAGTTGATGCACTTACTCATTTCTTGAGGTTGAATCCTCAGAAGTTTTCTAGCACCCGTGAACCTATTGTGGCTGATGATTGGCTTCGCTCAGTTAATAGGAATTTGGAGACAATTGGTTGCACTGATGTAGAGAGAGTGAGGTTTGCCTCGCATTTGTTAGAAGGACCAGCCGCAACATGGTGGGACAATTACTTGGTCACTTATCCTATTGCTACTATCACTTGGGCATAGTTTCAAGAAGGTTTTTGCGATGCACATGTGTTTGATGGTGCCATGAGTCTGAAGAAGAAGGAGTTCTGCAGCTTGCGTCAGGGAGGTCGCACTGTGAATGCATATGTGGAGGAATTCAATAATCTTGCACGCTATGCTCCTAACGACGTTAACACTGATGCAGCTAGACAGGAGAAGTTTCTTGAAGGTCTAGATGATGAGTTGAGTGTTCAGTTGACAGTGGCGACATTCAACAACTGTCAATAGCTTATTGATAAGGCTATTGTACTTGAAGGCAAGTTTCAAGAGGTGTAGAACCGCAAGAGAAGGCAAGTGACATAGAGTTCAATTCTAGAGAACAACGGAAGCACAGTAATTCGTCAACCTCTTCTGAGTACTATGATTATGAAGTGGACATTTATAATGGTCATAAGCACAATGGGCATAATCATCACAGCGGTAATGGACACAACCACAATGGTCTGAGGAATGGCAACAACAGCCACGACCTCTCGACGCCCACCGAGAAGTATATCAGTCAGTTACTTTGTTACAGGTGCAGGAACCTAGGGCATTATTCAAACAACTGTCCTCTATTAAAGGACATCAATTATGACAGTGGGAGTTGTGGAGAAGAGAAGTTTTATCACATTGAAAGGGGACATGTGAACCACACGAGGGTTGGAAGAGCTAATAATGCACCAATCTTCGGTAAGGTTTTAAACAAGTTCAAGTATTTTGACCGTTCTTTTAGTATTGATGCATCATATTTATCATGTCAAGGGAGTGTTGGAAATATGCAATGAGTAAGCGTCGA
Source organism: Secale cereale (assembly GCA_902687465.1). NCBI lineage: Eukaryota > Viridiplantae > Streptophyta > Magnoliopsida > Poales > Poaceae > Secale > Secale cereale. The sequence goes on along the minus strand of LR738715.1, from coordinate 828,966,258 downwards.
TACTTTGGAATGGGGATTATATCAAGTACCCATTTTAACCTTTATTAGCCAACTCGAATCTCGAGGACGAAATTTATTCTAAGGGGGTAGATTTGTAACATCACAAAATTTCAAATTTGGAATTTTAATAGAATCATTCTTTTACATCATGATTTCTATGCATCTTTTGAATTTTCTGAAATATTCTTTTCATTATGCAACTAAAGGAAATTTATTGGAATGGAGATAACATGACTTCTCCCCTATTTTAATTTTTTTCATAATGTCCAGAATATTATTTCCAGTTCATTTGATATGTTCCGGTATTTTTCATAATCTCCAAAATATTTTATTTTAGTATTTTATTGCTGTTTATGTGGCCTATTGCATAAAAATGATTTTTCAAAATTTCATTAGAATAGGAACTAGTGTTCCTGTAGTTTATTTTATTAGTTTTATTTTTACTGTGTATTTATATATTTTGTTTAGGTTTTGGTTTTATTTTAGTTATTTAACTTATGTGGTTTTATTTAAGAAAAAGAGAGAGTCCGCGAGCCGGCCAGCCAACAAGGCCAGCCAGCGAGCCGGCCGGCCTAGTAGAGCGTGACTCGCCCGCGGCCCAGTGCCCCCCCGACCCACCGTGCCGCACCCAGCCGCTCGATCGCTCCAGCCGCTGACTAGCGGGACCCGCCCGCACCCACACCTGTTCGTCCGTCCCCGACCCGGACACCAACGCTCCGCCTGCACGCCGAGGCCGAGCCCGGGTCGATCTACGCCCTGTTCGATTCTGTGCTCCTCACGGACACCATACGCGAGCAGAACCCTAGCGGAGACCCCTCCCCTCCTTTGCCGATCCCTTTCCTTGTCTGCACGCATCGGTTGGGCAAAATAGATCTCGTCGGAGGACCTCGAACCGCCATTGTTTGACCGGTCGTTTTCGCGGCTGTAAGACCATCCCCGACCGCGCCACTTGTCAAAATGGAACCCCCTCTCGATTTAGCACATGTTTGACACGGTCTCGTCGATAGGGGAGCACTAGAGCGAGCAACTCAATGCCACCCGAGCCGCCGGAGCACAGCCGCCGTCCCTGTCGTCACCGCCACCGGCACAGGGCACCCTCGTCGCCGTTTAAGCCACCAACGTCACCGTCGTTCCATGCCGCCTCCGTACGTAGCTTCACCCTTGCCGGAGAGTCGTCTGAGAGCCACCGCCGCCGTTCACCTCTGTTCTATGGTGAGCGCACGCACGGGATAAATTTTCAGCCAATCACCATATGCCACATGGCTGTTTGCTACAGGAGCTGCTACAGTGCCGCACAGGAACCAGGGGAATTCTGTTGGTTTTTTTCTTCAGATTTTCAACTCTAACTTGATTTTGCCACATCTTTTATTCAATATGTCCAATTTTGTTAATTTTTTCCCCATGAATTCGCAAAAACCAGCACCTTATCACAGTACCAACTTTGCACATGTTTGCCATTAGTTAGTTTTTTTTTTTTTGCAAAACTACTAATGACGCACCACCAGAAGGTGCGCCATTAGTAACCTGGAATACTAATGGCGCATTTAGAGTTGGTGCGCCATTACTAAGTGGGCAGCAACAAGATATTTTGGACAGCCTCTCCTACCCACACTCACTTTCTCCCTACTTCATTCTCTCCACCTCCTCCTTGTCTCGGGCGCCTCCTCTTTTTCACCTCATTTCCACCATAGATTCATTCAAATTAAGTGGTTAAATTACCTTGTTTTGATAGGTAAGTAAGGGGGGAAGCTATATTTATGTTGTTCTCCCAACAACAATGTGCACATGCACTTTTTATGGCCTAGCTAGATCTATGTATGTTCGTGGTGTTGCATATGTTTGTGGTGTTGCATATGTGTTTGTGTTTGGAGGTGTACCGGTATTTGAAATGCGATAGTTGCCAACATTTTGCCGGAATGTTGATTCATTTCCGTTTCGGCGAGAATTTTGGCATTAAGCATTCTTTTTGGTCCTATTTTTAGGGAAAGTCATGCCAAATTTTTTCTTGGTTCTAAAATATCGTTTTGCTCTACCCCACAGGCGATCATGGTCCGCACAATGACCGAAGGCATCGTGAATTGGTTTTTGAGGTCCGCGAAGGCCGAGATGCTTCAAAAGAACGAGATGGAGATAAGATGTCCGTGTCGAAGATGCAAGCTGAAGAGCCTTATTGCGGACCCGGATTCCGGGCAGGTGCGGGACCACCTGCTCTTGCGTGGTTTCATGGATGGCTATCGGTGGCAAGGTGATGAAGATGACTACGAAGTCGTCCATGGGGGCCGGGCAAGAAATGAGGAAGGGCAGCAAGACAACCACCGCGGCTCGGGCGGGCGAGAAGACGAAGAATCCCTAGGAGATGATCACGACGGTGATGCTGTACACAGTCATCATGTAGAAGATGCAGGACATGATAATGAGGAAGATGCCGGAGTTGACGACAGGCATGATCATGAAGATGATGATGCCGGCGGAGCAGACGACGCTGGACCATCGATGGGCTGGGTGCAGGACCCTCATATTCAAGAGCTGCTTCTCAAGCAGACGGATAACGCAAGAGCTGCCGCCCGAGAGAAAGCCAAGATGGATCAACTTGAGTTAGACGCGGTTACTCCATTGTATGAAGGATGCAGGCCCGAGGATACCCGCCTGAAAGTAACGCTCATGGCTCTGGAAATGAAGGTAAAATACAAAATGACCGACGCATGCTTCGACGAGAACATGTCATTCTGGCACGAACGTCTTCCCAAGGGGAACAAGTGCCCGACCAGTTTGGAGGAGGCAAAGAAAATCGTGTGTCCACTGGATTTACCGCACGTGAAATACCATGTGTGCATGAACAATTGCATCATTTATCGGGATGAGCACACGGAGTATACCATATGTCCGGCGTGCGGCGTCACTCGGTACAAGAAGAGGAAGAAAGCTCCTCGAAAAGTGGTGTGGTACTTTCCGATCACTCCTCGTCTGCAGCGGTATTTCGCGGACCCTAAGGTAGCAAAGCTCCTGCGTTGGCACGCGGATAGGGAGGAGAAGAAGCGAGAAGATGACGCAAATGATCCGGAGATAGATAAAAAAGACAAGATGCTGAGTCACCCTAAGGATACGAGCCAGTGGCAAGCGTTGAACTTCGAAGACCTAGAATTTGGGAACGATCCAAGGAACATCGTGCTAGGCGCGAGCACCAATGGAGTCAATCCGTTTGGCAGCCAGAGAAGCACACATAGCACCTGGCCTGTGTTTGTGTGGATGTACAACCTTCCCCCCTGGTTGTGCATGAAGAGGAAGTACATTCACATGAGTATGCTAATTGAAGGACCGAAACAACCAGGGAACGACATCAATCTGTATCTGGGGCTGCTGAAAGAGGAGCTTGACACACTGGGGAAAACGCCAGCCAATACGTGGGATGCCGCAGAGAAAGAATATTTCCCTATGAGAGCCGCGCTGCTCACGACGGTGCACGACTATCTCGGTTACGGATATGTCGCAGGGCAGGTGGTCCACGGATTTTCTGGATGCGTTAGGTGCATGGATGACACAACGTATCGCCAGCTAGATAGAGATCCCGGGTCTTCAAAAACCATGTTCATGGGACATCGAAGGTGGCTTCGCGACGATGACCTGTGGAGAAAACGCAAGGATCTGTTCGATGGTGAAACCGAACCCCGAGGACGCCCGCGTACGAGGAGCGGCGAGGAAATAGACTAGCTGTTGAAAAATTGGAAAGATTGCCCACTGCCGGGAAAGAAGCAAAAGGCGCCAGAGCCGGGAAAGAAGCAAAAGGCGCCAGAGCCGCTGCTGAAGGTATGGAAAACGAGGTCTGTTTTCTGGGACTTGCCGTACTGGAAGATCCACCGTGTGCCTCACAGCCTTGATGTAATGCATATCATGAAGAACGTGTGCGAGAGTCTGCTTGGTACCCTGCTCAACATGCCAGAGAGGGCCAAAGATGGGCCGAAAGCAAGGGCAAACTTGAAATCAATGGGCATCAGGCAGGAGCTTCACGCTATATATGATGATCATGATGATGATGATGATGATGATGAGGCGAAGCAGGACACAAAAAGTCATCGCAAAGGCAAAAAGGCCAAGAAGACCGAAAATGACTACCCTCCCGCGTGCTTCACTCTAAGTCAGGAGGAGATCGAGCAGTTTTTCACCTGCCTCGTAGGAGTAAAACTTCCTTACGGTTACGTGGGGAAGATAAGCAGATACCTAGACCTAGCGAAGCTGAAGTTCAGCGGGATGAAGTCTCAGGACTGTCACGTGCTGATGACGCAGATACTTCCAGTTGCAATCCGTGGGATCATGGACGCGCACGTCCGTGAAACCCTATTTGGCCTATGCAACTTTTTCGACGTCATCTCTCGGAAGTCTGTTGGCGTGAGGCAACTCAGAAGGCTACATGAAGAGATCATGGTGATACTATGCGAGCTTGAGATGTACTTCCCGCCTGCATTCTTCGACGTTATGGTGCATCTGCTGGTCCATATCGTGGACGATATCATCCAACTCGGGCCGACATTCCTGCACAGCATGATGCCGTTCGAAAGGATGAATGGTGTCATCAAAGGATACGTTCGCAACATGTCACGTCCAGAGGGAAGCATAGCCAGGGGCTTTCTGACCGAAGAGTGCATCTCCTACTGCACGAATTATCTAGGCATCGAGAACCCCGTTGGTCTGCCCGTTAACAGGCACCTCGGCAGGCTCGCTGGATGGGGTCACCGTGAGGGTCGCCGCGAAATGCATGTCGACTTCAAGGGTCGACTCGCCGACTTTGAAAGAGCAAACCTAGTCGCGCTACAACACATAGACGTGGTCGATCCTTGGGTGGTAGAGCACAAAACCTTTATTGAGAAGACGTACAATGACCGAGGCCAACAGAGGACAGACGGAGATATAATCAAAGAGCACAACTCATGTTTCACGCGTTGGTTCAAGCAGAAGCTTCTATCGTACCCTTTACATGAGGATTCTTCCGCGGAAGAACAACTCATATTCGCCACGTCACAGGGCGCCGAGCACAACCTGATGACCTATGAGGCGTACGATATCAACGGCTACACATTCTACACCGAGGCCAAGGACATGAAGAGCGATGGTTATCAGAACTCCGGGGTAACGATGGAATCCTACACCGGTAATGACAAGGACAAATACTACGGAAGGATCGAGGAGATCTGGGAGCTGAGCTACGCTGGAGAGAAGGTCCCGATGTTCCGTGTCAGATGGGCCAAGAGCGTCCTAAAAGAAGACCGGTATTTCACCACCATGGTTATACCCGAAGCCAAATCCAAGACCGCGGGCGCAAACTTCACCGCAAAAAATGAGCCATGGGTACTGGCTTCCCAAGTTGACCAATGCTTCTTCATTACCGACCCGTCAAAGCCCAGTCGTGTTGTCGTGAGGAGAGGCAAAAGGAAGATCATCGGAATGGACGGAGTAGCCAATGAGCAAGACTTCGACAAGTACGGCGACCCGATGATCGAACATGACGACGATGATGAAGTAGCAGCATACACCACAAGAAGAAGCAGGACCACCCTACCTAAAGGACGTCCGTTCCACAGAAGAACTCCATTTGCGAAAAAGAAGGGCAAGAAGATTGTGAACAGATAGCTAGCTAAGATCGATTGTATTTAAATCGTAGCCTTCATTTCTCGATTGTATTTCATGAGCACTTTTTGAACTATCATGAATATTTTTAAATTTCATGGACACTCGATCTCGATCCCCCTCCATCTCGATCGCTATCCCACCTTGCCAGATTCAGTCCCCCTCGCCGCCGAGCACCCCCCGGTCCACCGGCCGCCGCCGCCGACCCCCCGCACCCTCGATTCCCCTACTCAACCGCCGCCGCTGACCCCCCGC
>LR738715.1:828928938-828960301 GCA_902687465.1 Secale cereale | reverse complement strand
CACCCCCCGCACCCTCCCCCGCTCCACCGGCATTACTGTTTGATGATATTTTTTAAAAAAATTATTACTGTCTTATAAAAAAATATTACTGTTATGATTTAAACAAGTTTTAACATATTTAAACACAAATAAGTATCAAACAACATTTTAAATGCATAAAAAAATTGTTGAGCCTGGGAATCGAACCCAGGACCTCCTGGTGTGAGAACCGGCTGCTGACCAGTCGAGCTAGTAGAGGGGACTTGATGTGGATCAGGTCAGGTGGAAGATAACATGTTGGTTCGAGCAGAAATCAAAAAAAATACTAATGGCGCACCAGGGTGAGGTGCGCCATTAGTATGGATGTACTTATGGCGCACCGAGGGGTGGTGCGCCATTAGTATTGTGCCGCCCCCATCCATATTTCCTCCCCGGCCCACTAAACCTATCCCCTCTCTCTCCCTCGCCCTCGCCCTCGATCCCCTTCCACTCTCCTCTCCCGATGCCGTTGCCCCGCCGCCGCCCCGACGCCGCCTCGACGCCTCGACGCCCTGATGCCGCCTCGACGCCTCGACGCCGCCCCGACGCCGCCTCGACGCCTCGACGCCGCTGCCCCGCCGCCTCGATGCCTCCTCGACGCCGCCCCGACGCCGCTGCCCCGCTGCCTCGACGCCGCCTCTCCTCCACAACGGCCGCTGCATCAGCCTGATTTGACCAGATCTCATCCGCGCACCACCGCCGTTCATCAGCCCAAGTAAGTTCTCCTCCTTCTTCTTCTTTTAGATCCATTAGGGTTCCTGCGAGTTCATCAGAGTTTGTCCTCTTCCTTCCCTACAGTTGCGATTTTTAGCTTGAACTTGATACTCCTCTATGCAATGGTATTCATAGCATCTCTTTTTCAAATATTGGAACATCTCATCCGCACGAGAAAGAACCAAACCGAATCCATGAACTGCTTAATTGGGTTCCTTCTATTTGTTTGTAATTCATCGTGTGCGGAGTACTAATTGGGACAGTATACATGTTCTTCATCTACCTAGTATTGTTCTGTTCGTGCCTTCATGTATTAGGTTATTAATCATCAAATAATTTTGTAGTTGGATTATTTCAACCATTTGAGCACCCATAGATATCGAGGAAGCCAATCGTGCTTATTACGTAGTTTCAATCACCAGTGCTTCGAATTAAAATGAGAATTACTGACAAAACAATATTTCATTGCTTCCTGTATATCGAGCTTCCACAAACATGGGTCCACAATTGGCACATATTCTGTTATTGAAGTTTCATGCTCCCAACTAACACTCATAATGCACCCATGGTATTATTTTCCAGCTTCTTACCTAGGTGCTTATGTATTGTGATTATTTTGTTTCGAGGGACTATAAAAATGCTTCCATTTATCAACAGAATTCTGGTTCTGTTTTGAAAGTTGGCGACACAGAAGATGCATCAGCGTCTTGCTGCCATGCTTAGTTTTTTTATCCATTCTCAGTTTTCTATCTGTCATACCAATAGTAGTTATGTAGAGTTCTCATCTTTTCATCTTCCCGTGGTCCCCATTTGGTGGCTATTTTTCTTTTTATTTTATTTTTCAATTTTTCGTATTTCCAAGTAGTGCTACCTGTGAAGCCAGTACAATTTTTTGCTTCTCACCCGGGTGATTGTAGTTTGTAAACATTTAGTTTCATTCGTCTATGAATTTGCTTCTATCCATCAAGTTAGAATTTGCTTCTATCCTAAATGATTGTGAGTTGAGAACAAGGTTTAACTTGCTTGGGTTTAAAGTTGAAGACCGAGATGGTAACGTCCTAATAGCTGAACTGCCTAATCCATGCATTTTAGAAAAACCTTCATGAAGTTTTCCCATTATAATTATTGTGTCGATGCTGTGTGCATTATTCTATTTTGACCTTCATTTAGAAGCATGGAAGATTTAGAAGGCATATGTATGATGACTGCTTTACCAATGTATTGAAAGGTTGGAGTCCAGCATCTTTGAAGAGCAGAGTTTTGCTATTTGCATGATCTTACTTATGTAAACATGGAGATAGATAACCTTGGACACAAGCTTGGAGTTTCCAACACTTAAATATGCATGCATAATTTGTGAGTTCTAGGACCTTACTCTTTATCTGAATTTTAATTGGTGATGTCAGTAGTTGAAGCCAAGCTTCATCTTACTCAAATGGTAGGGAGGTCATAGTGTTCCTTTACAAGCATAGTATGGATTCTAATGTTCAACTCTGACTAAACAGGTTCTGCAAATGGTCTTTTACTGCACTTGACTGAAGAAGTAGGTGTCTGCTATATCCTGCACTTGAGGTGAGTTGTGTTCTCAGGTTTACATTGCAATGGGCACTCTTCTTGTAAACACAAATTCAGATTTATATACAATATGCTGGCATGACTGTTTTTATTAGGCAGGACAGTGCAGTAGTTGATGTATCTTGGGTTGATTATAAAGTTGCTTGGGTTTAATATTACCCAGCATGATGATGTACCAATGTAGCATTAGCATATGATCCAAGTGCTAGTACTGCTAATAAATAGCTAATACAGTTAATGAAGAAGAAAAAAAACTGCTAGTACAGTTAATGAAGAAAAAAAACTGCTAGTACTGCTAGTAAATAGCATCAGACTGAATGTCTTTTATATATGGCCAAAACAGTCTGATGGCCAATACAGTTATTGAAGAAGAAGAAAAACTGCTAGTACTGCTAATAAATAGCATCAGACTGAATGTATTTTATATATGGTACTGCTAGTAAATAGCTTCTTCTATATACTAATTTGCATCAAAGTGTAGACCAAAGCATCAGACTGAATAACTAACAGTGGGTAATTAACCTAACTATTTGTCACATCCCTAGTCAGTGCTTGCATTAGGACTAGCTAGAGTGTGCATCATGTCTACTTTTCAAAGAAACTTGAAATGGGAATTACAGAAACCCCAGCACCCCTCTTCTAACAACTAGGGTTTAATTAAATCTTTTCCAATGTACCCAAAATGCCCTTAAAAAATGTTCATCATTTCTGCCTTGGTCTTAAACCTCTGCCAAAAATGGTGCACAATTTTCTAGGACATCTAAGGTTTCTGGATTAATTCATATGGTATTTGCATTTGAGCATTTAAATGCTATAAAATAGTTTGTGTGCCCAAATAATCATAAACTAAAATGTTCCATGCTGTTCATATTATTTACAGTGGGCATGACTAGTTTTATGAGCTATAAAAATGTTCTGGCATTTTTATTTAATTAAACAAAGTTGCAAAAGAAATGAAACATAAAGAAATAGAAAAAGGAGAGAGAAAGAGTTTACCTGGCGCCCAACCGGCCCACTTGCCGGTCCAGCCCAGCCACCGCTCCAGTGAGCTGCTTGGCTCGGCCAGGCAGGCAGGCAGGTGCTCGACGGCGGCCGCAGCGCGCGCCACGCAGCTGCCCGCCGCCCTGATTCCTCCCCTCGCCGCTCTGGAGGCTGGGATCGAGCCTCCACTTCGTCCCCGAGCTCGCCGACACGCTCACTTCTCCCCAGCTCCTCTCCTTTGCCTTCCCCACACCATGGCCGACGCCGCCGTGCTTGCGCCGTCGTGGTAGCCGCGTCCACCGCCGTCCCTGAGCCCCGTTGTCGTGTCCGTCCGCTCCACCGTCCTCGACTGCGTCGAGCAGGCTGAGCCCCGAGCGCTCGCCCGCTCTGGAGACGCCCCCGACACCGTCTTCCCCAACTCCGGCCGCAGAGATCCCCCTCGCCGCCCCGCTCAGCTCCGACCGTCCCCAAGCTCGCCTCGGCGTCTACTGCAACCGCTGTGAGCCCAGCTCCGTACCCCCCCTCTCCGTTGGCTCTCTCCTACACTGAACGCACCGCACGAAGCTCACCTGCACGCGCCACCGCGGAGCTCGTCGCCGACGAGGCTCCGGCCATCTAATGGTCCGGCCACCGTGCCCATCAGCTTCTCCGTTCCGTGTAGATGTTGTAGGAACACTCCACGCACATATACGAGCACTGCACCGACGAGTTCGACCTCACCCAAACTCCGGCAGCCGCTGGACTCGTCGCCGGCGTCGTTTCCGGCGACCCCGAGGCCAACCACCACCACCACTCGACGCGGCTCACTCCCAGCTAACCGTAGGTGTGCTCCGCCGTCATTTTGGCAGCCGGAGCACAAAACCCGGACCTCACCGCCACGTTTGGCCTCGCCGGCGGCTAAACGCCGGCGAGTTAGCCCTGTTTGACCAAGGGTTTGACCCCCCTGGGTCACTGACATGTGGGCCCTGCCTGTTAGTCAAACCTAGTTTAGTGTTTAATTTAATTATAATTAGCCAGTTAACTAACTGTGACACTGACCAGTGGGTCCCACTGGTCAGGTTTGACCTGGGCCGCCCTGTTGACTGGCTGACGTCAGCATGATGTCATGCTGATGCAGTAAAGGATTTTCTGGGATTTTTAGATTTAAAACAATTCAGGAAATTCCAAAAAAAGCTGTAAACTTCAAAAAATCATATAAATTCAACAGTAACTCAGATGGAAAAGATTTATATATGAAAATTGATCAGAAAAATCCAATCTTTCCAATGGCACTGGTTTCAAGCATGTTTGAGCAAGTCAACCTTGCTGTTTACATTAAAACAAGATAATGCACTTAATTAAATAATAGTTTGAGTTTCAATTTGAATCTCTGATTCAAATGGGCTCAAACCCTTCTGGTTATAGTTGCATTAGCCTAAAACACATGCATCTTGCCATATCATGAGCATGCATCATATTGCTGCATTTGTTTGTTTATTGATTGTATCGCCGGTATTCTCCGTGTTAGGTCCTGCTCCCGAGGATACTTCCGTGTATCGAGCTGAAGAGCAGTACCCGACAACCACTTTGTCAGGCAAGCAATCATTGATCATTCTGATACAAACCCATCTTCTTGCTCCTGCTCTCTTTTACTGCATTAAGGCAACAACGTGTGAACTGCTACTTGCTGCGGTAGTTGAACCCTATTCCCTTGCATGACCTGTCATTGCCACAGTAAATAGTTGAAACCCACTAGCATGTGTAGGAGTTGATTGATCCATGTGATGTGTGATCCACCATGCTATTTGTTTATGTTGCCTGCTATGCTTAGAGTTGTGTCAGGTCTGGTTCATCTGGGTGATGGATCCGAGTGAAATGATCACACCGGTTAGGAGAAGGAAGTGTGGAATTTGTTTGGTAAAGGTATCGATGAAAGGCCATGTAGGAGTACGTGGTGGGTTGTTTCATTGGAACCGTCCATAGGACCCGAGATCTGTATGTGTGGTTCAAGTTTCAGCTACTACCACACATCGGGATCCTTAATTGACCCTCTCGACTTATTAATTATCCTTGATCTCTGTCTAGGAGTTGCAACTAGTTTCTGGTGTTTGTAGTTACTGGTGGTCGTGCACAGCGCTGACCCTCGGGGTGGGCTGTGATGCGACAGGTACGTGGCACGGTGTACCGGTTGCCCGTTTGGTGACTCGGGAACCCTGTACACATCGTTTGGGGCCGTGAGCGACACCCCAGCCGGATCTCCCCACGGATGGAACCCAAATAGGCGATAAACCTGGACGAGAGAGTTGTGTAGTTAGTCAGGTCGTGGCTGACACCCTCGCTGGGCTTCCGCTTGAAGGTTGCCGAGTACATGTCGAGTAAACGACGATAAGTGGTGGAAGCGTGTGTGAAGAAGTACACCCCTGCAGGGTTACCAATCTATTCGAATAGCCTTTGTTCGTGGTACAGACTACTTGGTTACTCTTACAGTTCATAGACAAGTTGATGGATACTACTAAAAGCCTCAAGATAAGTGTGAGTGCCGTGGATGGCCCTTCCGTAGGATGACGGAAGAGGATTTCCGGTGGTGTATTGTTGTGGTGAGCAGAGGACTCGTGTACGTAGTAATATCTTGCAATCTGTTGAGAGTTGTAGTATAGGTTAGCCAAGAGTCAAAGCTGGCTTTCTGCTATGAACTCCACTACCCCCTGTTGATAATGTTGCATGTATGATAGTTTCTGTTGTAAGACTTGCTGAGTACCTTTGTACTCATGTTTGCTTTATAACTGTTGCAGAGGAGAACCCTACCCCTTCTGATGGGTTCTACATAGTCATTGACGTCGATGAGTAGCTTGTCACCCAGACGGAGATCTGGAGCTTGTGAAGGGCCTTGTAGATAGTCAGGCTACACCAAGCCTGTTTTATTTTCTAAGTTGTCTGTACCCAGACATGTTAGCTTCCGCTTGTGCTTGTATGACTGTATGACTTGAGTGTTGGGTCATGTGACCCCTACCTGTATGGATATGTTATGTATGGCTCTTGGAGCCTCTTAAATAAAGTACTTTGAGTCATAGAGTTCTGTTGTGATGCAATGTTGTATTTGCACATATTGAGCATATTGTGTGTATGATTGAAATGCTTGGTATGTGTGGGATCCGACACCTAGTTGTTTTCCTTTGGTAGCCTATCTTTTAGGGAAATGCCTCCTAGTGCTTCCAATGAGCCTTGGTAGCTTGCTACTGCTCGGAACACGTAGGCTGGCCGGCATGTGTCCTTCTTCGTTCCTGTGTTTGTCCCTTAGGAGAAATGTCACGCGTTGTTCCTTTATGTCCATGTAGCTTGCTACGACTTGGGTTCATACGTCGATGACTAACACGTTCGTTGCTGGGTCATGGATGCCTGTCTCTGTAATTTAGTGCCACTTTTGGTTTATAACTAGCCATGTCGGCCCGGGTTCTCTGTCATATGGATGCTAGCGACACTGTCATATACGTGTGCCAAAATGCGCAAACGGTCCCGGGCCAAGTAAGGTGGCACCCGTGGGGATACCGTGCATGAGGCCGCAAAGTGATATGATGTGTTACAGCTAGATCGGTGTGACTTAGGATCGGGGTCCTGACAGCGTTGGTATCAGAGCTGGACTGCCTGTAGGTTTCTCAAGCCAAACTGGTCGATGTTGAGTCTAGAAAAATTCTTAGTTATATGTAAGGGAATTGATTGTGGAAGGGAACATAAGGCTCTTTTTACTCCTTTACCTTATGCCCTTCTGATCTGAGTCAGTCTATTCTTTCCACGAGGATTTAGGACTAGGCCTCTTATCCTTACTAGGTTCACGTGTTACAAATCCGTAGACTCTTAGGATTGTTGGTTTCAAGCCTCAGTTCAGTTGCTATCCTTTTAGTATGATGATTTGTTGGACCCGGAACCTTGATATGATATTATTGAGTGGCTATGCTATCATTGTATGATGTCTCAAATCTTCTTTTGAGCATTTACAGTTGTTATGCTGCCCGATTTCTTCCAGAAACACTAATGCCTTTGCATTACTTCGTGTTTCAGATGTCTGGCCGCACACCTCACCAAGTGGTTCGTTTGACTCGGTGCATTAATGTGCCCGGTCACACGACCATGCTAGTCTGTGTGCTGACTGAGACCGGTTACCGTTGGTATCCTGAGTACACCGTGGAGGAACAGTACCGGGATTTCAATCAGAGTCAGTATTTCTGCACAGTCCGGATATACCCCTCATATCCCGGAGCTAACGACCCCATCCATTGGTCTTATGGACTCGGGGTTACTATCGAGATGGCAGTGAAGGATGCCGCCTATTCGATGATGACCATTCTCCGGGCTAGGCATGCCCTGTTGCTGAACACTGAGTTCTGTTATATGCCAGCCTCACTTCCCGGAGAGGAAGGCTACTACACTGGTCTGTATACTGACGCTGCTCATGAAGAGCCACTGCTTCAGACTACTGTTCAGATGTTGGAGGATAGGGACCGTGAGGTCCGTGCCCTCCGAATGGAGCTGTATAACACTCGAGCCGCCCACTGGACTACTTTGACACGGCTTGCACCTGCTGTGCACGCCGGATACCTGGATATGCGGGATTTGTACCCCGTGCGGACTCGTCTGCCTGATCGTATGGATTGGCGTGACGTTGGGGGTATTACACCTCCACGTGGGCGTCGGTTACCACCAGCATCAGGCCCGAGGCCACATCCATGTCCCTATGGTCCACAGCCTTCAAGTGCTCGAGAGTTTCAAGATCCATCTGTTCCACTTCCAGGCTACGGTGGTAATCTTTACGAAGATTACTACGGGAATGTCTGAGCTAGACCGTGGCAGTAGTAGTATCATAGTAGTTGTATTTCCACAGTCCTGCGCATCTTGTGGAATATGACTTAGTGTGTACTGAGTTCCGGAGGTGTAGTTAAATAATGTATAGGAGCTTGGAATGCCTCTGATGGGATGCATCGTCTTTCACCGCAGTTGTACTTTAGCCTTGGCTTGTACTAAACTATGTATGGTGTGTATGACCACTGGTGTATATATAGCAGTTTTTATATTACCATGTCGTACGGATGAACATCTCTGCATTCCGTGTCATCCATTACATTCTGCACTCCTATGTCAAATTTTTGCCATCCTTGTCTAAACCGTTGTTTTGTTTCTTTAGGATGGTCAACACTCGTAGCACTCCTGCTGCTCAGGAGCAGGGTGAGGCTAGTGGGGCTAGAGATGAGAATCTGCCCCACCCACCCTCCTTGGCTGAAGTTATGCTCGAGGCAGAACGGAATAAGAGAGAGACCAACCGTCTGCTGGAACGCATAGAGCAGAACACGGGGTTCCATCAGAGGAATGACATGGTGTCAATCAATGACTTTATCAAGATGTGCCCACCGAAGTTCCACCACTCCACTGAACCTCTGGATGTGGATGATTGGCTTCGTAGTATCACCCACAAGCTACACTCTGCCAGTGTGGCTGAAGCTGATAAGGTTACCTACGCAGCCTACCATCTTGAGGGCCCTGCCAGTCTATGGTGGGAGAACTTTGAGGCTATGCATCCTGCTGGCCAAATCACTACTTGGGTTGAGTTCAGTGAGGCATTCCATGAACATCACATTCCGGAAGGTCTCATGGATCGTAAGCGGGAGGAATTCTGCAATTTCACCCAGGGCCGGTTAACTGTGGATGGCTATAGTCGCGAGTTTGGTAACTTGGCATGCTATGCACCTGAGGAAGTATCCACCGATGCCAAGAAGCAGGCGAGGTTCCGCAAGGGACTCATCCCTGAACTCCGCCGAGATCTACGTCTGCACGAGTGCACTTCCTTCCAGAAGCTGGTAAACAAAGGTATCAGTGCTGAGACGGGCCAGACTGATTTCGAAGCCACACGCAAGCACCCTCGTGATTTTCGTTCCTCATCCGGCTCTGGCTCTCACAAGCGCCGTGTGTGGGTTCCTAACACTGCTCTGCCACCCAAGTACACACCAAGGCCATCCTATGAGGCGCCTCGCCCAACTCAACAGTATGCACCTGCCAAGACTTATGGAGGACCACCTACCAACTTTGCTCCACGCACTGGCATTGTGACATGCTTCAAGTGTGGAGAACCGGGGAACTACATGCATGAGTGTCCTCAGAACCAACTAGGAAAACCCGTTGGCTGTGGTAAGCCAACCGGCAAGGTGAATTATGTCAAGCCAATACCCACTGCACGTGGTCATGTCAACTATGTCTCTGCTGAGGAAGCTTATGAGGATCCTAACGTCGTCCTTGGTACGCTTCTCGTTAACTGCCATCCGGCATCTGTTCTTTTCGATACTGGAGCATCCCATTCGTTCATATATGAGAGCTATGCTCGATTGCACAACATGACTTTTTGTGACATGCCTACTTCCATGGTTATTCAAACTCCTGGTTCAAAATGGCAAACCTCTAGGGTAATCCATGGAAATGAAATCCTTGTCGATAGACTTGTTTTCCTTGCATCTCTAATCGCTCTCAAGTCCTCGGACATAAACATCATCTTGGGTATGGACTGGATGACAACTCATCACGCCAAGATTGATTGCTACACTAGGACCGTACAACTTACACACCCATCCGGCAAGACAGTCAATGTCTTGACCCGAATGGCTGAGCGTCAGCTCTACTCTCTTAATGCCAGCCCTCTACCAGAACTCGAAGATATCCCGGTAGTCCGTGACTTTCCGGATGTTTTCCCAGAAGAACTGCCAGGAGTTCCACCTGACAGAGATGTCGAGTTCGTGATAGATCTTATTCCAGGAACTGTCCCAATCTCTAGGAGACCTTATAAGATGGCACCCCTAGAATTAGCTGAGCTTAAGAAACAACTCGATGAGTCCTTGCAAAAGTGTTTCATCCGTCCTAGTTCTTCCCCTTGGGCTTGTCCCGTCCTCTTCGTCAAGAAGAAGGATGGAACGGAGCGGATGGTTGTAGATTACCGACCTGTCAATCTGGTCACCATAAAGAACAAGTATCCGCTCCCCAGGATCAACGACCTGTATGATCAGCTCGCTGGATCCTCATTCTTTTCCAAAATGGATTTGAGGTTGGGCTACCATCAAATCAAAATCAAGAACGGGGACATTCCTAAAACGGCTTTTGTTACTCGTTATGGCCAATACGAGTACACCGTCATGTCCTTCGGATTAACCAATGCCCCAGCCACCTTCTCCCGGCTAATGAATTCTATATTCATGGAGTATTTGGATAAATTCGTCGTGGTATACCTCGATGATATACTCATTTACTCCAAGAACAAGGAAGATCATGCCGAGCATCTAAGGCTGGTATTGACGAAACTTCGAGAGCACCGTCTTTATGCCAAATTCTCTAAATGTGAATTCTGGTTGCCGGAAGTGACCTATCTAGGTCATGTAATCTCTAGCAAGGGTATTGCTGTCAATCCCGAGCGAGTTCAAGCCGTCCTTGATTGGACTCCCCCTGAATCGGTCAAGCAAGTTAGGAGTTTCCTTGGCTTAGCGAGCTATTGCCGACGCTTCGTCGAGAATTTCACCAAGGTTGCTAAGCCTCTAACTGAACTCCTCAAAAAAGATAAAAAGTTTGAGTGGACCCCACAGTGCGAGTCCAGCTTTCAGAAACTAAAAAGACGCCTGACATCTGCACCCGTACTGGTACCACCAGACTTTTCCAAGGATTTTATAATCTACTGCGACGCCTCGCGACAAGGACTAGGTTGCATACTCATGCAAGATCATCAAGTGATTGCATACGCATCTCGACAGTTGCGTCCACATGAGGATAACTATCCAAGACATGATCTAGAGCTTGCAGCTGTAGTCCACGCACTCAAAACATGGCGACATTACCTTCTTGGTAATCGCTGTAAAATCTTCACTGATCACCAAAGTCTGAAGTACATCTTCACCCAACCGGACTTGAATCTCAGGCAAAGACGTTGGGTTGAATTGCTCACAGATTACGACCTAGGAATCACTTACACCCCTGGGAAGGCCAATGTCATGGCCAACGCACTAAGTCGTAAGTCTTTTTGTAACAACTTGATGTTGCAACAAGGGCAACCACTTCTTTACGAGGAATTTCGTAAACTTAATCTTCACATTGTTCCTCGAGGATTCCTTTCCACTCTGGTGGCGAAACCTACCCTTATGGATCAAATCATAGTTGCCCAGCGGTATGACAGAGGTATATCTCGGATCAAGGAGAACATTGCTAACGGAGTTGCTAAAAGTTTCTCTATGGATGATCGAGGTGTTGTGTACTTCGAGAACCGTTTAGTGGTTCCCAAGAACCAACATCTACGCAGTTAATCCTTAAGGAGGCTCATGAATCTCCTCTCACGATTCATCCCGGTAGTACCAAAATGTATCAGGACCTATGCCAGAGGTTCTGGTGGACTAGGATGAATAGAGAAATCGCTCAGTTCAATGCTAACTGCGACGTTTGTCGTCGAGTCAAAGCAGAGCATCAACGGCCTGCTGGCACCCTTCAACCTTTAGCTATTCCTGAATGGAAATGGGATAAGATCAGTATGGACTTCATTACCGGGTTTCCCAGGACCAGGAAAGGGAATAATGCTATCTTCATCGTTATCGACCGCCTCTCCAAAGTAGCTCATTTCCTGCCTGTTCGAGAGAGTATTACCGCTAGCCAGCTAGCAGAATTGTATATCTCTCGGATAGTATCCCTTCATGGTGTGCCGTTGGAGATGAACTCCGACCGAGGAAGTCTTTTCACTTCATGATTCTGGGAAAGTTTCCAGAATGCTATGGGAACTCATCTCTCTTTCAGCACCGCCTTCCATCCCCAGTCAAGTGGTCAAGTGGAACGAGTCAATCAAATTCTTGAAGATATGCTTCGAGTCTCTGTCATCTCTTTTGGTATGGAATGGGAGAAGTGCCTTCCATTTGCCGAATTTTATAACAATAGTTATCAAGCCAGCTTGGGCAAAGCTCCCTTCGAAGTTTTATATGGACGAAGGTGCCGAACACCTCTTAACTGGTCAGAAACCGGGGAAAGACAATTCTTTGGTGCAGATATGATCCGGGAAGCAGAAGAGCAAGTTCGCATCGTTCGTGAGAAATTGAAAACAGCCCAGTCTCGCCAGAAGAGCCAATATGATAGTCATCATAAGGCTGTGACTTTTGAAGTCGGCAATAAGGCTTACCTTCGGGTTACTCCTCTTAAGGGAACCCATCGCTTCGGTATCAAAGGCAAATTGGCCCCTCGTTACATCGGTCCTTTTCGCATTCTTGCCAAACGAGGAGAAGTTACCTACCAATTGGAACTACCTCCGCACCTCTCCAGAGTTCACGATGTCTTCCATGTATCTCAACTCAGGCGTTGCTCCTCGGATTCTATCCGTGGAGTGGACCACGAAACGCTTGATCTCCAGGACAACCTCACATATCGAGAATACCCCGTTCGTATTCTTGATCAAACCGAGCGCACCACTCGATGTCGTAATATCAAGTTTCTCAAGGTTCAATAGTCACATCATTCCGAGAGTGAAGCTACCTGGGAAAGGGAGGATCGTCTTCTCCTTGAGTACCCCACCCTCTTTCCGGAGGAACCCGAATCTCGGGACGCGATTCTTTTGAGTGGGGGTGAGTTGTCACATCCCTAGTCAGTGCTTGCATTAGGACTAGCTAGAGTGTGCATCATGTCTACTTTTCAAAGAAACTTGAAATGGGAATTACAGAAACCCCAGCACCCCTCTTCTAACAACTAGGGTTTAATAAAATCTTTTCCAATGTACCCAAAATGCCCTTCAAAAATGTTCATCATTTCTGCCTTGGTCTTAAACCTCTGCCAAAAATGGTGCACAATTTTCTAGGACATCTAAGGTCTCTGGATTAATTCATATGGTATTTGCATTTGGGCATTTAAATGCTACAAAATAGTTTGTGTGCCCAAATAATCATAAACTAAAATGTTCCGTGCTGTTCATATTATTTACAGTGGGCATGACTAGTTCTATGAGCTATAAAAATGTTCTGGCATTTTTATTTAATTAAACAAAGTTGCAAAAGAAATGAAACAGAAAGAAATAGAAAAAGGAGAGAGAGAAAGAGTTTACCTGGCGCCCAACCGGCCCACCTGCCGGCCCAGCCCAGCCACCGCTCCAGCGAGCTGCTTGGCTCGGCCAGGCAGGCAGGCAGGTGCTCGACGGCGGCCGCAGCGCACGCCACGCAGCTGCCCGCCGCCCTGCTTCCTCCCCTCGCCGCTCTGGAGGCTGGGATCGAGCCTCCACTTCGTCCCCGAGCTCGCCGACACGCTCACTTCTCCCCAGCTCCTCTCCTTCACCTTCCCCGCACCATGGCCGACGCCGCTGTGCTTGCACCGTCGTGGTAGCCGCGTCCACCGCCGTCCCTGAGCCCCGTTGTCGTGTCCGTCCGCTCCATCGTCCTCGACTGCGTCGAGCAGGCTGAGCCCCGAGCGCTCGCCCGCTCTGAAGACGCCCCCGACACCGTTTTCCCCAACTCCGGCCGTAGAGATCCCCCTCGCCGCCCCGCTCAGCTCCGACCGTCCCCAAGCTCGCCTCGGCGTCTACTGCAACCGCTGTGAGCCCAGCTCCGTACTCCCCCTCTCCGTTGGCTCTCTCCTACACTGAACGCACCGCACGAAGCTCACTTGCATGCGCCACCGCGGAGCTCGTCGCCGACGAGGCTCCGACCATCTAATGGTCCGGCCACCGTGCCCATCAGCTTCTCCGTTCCGTGTAGATGCTGTAGGAACACTCCACGCACCTCTACGAGCACTGCACCGACGAGTTCGACCTCACCCAAACTCCGGCAGCCGCTGGACTCGTCGCCGGCGTCGTTTCCGGTGACCCCGAGGCCAACCACCACCACCACTCGACGCGGCTCACTCCCAGCTAACCGTAGGTGTGCTCCGCCGTCATTTTGGCAGCCAGAGCACAAAACCCGCACCTCACCGCCGCGTTTGGCCTCGCCGGTAGCTAAACACCGGCGAGTTAGCCCTGTTTGACCAAGGGTTTGACCCCCCTGGGTCACTGACACGTGGGCCCTGCCTGTTAGTCAAACCTAGTTTAGTGTTTAATTTAATTATAATGAGTCAGTTAACGAACTATGACACTGACCAGTGGGTCCCACTGGCCAGGTTTGACCTGGGCAGCCCTGTTGACTGGCTGACGTCAGCATGATGTCATGCTGACGCAGTAAAGGATTTTCTTGGATTTTTAGATTTAAAACAATTCAGGAAATTCCAGAAAATGCTGTAAACTTCAAAAAATCATATAAATTCAACAGTAACTCAGATGGAAAAGATTTATATATGAAAATTGATTAGAAAAATCCAATCTTTCCAATGGCACTGGTTTCATGCATGTATGAGCAAGTTAACCTTGCTGTTTACATTAAAACAAGATAATGCACTTAATTAAATAATAGTTTGAGTTTCAATTTGAATCTCTGATTCAAATGGGCTCAAACCCTTCTGGTTATAGTTGCATTAGCCCAAAACACATGCATCTTGCCATATCATGAGCATGCATCATATTGCTGCATTTGTTTGTTTATTGATTGTATCACCGGTATTCTCCGTGTTAGGTCCTGCTCCCGAGGATACTTCCGCGTATCCAGCTGAAGAGCAGTACCCGACAACCACTTTGTCAGGCAAGCAATCATTGATCATTCCGATACAAACCCATCTTCTCGCTCCTGCTCTCTTTTACTGCATTAAGGCAACATCGTGTGAACTGCTACTTGCTGCGGTAGTTGAACCCTATTCCCTTTCATGACCTATCATTGCCACAGTAAATAGTTGAAACCCACTAGCATGTGTAGGAGTTGATTGAGCCATGTGATGTGTGATCCACCATGCTATTTGTTTATGTTGCCTGCTATGCTTAGAGTTGTGTCAGGTCTGGTTCATCTGGGTGATGGATCAGAGTGAAATGATCACACCGGTAAAGAGAAGGAAGTGTGGAATATGTTTGGTAAAGGTATCGATGAAAGGCCATGTAGGAGTACGTGGTGGGTTGTTTCAATGGAACCGTCCATAGGACCCGAGATCTGTATGTGTGGTTCAAGTTTCAGCTACTACCACACATTGGGATCCTTAATTGACCCTCTCGACTTATTAATTATCCTTGATCTCTGTCCAGGAGTTGCAACTAGTTTCTGGTGTTTGTAGTTACTGGTGGTCGTGCACAGCGCTGACCCTCGGGGTGGGCTGTGATGCGACAGGTACGTGGCACGGTGTACCGGTTGCCCGTTTGGTGACTCGGGAACCCTGTACACATCGTTTGGGGCCGTGAGCGACACCCCGGCCGGATCTCCCCATGGATGGAACCCAAATAGGCGATAAACCTGGACGAGAGAGTTGTGTAGTTAGTCAGGTCGTGGCCGACACCCTCGCTGGGCTTCCGCTTGAAGGTTGCCGAGTACATGTCGAGTAAACGGCGATAAGTGGTGGAAGCGTGTGTGAAGAAGTACACCCCTGCAGGGTTACCAATCTATTCGAATAGCCGTTGTTCGCGGTACGGACTACTTGGTTACTCTTACAGTTCATAGACAAGTTGGTGGATACTACTAAAAGCCTCAAGATAAGTGTGAGTGCCGTGGATGTCCCTTCCGTAGGATGACGGAAGAGGATTCCCGGTGGTGTATTGTTGTGGTGAGTAAAGTACTCGTGTACGTAGTAATAGTCTTGCCAAGAGTCAAAGCTGGCTTTCTGCTATGAACTCCACTACCCCATGTTAATAATGTTGCATGTATGATAGGTTCTGTTTTAAGACTTGCTGAGTACCTTTGTACTCATGTTTGCTTAATAATTGTTGCAGAGGAGAACCCTGCCCCTTCTGATGGGTTCTACATAGACGTTGACGTCGACGAGTAGCTTGTCACCCAGACGGAGATCTGGAGCTTGTGAAGGGCCTTGTAGATAGTCAGGCTACACCAAGCCTGTTTTATTTTCTAAGTTGTCTGTACCCAGACATGTTAGCTTCCGCTTGTGCTTGTATGACTATATGACTTGAGTGTTGGGTCATGTGACCCCTACCTGTATGGATATGTTATGTATGGCTCATGGAGCCTCTTAAATAAAGTACTTTGAGTCATAGAGTTCTATTGTGATGCAATGTTGTATTTGCACATATTGAGCATATTGTGTGTATGATTGAAATGCTTGGTATGTGTGGGATCCGACACCTAGTTGTTTTCCTTTGGTAGCCTATCTTACAGGGAAATGCCTCCTAGTGCTTCCAATGAGCCTTGGTAGCTTGCTACTGCTCGGAACACGTAGGCTGGCTGGCATGTGTCCTTCTTCGTTCCTGTGTCTGTCCCTTAGGGGAAATGTCACGCGTTGTTCCTTTAAGTCCATGTAGCTTGCTACGACTTGGGTTCATACGTTGATGACCGACACGTTCGTTGCTGGGTCATGGATGCCTCTCTCTGTAATTTAGTGCCACTTTTGGTTTATAACTAGCCATGTCGGCCCGGGTTCTCTGTCATATGGATGCTAGTGACACTGTAATATACGTGTGCCAAAATGCGCAAACGGTCCCGGGCCAGGTAAGGTGGCACCCGTGGGGATACCGTGCGTGAGGCCGCAAAGTGATATGACGTGTTACAGCTAGATCGGTGTGACTTAGGATCGGGGTCCTGACAGTATTCATTTTTCCTTAGGTTAATATTAAAATGTCCAGTGTATATATATTTGAAAATGATTGCTGCTAGATGTTAATTTGCTAGTACTAGCTAGAATTTGGCACTGAAAAGCAAAAGCAAAAGCTAATTAACTGCTGGGTAATAGCACTGGTACTAGGTAGCTAAAATATGTGTTCTGAAACACTGAGAGCAGAAACACTTACTACATACATATGCTCAAGAAACACTTACTAACCAGAAAAGGTTTTGACTTGAAATGTTAATAGCACAGAGAGCACCACAAGTTAAACACCTCAATCTGTTAGTATTTGTCTGCATTTTCTCACATTCTTCTTGTATCTGATCCAGTATTGCTTGTAGTGGTTTGTCCAAAATGTTGAATGATACTGCTTGGAGATGCATATATTGTTTCACCTCTTCACATGCCAATGTATTTTCCATGTTGTGATGGAGGCCTTTTTTGCCTTGTCCACCTGAGAGACCCTTGAGTTTGCTGGAATGTCGATTAACTTCCGTTCCGGCAAATTCGGGTACTCCATATGTCCTATTTTCAGCAAAGGTCATGCTGAAATTTTCCGTGAATTTTAGCATAACTTTGCTAAAAATAGGACATATGGGGTACTCGTGACTAATGCATGGGCCGGGGTATCTTAGTAGTTAATTAAGTAGGATCAAGTGCCCCTTTATTCTAGCTGCATTAAACCATAGGCGGCAATAGAGCCAAGTGATTAGGCCCAACTTAGAATTCTCCTTCCCAGCTTAGCTTTTAGGATGCCTCGGTGTCGACAAACCATTAATTATAAAACCTTGGCTTTTAGGGTGCCTCGGTGTCGATAAAAACCGAAATGATGAAAGCTTAGGCTTTTAGGGTGCCTCGGCGTCGAAAAACCCTCAATGATAAATGCTTAGCTTTTAGGATGCCTCGGTGTCGACAAACCCTAAATGATGAGACCATGATCTTGTTCCTTGACAATAACCAACTTTTTGACCAAACTTTGTTCCTATTTAGAGAGAAACATGGCCAACAACAATGAGGCCGGGGGTTCGGGCGGCAAGGTATTCCGGGAGCTGTCCCAGGAGATGGAGGAACAACCTCACTTGTATGAGGACGCCGCCATCCCCACCGATCCTAAGACCACTGATGGTACCGCCGAGGATGACCCACTGATGCCACCACTGATGGTGCCGCCGAGGATGCCACCACTGATGATGGCGACGCACGCACAGATGGCAGCCAACCGAAGAGGCAACGGAAGGACCTGCGGCCGACCGTGCTCCGCACCCTCAAGGAGGAAGTTACTGAAGTGGACTCCGACGGGAATCCAACGGCGCCCGAACGAATAGTCAAGGGGTACTCGCTTCAGCTCGGGTGCATTCTCCGGAGCACCGTCTCGATCAACATCGAGAACCTGAGGCATCCTGACCGAGGGAATTTGCGCAACCTCCTCTTCACGAAGCTGCACGAACGATACAAGTTCCCCGCTGAATTTGAAAACACAAGCCTCAAAGGGAATAAAGTGAACAATGCTGCCCTCACGAAGATGAGCAAGGCCCTGTCTACATGGAAAAGCAATGTGAAGAGAATGTTCGAGAAAGGTGAGAGTTATGAGAAGATCAAGGAGAAAAATCCTTCGATCACCGAAGATGACTACAATGACTTCAAGATCAATTGTTCGAGCACCGCAAACTCCGAATCAAGTCAGTGGGGGAAAGAAATGCGGGAGCTGAACTTAGGGGAACACACACTCGGTCCCGGCGGTTACAGAGTGGCGGAGCCTATATGGGACAAGGAGGAGGCGGACCGTGCCGAGCAAGGCCTACCGCCCCTCTTCGATAAATACGGTGACAAGCAGACCAGGAACTTTGTCAGGGCCCGGTACAAGAAGGACCCAAAAAACAAAGGAGCTTACCACGGATCCGAAGACCAGGGCGCTTGAGCTTGTTCTGGTAAGGAATACACCCCCGCGTAATTAGCTCCATATGGTTGCATTCTAATTAATGAAGCCAAATTTCTAAATGGTTCACATTCCTTCCGCAGGCGACTGAAAGCAGTAGCGCGGGGTCGACTAAGAGCAACCCTTGGGACACCACTCTAAATAGGGCGTTGAATGTAATGAAGAACAAGGATAAGCTCAGTAAGCCGACGTCAGCTGGTCGTGTGGCTGGCAAAGGCTTGTCGACAAAATGGTCGTCATACTATAACACTGGTGGGCGAAAGGAAAAAAAGACCAGCTAGGAAAGCCAGGCGCGCGAGGTTCAAGAACTCAAGGCACATGTGGCGTGGATTCCGGAGATTGTCCAAGAGCAAGTGCAACAACAACTCGGAGCGACGATCACCGCCATTGTGCCTACCTTGATCGAGGGGTTGAGTGCGTGGATTGCGGGCGGCTAACAGGGGCTGCCCCCGATTCCTAGCTTCACGACCAGCAACTCGCAGAACGCGATGGCGGGGCCATTGGCGTCTCCGGCAGAGGCGACATTGGTGTCTTCGATGCCGGCACGGGAGCTTAATGCACCCGGGTGTACGCCGGCCGGCACCTCTGCAGCAAGCGGCCCCTCCGTCAACTACACACCCGCCGTTGGCGGTGCCTCGACATTAGCCGAACTCGACGCCATCATCACGGTAGCTAATTAAGCCTCTCTCGGCCGAGGACTTCATCTCCTTGCCTTTGACTGGGCATCCCTGACGCCCTACATGTTTTTGCAGGGCGTCGCCGACGTTCCGTGCACTCTCCTGCACTTCGTGAACAACGAGTTGGTCGATGTCGAAAAGGGCAAAATCGTTCAACCAGGCAACCCCTTGTTCCACGGTACCCAGATGCCACCCAACTTGTTTAGGGTTCAACTGGTTCGGGTGCTGCCAGGCTGCGACGAGTTGTTACCTCCGATTCGACTCGTCGGGGCCGACGATGATGACGTGATTACCCTCAGCGCCTGCCTGAGCTGGCCCCTGCTTTGGCCGAAGAGCCAGATTCGTTTCGGGGCGGGGGACACCACCTCAAAGACAACACCGCCAGTCGTGCCGGCGCCAAGTCAGCCCCATGGCAAGACCGCCGCAACGGTGCCGGACATCCCTATGCCACTGGATCAAAACATGCATATGGCACAGGATCAGAATGACGACGACGACGATACATTTGGCAACGTCGATCAGTACTTTGCCGATCATGGGTACGGTGGCGACTTCATGGGTCTCCTTCTCAAGAACCCAACCCTACAAAAGACGTGCGCGATCTAGCTGGTACCGCGGAGAAGCCAAGTTGCAACAGGCGTCGTCTGCCGTTCAGCTCTCAGGAGACGCCTCCAGCTGCCGACTTCACCGAGCCTCAGATAGGCGAGGTGCGAAATATTATCAGCCCCAACACACTCAAGAAGGCGGTCTGTGAGCAGAACTCGGTCCCATTACAGGAGAAGAAGAAGGCACACAAAAGAAAGACTAACAAGGGTGCGAGCCAGCCGGCACCGAGTACGATCCGTGCTCAGGACGGCCCACCTTCACCTCAGGATGTAATGAGGAGGGTGCATGTGGCGGGTAGGCCAGTGCTACCGAGAAATATGCTCGATGCTACAACCGATGCTATGCGGAGTCTGCATGACAGTGTTCTTTCTTTGGAGAAGCGGCGTCTCAGAGAGAAGGATGTGGCATACCCAGTTTTCGCGGCCAAGATGCCAGAGGGCAAGGGCTTTGTGGATAACTCCATCGGGGGTATGATCATCCTGCGGTTTGATGACATCCACGCTATGTTGAACCTTCATCCGCTGCACTACACCTTCGTTCGGCTATTTTCGCTGAGTATGGAGATGCGGATCATTCGCGACAAGACCCCGGACATCGTGATTGTCGACCCCTTCTACATGCGTGCCAAGATCTTGGGCAGCGGTAGGGACTGGCAAGTCGCGAGTTCTTACCTCGAAGGCATCATTCTGGCAAACCAAGATAAGGATAACTTCCTCGTGCCTTACTTTCCCGAGTAAGTCCTCCCCTCAACCGCCCCGTAACATATGAATTCTTAGATTTCAATCATTTTTCTTTTAACATTCCGTGTTTTCTGCAGTGACACACATTGCACGCTCATCCTCCTATGCCCCAAATATTCCTTGGCCACGTATTTCGACCCGGACCGTCAGTCGAACGTAGACTACACAAATGTCAAGAAGGTTCTTGATGATGTTCTCCCCGGCTACGCCAAATCTGGAGGCACCTTCACCAGGCCTATTCGTAAGTACGGCAAGCACGTGTTCTCCCACAATACGACGTTCTGCTACGTCAAGCAGCCGCCTGGCGGTCAGAAGGGTGCCTACTACGCCATCCATCACATGCGGGCGATCGTACGGGACCATCATCAACTTCTGCTACCGAGTAAACTCAAAGATTGGGCCGCGAGCGTGTCGGCAATCCAGGACGCGGACATCAGACAAGAATTCTTTCGCATCCAGTCGGAGTTTGCGGAAATCATCCATCAAGATGTCCTTCGTACCTCGGGGCAGTTCTACCTCAGAAATCAACCATCCAACAGTGACATCGACACAATGCTACAAATGCAGGCTGACAACGCCCGTGATTTCATGACTCCCACGATAGATGGCGGCTTCATCCATGCTCCGGTCCCTTGAGTCAAGTCGAAAGCAGTGATGCTGTGTCTAGTTCTGGAACATTGATTGGCTCATGTTGTAATTAAACTTTAATGAACTTGTAGTATGCCTCTTTGGTTTCGAGAGTCGTTCAACTTAGATGTAATCGATGCTATTAATGTCTTGCTTTTCTCTTCTGATCGTTCTGTTGCATACTTATATATTGCTTATGTATTGTCTGTGAATTGGTACTAACGTTTCGTTTGGCTAGTACATAACGATGCCGTCGTATGTCGTGTACAAGGGTAAGGTTCCCGGAGTCTACGACGACTGGGAGGAGTGTCGGAGACAGGTTCACCGATTCAGCGGTAACAGTTACAAAGGGTACACCACTAGGGCCGAGGCCGAATATAGATACGCCCGCTATCTCTCGGGAGAGGGGAGGGAGCGTTGGAGGAACCGGATGAAGACGAGTTTCATCGTGATGATGCTCATCGTGATGACCGCATCTCTCTTCTATGTGATGGTAGTTTAGATGATCGATATCGACGTGTAATGTGAAGACAAACTCGCTACTCGCGGTCTCGAGACTTGTAATATAATGTTCTATCTTTGTTCGGTCTTTTCAATTCAGAGACTAATATGATGAATTGTATTCAGAGACTAATATGATGAATTGTATTCAAAGACTAATCTTCTATTGTATTCGATGAATCTGTTGTTGATGTGTGCTGTCTATATTCTGTCCAATTATACATTTTGTAACCTGTGCAAAAAACAGAAAATAAAAAAATAAAAAAACCTAATATTCATACTAATGGCGCATCACATCATAGTGCGCCATTAGTATGCCAAAGGATACTAATGGCGCTTCATTAAGTAGTGCGCCATTAGTATGCCGAAGTTACTAATGGCGCATCTTGTTGTTGTGCGTAATTAGTATGCCAAAGCACCAGGGTATACATGGCCCCCTGGGAGGCATACTAATGGCACACTTTTGTATATACTAATGGCACATCTGAGGTGCGCCATTAGTATACCAGATACTAATGGCGTGGCACTAATGGCGCACCACTAATGCGCCATTAATGGCCAAATTAGGTGCGCCATTAGTAGGCCTTTTCCTAGTAGTGTGAATTTGAATTTGAGTATATGCTACAGCTTTATTCATATCCATCAGGTTCAAACAACCAATGCATTATTCAATTCATAGGTACATATGTTCAATAATAACATAATAACCACATAAAGAATGATGAACCACAGTTATATACTTGTACTATTAAATATGGTAAAGAAAGAGGCGAAATACATTCTGGTTGCTGAACAAGCACTACATCATGACACTCAAATCAGCATCAAACAATCTTTTGGCATAGGTCACTTATGGCAACACATTAGTGTCAGCAAAGACCTATGGCGACAGAAATGAGTTGTCGCCTATAGTCTTGCCGGTAAAGGTCTTTACCGACAAATAAATCTATGCCGACAGACAGTTTGATGGGCTTGGTGAGATCTATGGCGACAGACAATTCTATAGCGACAACTATGCTATGCCGACAAATCATCTGACACCATGCCATGCCGACACATAGTGCAACGTCCATTGTTACACCGACAATTTGTCTGTTAATGTGCTATGCCGACACATAGTGCGACATCTAATACTTCTACCGACACTTTTGCTGCCAGGGCTCTTCATTTGAGCACAAATTGCATTTGCACCATATTTTCAATAAAATTACATTCGTAGTATTCAACTCATCACCAGACACCATTCTATTCATCTCAAGACACCATTCACTAGTACATTTATTCAACATATATTGAACATTTTTTATCTTCACTCAAGTTTGCTACAACCATGCAGGTAATACATAAGTCGACATACAAGACATGTCCTGCTGCAAAATATAAGGGCTAAGCTCCTAAGAGACCAATTGTTCGATCACTTGATTACTACAAACTACTCCCTCTGTATCGAAATACTTGCAGTTGGGGGAAACTAGTTCAAGTTCCCCCAACTACAAGTATTTAGGTGCAGAGGGAGTATTATGAAAGAGACCAATCCTTCAATCACCAAGCTGGCATCGACTTCCATATGAACAAAATGTGTCTACCATGTTATGAACAAAAGCGATCACCGGAACATCTTAGATCAACTTGTGGACTTGCTACTTTCTACCATGTCCCTGCAAAAAAGAACTTCTATGTTTGAGCAATCATAGAAATGATAATTTGTTCAAACTTGCATGTTTCCAATGATCCCAAAGATCTAAACAATCTCTAAAAAATAGAAGATATTGCAAACAGTTTAGTTACATAAGATACCCTTATCAGAAAATAAACCAAAGCCACGCTACCTCCTACCATATCACATGGCTTACTATAAAAATTATGCGCCCATTCTTAAGCAATCAGATTTGTTCTAAGGCATCAGTAATAAGGTTCTTACTGTAACTTTAGAGATCTGAAGAAGACCATGAAAAATAGGGAAGCACAAGGGAAGAGAAGGGATGGCTGATGGACAAATACAGTGATGAGAAAAGAGTACAACAAGGGGGTAAATAAAAAGCGACAAAATACATTGACAAACAAGTCTAACTGTGAACATAGTGTGTTTAAGTACATTTGATACTGAATTTTCTTTGTGAATTGGATGATAAATTTTGCTCTTATTAGTGCACACCCTATGATGGTGAAGCCGTTCTTTACAACATGAATATAATAGAAATTACATTAATGTAGTGCCAATATTACACATAGAAGACTCTAGGGAAAATATAATTAAAAGGTGAGTGCAAGATCATCTCACCTATGTTTCACGAGGGGAACCACGCATTCGTCTCGGAACTCTTGGTCGTTGGAGGACGAGATTAGACCGACTATCGATTGCAAGAGGTCAGGAACGTATTCAAGAATCTGGAGTTGACATAAACAACACGTTACTACAATGCTTGTTGTCAGTTCAGGTAGCAAAAGGAAGAATGGTTGGCCAGATAATGTACGTATTTTCTAAGGTCGTGCCTAGCTGACGGTCCTAATGTGCAGCAAACCAGGTAACATCAATATGTAATACTTATTCCTTGCTTCTGTTAAAAACTGTAACCATAATATCAGTTTATTTGTCAAAGAATACGGGGTTGGTTTGCACTGTTATTTGCACAGATTATGACAGTTTGCACCCTAGTCTGTCTACTAGCAGTATAGCATCGGCTCTCATCCAACTAACAATAATATGGCTTCAGTTAAAAAATTATAACAGTCTGTAAGTAAACAAGAAATGAAAGTCTTCACAAATGTTTTGCTCTCCTGTTAGCAAAAAACATGCAGCACATACCTGTAGATTCCTCCAGTTGATAGATCAAGAAAAGAAGATGAATCAGACAGACGGAGCTAGATGCTGAAATATCCCATGTTGCTGCTCCAATCTATAGGGCCGAATTGATTAAGGGCTCTTCAATCACCACCACCGCCACGGTTAGCATTCCCTTGCTTGCGACCCACAATCGCAGTCGATCAATCACTGCAAGTATTAAAGTAGTAAGAACACGCACACTCACCCACATCTGTTTCTGGCGAACATATGTGCCAGCTGCATGTAAACTGGGCTGAGTTGTTCTTCCAGTATATGAAATTATCTGCAACACAAAGAATATCTGTTTGTTACACTATTTTCTCAAGCAAACATCACCTAGCTTTCATAGTGGTCATATTGAGATAACTAAAACTGAGCAATAGAAGTAAATGAAGCATGATCACACACACACACACACACAGACACACACACACACACACACACACAAAGCTATTTTCATTGGGAACTTAGATGATTGATTAGGAGAAAGAAAAGTAAAGAAGATCAAACAAGCCGAAATTCGTATAGCGGAAAACACAGAGAATTTGCTACTACCTTGATTAAGAACATGCAAAGAAAAAAAAATGCTTCATGGGTCGCTGCCATGATCACACCTTCTTCTTCCACACTGTCCGTCAGCTCAGCACCCACAGCCAACATGTAGCCTTTTCCGTGTTTGTCTTTCTTTACCTTGGTTTGTTCTGTGGCTGAAAGTAACGAATGTAAGAAATGAAAGTCTACACAAATGCAATACTCTCCTGTTAGCAGAAAAAATGCAAGACATGTGGGTTGTAAAGAACATATTTGAGTATAATGGAGTTTATTAGATAAAAAAAGGTGGATGCTAAACTTGGTAATTGAGGAAAATGAAAACACTAAAATACAGTTTAGTTTATTTCTAAGCAACAACACATGCTAAGTAATATTTATCATTTCAAAAGCAAAAGGCACGTTCAACAATAATTATTAGTTTATTGAGAATATGGTTTCTGTTTATTACTAAGGGTACTCAATTGATGTTCCAAACATCCAATGTGAAACTAAGATTTCAATGTCCTGTTTTGGAGCTAGCTCTTAGGAAATAACATGTCCAGATTATCAAAAGGGAAATGTGTTTCATATGAACCCTGAAGCAATAACAACAATCCCAGACAAGCTGCGAGCAGATGGTCTACAATATAATCAGTTGCCAGCTTGGCTGCATGTATAACGAAAGGAAAGGCAAGTAGGTCAACATACAGCGGAAGCAACTAATGGCCACCACACCCCATAATCTCTCTTCATTTTCCAGTCTCTAAAATAAATAAATAATGATTGTGAAATCTGATGCACAACCGAAGGAAAAGTATATTCGCATAATCACTTAAAACTTCCCATACACTACATACATAGTCCAATTTTTATGGTTAATATTGATCTTATAACATGTTCTGTTACAAAGATGCAAACCACACTACTAATTCCAAAATTTTGAACCGGCACTTTTGGAGTGTGAGTTGCTAATTAATGACAAGCGCAATGGCCTTCTAGGAAACTAAATGTACATGCTAGATCGGGTAATTTTCCAAATACAGGTGGCCAACATAATATATTCAGTCTGAAACTTCAGGTGTTGCAATGTAATTTATTCAGTCTGAAACTTCAGCTACTTCAAAGGATTGTGCTTCATTTGTTCATGAAGGAAATTTGGGTTCCAGGACCTCTCCTCTTCTCCTCTCTGAAGAAATAATTGTTGTGGTGCAGTAAGCAAACACAGTCCAGTGGAAGGAGATGAGAAGAAGGGGAGAGAAGAGAAATTCTTACAATTGTCCATGGCGTCGGAGCAGCGGCGTCCTAGGAAGGGAAGAAGCAAGTACATAGAGCACCTGCGTGCACGTGAGGAAACCACATCAGGAGGCAAGCGGCCAAAACAAGACTAACCAACAGTCCGGAGGAGATAGGGGTGGGGAGGAGACCTTCCATGGCGGCTGTTGGTGCGTGGTTGTGGAGATGAAGCCCGAGGAGGATCTGGCACTAAGAGCAGAGGAGCTCTACGTCGACGGTGCTGGCCGATCTGGGCGTGCCATGGTCGCCGCCCGGCCTGCTTCGGTCGCGGTAGATCTCCCTCCCTCTTCTCCTGTCCTGCCTTCTGTTAAGGCGTCACCTTGGGGTTGGAACATGGGGAAGCACCACATGTTAGAAGGAGGCTTTGGGAGGCACCGCTGGTGGTGGGAGATGCCGAAACAACGCGAGCAAATCGGCCAGCAAGTCAGGCGGCGGCGGCAGGTGACCTAGGTTTAGATTTAGGTGGGAGAGTGTGTGGCGTGGGAGAAAGAGAAGGAGTGGTCGGGCAGAGAAAGAGATAAGGCGGGCTTAGCCAAAATTTTGGAGTCTCTCACGGCAACTTGTCTCGTATGGCCCAAAATAAGTGGGCCTGTACCAAACTTACGCCGACACTTTTTCTATCGCGATGTAACAACGACGGATAATCTAACATCAAAAAAACATACGCCGACACATTATATGTCTGCACACCTTTAAGCATTACCGACAGATAGAACATCGTCCCTCTAGAGAAACTTCGACAATCGATTTGTTGATTTTGTTTTGGACATATAATGTATCACTAATGTGCACTTATGCCAACAGATGTGTGTCGTTATTGTAGTGTCGTGGTGTAGTGAAGGTGAAGCGAAATGCCCATATTGTGCCCTCCTCCATGCAGAAGGCACACATGACTCTAGTCCAACCCCTTGTGATGGCCGACCGCCTATCCTTCACGGTCTTCATGAAAACATCTAGATAATCATTGTGTTCTGGTAGAAATACTTTAACCTTTGCATGACCACCAGTAATGTAGTTTGAGAGGTAATCTTGAGTAAACTGCTTTGGCAACCACTGGAAAGGAAAAAGATTCAGACATTGTCATCTAACACAACTCATTATGGGCAGTAAAAAGAAGGCTGTAGAGTTCTTACTTACCATCCTGCAGTTCGCTGTTGTGTTGGATAAAGTGTAAACAAATAGTTTAATTTCCATCTTTGGACACATTTTCTTAACAATCTTTATCATCTTCCGCACTTGATGCTGGTTCATCGATATCTCATTGCCCCATACGAAGAAAGGGTCGAAGCGCAAATCTTTACCAATGACATATGTAACTAAAAGCACCAAGTTAATATCAGAAGCTAAATAGCAATTGCACAATGATGAAGTACAAAACTATTTTATAATACTCCCTCTGTTCCTAAATATTTGTCTTTGGAGCGATTTTCAAGAAGTGACTACCTACGGAGCAAAATGAGTGAATCTACACTCTAAAATATGTCTATATACATCCGTATGTGGTAGTCCATTTGAAATCTCTAAAAATACAAATATTTAGGAATGGAGGGAGTATCTTATAACATACAATATACTCACATATTAGATGAATTAACATCTTATATTATGGGCTAGAAGGAGTTTAGTGCATTCTTACAAATTATCAGTTGATTAACTGTTGTTGTATCCATGGGTTACAGTTAGTCTGAGCT
The DNA here is from genome assembly GCA_902687465.1 of Secale cereale. Lineage (NCBI taxonomy): Eukaryota > Viridiplantae > Streptophyta > Magnoliopsida > Poales > Poaceae > Secale > Secale cereale. The sequence continues at coordinate 828,931,946 of LR738715.1, read as the reverse complement.
AGTTCAGGCTCAAATAGCCCTAAAGTATATCTAAACACGAGGGCTAGTTTGAGCTAGTTGCATCTATAACCCACCCCAAAAAACTATCCAACCCAAGAGTTGCTAATTGGAGCTAGTTCTCCTAGTGCATTTATGGTCAATCTAACCCTTCCATCCAAACAACTCTTTGGATGGAGTTAGTTCAGGGTTAGTCATGAGGTAGAAACTAACTCTAACCTCTAGCTAAGTTGAGTATCCAAACAGGGCTGTGTTGTTGTTGTTGCTGCTGCTGATCTTCTACATATATCTAGACATCATTAGAACATTAAGGTAACACTCTTCCTTGTTGCTATGTAGCCTAGGATTACATGTTTAGACATTAAATACAGTGCATGTTGCTATGTAGCCTAAGATATATTACATATAGCCCTAGTTAACCTAATGATAAATGGGTTGCAGATATATTCAGTTAGAAGTCCGATTCACCGATTAGTCCCTTATCAGCCCCGGGCCTATATGGTACCAGCTACCGATATCCTGAACAGTGAGCAGATATAAGCCATGGGGTGAAACTAACCTCTATGGAAAACAACAATCGTTCCCAAAATTGTCCTCTGTAGGTACATCAAGAAGCATGTTAAGTATTTTCAAAAAAAATAAGCATATTAAGCACAACAGGTTAAACATCAACCAAAATTATTCATGGCAGACAAAATAATCTCCAAAAGATAGCCTCAGTGTGCAGGTTTAAGCACGCTAGCAAAGCAAAACAAGTGGAAAGGTGTGTTAACTGCAACATGCCTAACATTTAACAACAAGTAAACATAGTCATTCAAACCGGTATTGTGCTGGTCTAAGTACACATGTTATTGTTAAATAAAAATGGAAAGGTGTGTTAACTACAAGTTGCAACAACCAAATGTAGTCATTCATAGTGGTATTATTGAAACTGGTACTGATGAAATTGAACTGCACAGTTCATACTTGCACATATAGAACATCACGTTGTGAATAACTGGAATAAAAAAGACATACTACGAACAACCAAAGATAGCATTTGAAACTGGACATATGCTAACTACAAATAACCGAACAATCAAAAAACTTTAAAAGAGGAATATGCTAGCTATAACAGGCTTAACAACAAGCAAATATATGCATTCCTATCGGTATATTTAAAACTGGATTGATGAAATGTACTGCACGGTAAATAATTGCACATATAGAGCATCACATTGTGAACAGCTGAAATAAACAAGGCATACTGCAAACAACTAGATATAGCAATGAAAACTAGACATATCCTCACTACACTACAAAAGGGACTCGACAAAACAAATCATGGGTTTCCCCCTATGAAAAGCCACGGCAAAACAAATCATGGGTTTCCTCACTTTTCAAAGATGGGCTCGTTCCAGTGGGAAGAGCATGGACCCTGGATGCGCTCCATGTTGTCGCATATGGGCTCCTTCCCCTTGGAAGAGCATGGCTGGAGGGTGCCCTCCCTGATGTCGTAGCCGGATGCTTTCCGCTTGGAAGAGCAGATGGGCTCTTCTCCCTTGGACGAGCGGGAGAGGGTGCCCTCCTCGTGGTCGTCGTCGATGAGGACTGGCTTGGAAGCTATGGATCCCAAGCCAGCGTAGCAGAACATGTCCTTTAGAAATGACAAAAGGGGCTCGATGGCGATGTAGGATGGGAAATTGTTGACAGTGAGCCAGAGGAGATCAGCGGTGGGGCCATGGATGAGAACGACGATGGTTGAACCCGAGGGGTTGGGGTGGGCCACTTAACCTGTGACATAGCCCGCCTCAGGCCGTCGCTGTCGATGAGCTCGATGTCGTAGCCGGCAGCCGAGACATGCCCGCATACTCTAGCCTACTACACGAGTACCTGCCGCCAATAATGGTCGTCAGCTTTCTCGGCGATGTCGGGAAAAGATACCGCGATACACTTCTTTTGGGCCAGTCGCTCCTCGAGCTCCACGGGAAGCGTAGCAGGGCTTAGGCCGGACGCTATGGAATGGGGATGGGGATCTGTGGGAAAGGGGGCATTTGGCAGGCGTCATCTAAGAAACTCAGGGCGGCCTGGGTATGGATATCAGTGGGGAAGCTGCACGGGCAAACCGGTAGATGTTGACAATGGAGGCCTTGCAGTGGTGGCGGGGATCTTGATAGGGTTTCGAGTGAGGGAGGGGGGTGTGTGTGTGTGCGCATGCCCGAGGAGGTTTTGGTGTACTGAAAATTTTACTACGCGAGAGTCAAACGCGGGAGTGAAATGTCGGGGCTATTGAAAATTTTGGTGATAGTGCATCGCACACGGTCCGGAGATAACAACTGTGTGTTATGAAAGAGAAAAACTCTCGAGGCATGCAAATATTTTTAGGGATGCAGGCGGGATTGGGAACAAGAAACAGCGCACACGGTCCGGGGATAACAACCGTGTGTTATGAAACAGAAAACCCTCGAGGCGGGTAGATATTTTCTAGGGATGCAGACGGGATTGGGAACAAGAAACATCACACACGGTGCGGAGATAACAACTATGTGTTATGAAACAGAAAAACCCTCGAGGCGGGCAGATATTTTTGAGAGGGGGAGCCTCGTGGAGCCCAACGTACTATGCGGATGTGTGTGTGTGACAAGGGCACCGGCGTGGCACACGGTTAGTTTGAGCGAACCGTATCTCTTGCATCATCCGACTTGTCTAAAATGTTCATAATTTGGCGAAAAATGACGCGGGAGAGGGTCAAAACACGAACACACTTGCATGTGGACCAAATTTATGTATGAAAAGGGTGGTTTGATTTTCGAATACCAAATGCAACTTTGATGTGGCACACCTATCTTGCAAAGCGCACGGTATTGCTTGCCCCCACCCCCCTCATGTCGGCACGAAGGGAATCCTAAGCTATGAATGCAGGCCCCCTCCCCTCCCCCCAACCGAGGTTCACCTAGCAAAGTGCAAAGTAGCTAGCAGCACCCCTCCTCCCTCGTGTCGGCATGAACGGAATCCTAAGCTATGAATGCATG
>LR738715.1:828854387-828919110 GCA_902687465.1 Secale cereale | reverse complement strand
GAAGTAGCTAGGAGCCCCCTCCCTCATGTCAGCACGAAGGGAATCCTAAGCTATGAATGCATGCCCCCCAACTCAGGTTCACGTAGCTAAGTGCGAAGTAGCACCCCCCCCACACACACTTTTAGTCGACGGGCCAGAGAGGCATATCTCACCAATATGGATCGTAAAACGGACCAAGAATAATGCACCTTGGTCGTACAACCTCTCTCTTGTTATTGGTCAAAGTGATGGACGTCCATGCGACCCCGGAGATGGGCTAGCTCGCCAATAATCACGCAAGTAGCTTGTCCTAGAATACAACCACTACACGCATGTGGCCCAAACATATGTATGAAGAGGTGTGTTTTTGAGTAACAATGGAACAACTTTGATGTGGCACCATGATTTCGAACTAGAAATCCCCACACTGAGTGAGGGTTAGATTAACGATGCATATATATTTTACACCACACTTCAAGCCAACGACGGGGATTCATGCATGCATGCGTGCATTGTATATGCTCTCAAACTTAAGGTTTGAATCTCACCATGACCTATACTATAATAACATGAACCAAATGAAGAATCTGCCATGGTAACCTATCTTGTTGTTGGTCAAGGTGATAATGGATGTCTACGCGGGCCCACGATATATAGGCTTGTCACCGGTAACCACGCGAGGGTGTGAACCATTCGAAGGCAACCACTACATGCATATGAATGGAGGTGATGCGTGTGCATGTTTGAATACCATTTCACAACATTGATGTGGCGCGTGCGTCCAAAATCGTACACTAGCTCCCCACACAGAGCGAGATCGGTTCATGATGTGTCATTGTACTAGCCACTTCGACTCGATGAGAGGGATTCATGCGTACACATGCATGTGTGTGTGCTCAAATTGTATCATGCATACATGTTATATATATATATATATACCATATTACAAGAAAAAAATAATAATCCCCTCCCAAGTCAAGTTAACCTCTCTTGTTGTCAGGCAAAAAGAGTGATGGACCAAGTGGGCCCACAGATGGAAAGCATCGATATCGCTGATAACCACTTAAGTAGGTGCGAGAGGACAACCATCACTGCTTTTCATGTGAGCCTACATATATATGTTGAATACCCGAAATGCACAACTTTGATGTACCACATGCCTCAAAAACCGTAAACCATCCACCCACACAGAGCGATGTTCATGAAGCGTACTACATATGATGGTCCCCTTGCCCCCTCTTCACCGCATACTATATGCTCCAGCCGTAATATGTACAACCCAAAAGAATCCTCATCGATGGTGAAATTAAGTAACCTCTCCCGGTGTAGGTCAAAGTGATGCATGCATGCATCAACGAGGGCCTCGTGGGCCCACAAATGGACGCGTCACACATGAGTGTCCTAGCTAGCTAGGATAACCACCGTGTGCATGCATGTGGCCCAAAGAGGTGTTGTGTGATGCTTGAATAGCCAATTTCACAATTTTGATGTGGCACGTGCCTCAGAAACCAAAAAGTCCCGACACTGATTGAGGTGTACTTGTTCACATACGCGTACGTATAGTATATATGCTAGTCCCATCCCACCTCTTTGACGCGTATCCCACCATAACACAAACAAAAAAGATTCTACCTTGCTGGTCAAAGTAACCTCAGTACCGGCTGTTTGTCAAAGTGATGGACGGCGACCTCGCGGGCCCACAGAAAGCGTCACGCGCTAGTATCGAGTGTCGTGTAGGACAACCATCGACTGCATGTGGCCAAAACATGTATGTATGAAAGGGTCGTGTAATGTTTTAAATAATGATTTCACGACTCTGATGTGGCACCGGCCTGCCTAACAAAATGGCCAACCCACACGGTGGCTCACGACTCTTAGTGTACTGCGAGCCACCCGCAACCCCCAGATGCACACACCCACACACACACCGCGAATCCACCGCAAATACGATGCATGTTAAATTAATTATCCTTTGGTGAACATTTGTTACCAAAGAAGGGACGTTTTAATTTCGAAAAAATCACAGAGATCATTAAGACATTTTAGTGCATTAATTGATTGATTTTTTACGTGTATATTGTGCAAAAATCAAATTTGAGCTACATGCACACATGACAGTGTACCTAAATGGATTGCAAAAACACATGTGTCTCACTAGGTGCATGTTTACTCCCCGTGCAACAAATTTCAAACATTGAGAATCTTGATTTTTAAATTCTAGTACAGCCAAAACTTATTTTAAGTTCACGAAACTTATCGTGTTGTCATATGGACACCAATACAAAGTGGCATTGTACTTTTTTTGGGGTCAAATTTGAGACCAATTTTGATGTAATCTTTATCTAATTACAAACGGGAGATTATTAATAATTTGGAACCAATATCCCAAACGGATTATTTATTTGAACCGTGAGCGTTAGACCAACAATGGATACGTGACATGCTTCGGTTAAGTAATAAAGCGGCAGCATTAATCATCCAAATAGAAAAACAATATACGAGCCACCGCGCGACCTGTGTGCCGTGCGAGCAGGCGTGAGTTGACGGGGCGCAGCGAGCAGTCCGCCACGCAGGCAGACGGGGAGGCGTGCGTGCAGGTGTGTGAATTGACGGAAGCGTGCTCGCTGCACAGTGTCATCGGGAGGTGCGAGTAGCTGTGTGAAACTTTGGTAGGCACGCCAGCAGTCCGGTACGCAGGCTCGCCGGGAGGCGAGCCACCGGTTTGACCGCCGCCCGCCTCGCTCCCACAACTCCCACTACTCCATATTAATGGTGCGCTCGAGCGGCCGCACCCTCCATCCTCGCCACACACACAATCCTCTCTCTTCGCTTGCATCCTCGACGCCGCTCTCAGTCCTCCAAGCCGTCGATGCATGAGGATGCCGCCAAAGCGCCCCATCGGAGGGAGTGGCGACGCCGGGGCTGCTAAAGCACCGGAGCACAGCGTGGAGATGGAGACAGAGGTTGTCGCCATCGCCGGCGAGTTATCGCTGCACCCTGACGTCGTCGATGGTGTCGAGCTTCCACAATCGAAGCTGGAGTTCCACACCGACTCTAGTGACGACCCCGGCGACGACTCCGGCGATGACCACTCCGGCAATGACTCCGACTCCGACGGACAGCTGGTTAGTCATCTATACCCATTTATGTGTCAAATAGATCATAGGGTTTCTCTAGTTACTAATGCCTCCCCCCTTTTTGGAATAGAAATCCTATAGTTATGTTCTCCCAATCCATGAAATCTGAGTAACTTTCGCTAGATACATGTAGTGTATTGATTGTTTGAATGGTACAAGTTATAAGTGATTAGTTGGTTCATCTGTGCAAATGATTTCTGCTAGTAATCTGACTAGGATTAGTGTATGTGCTAATAATTCGTAGCCAGGACTTGACAATTGATTTTGAATGACCTACATATTTTTGTGCCATTATTTTCTTCAAGATTGATCTGTACATAGACAAATGTGCTTAAAACTCGAACCATAATCTCTGGATATGTATAAATAAATAGCCGTAAATTCCTAATCCTACTTCACAGCATGTAATCATTGATTTGATGACAATTTTTGGCAACTGCCAAATGTTCGCTAGAGATTTGTTTGTAGCCATTAATTTGACGCCACATTTTTTACTCTTTGTATAGGTGATGTCTAACGATGTGGACAACGAGGATGAAGATGTCCAGAGGAGGTAAAAAAGGCAAATCCCGAGGGAGCTTTATGCGGGAATGCATAACAGGCGTATTAGGACATGGAACGGGGGCTACCGATGCCCCTACCACGAGATTCATGACACGTATCAAAGTGTTATGGCACATGCAAGAGGATGGGTCGTTGGCTCCATCAAGCAGAAGTATTCTCACAGGGTGGAGCACGGCGCGTACGCCGAGTACCTGGAGAAGCTTCGGGATTGTACCGGCATGTGAGATGAGATCTGGGATCGAACTATGTATGCTTGAGCAATGTTTAATGACGGTTGAACTATGCTTGTGTATATGTACGCTTATAATCTATGTTTGAGTATGTTTAATCTATGTTTACTTATGTCTAACCATGGGATATGGATGCAACCAGTTCGGTTGATGGAATCTACCTCCGTCTTCGTTTATTGGTCCCCTTTGTAATTTGTTTTAAAATTTTGAACAAAGGTTTAACTGACAAAATGTTAGTGCAGGTCAGCAAAAATTATATCGTTGGATGGGTATTTGAGCATAGTGTTCAATGATATAATTTTTGGTGACATGCATAAACATTTCATAGTTAAATAGTTGGTCAAAATTTGGTAAAATTACAAAGGGGAACCACTAAACCAGGACGGAGGTAGTACGTCAATCACACACGGTTCCCAAAATTGGAACCATGTGCAATGAATTTCATTTTGCCTGTTGCGTCAATCACACACGGTTCCCAAAATTGGAACCGTGTGCATTGACTTTCATTTTGCCTGTTGTGTCAATCACACACGGTTCGCTCTAGCAATCCGTCGCCTCCAAAATTATTTTTGGGACGGAAAACCCTCACTAGCCAATTCAAAAAAGAAAAAGAAAACCCTCACTATCCCCACGTCACAAAAACCCTCACCCCGCCCGCCACCCCCTTCGGTCCCCTTTCACACCTGCACAAGCTCCTTAGTGTCTATGCCATGGCATCGCCTATTGATAACCCACAAGTGTAGGGGATCAGTTGTAGCCTCTTTCGATAAGTAAGAGTGTCGAACCCAACGAGGAGCTAAAGGCAGAACAAATATTCCCTCAAGTTCTATCGACCACCGATACAACTCTACGCACGCTTGACGTTTACTTTACCTAGAACAAGTATGAAACTAGAAGTTCTTTGTAGTTTTTGTTGGATAGGTTTGCAAGAATATAAAGAGCACGTGAATATAAACTAGGGGCTGTTAAGATAAAGAAGCAATAAAGTTAGTGATAGCGAGTGTGGAAAAGTGGTGGTAAGAGTTGCGAAATTGCCTCTAAGCAATTGACTACGTTACTAGACCGATAGGAAATTTTATGTGGGAGAGGCCACTCCTAGCATGTCATCCCTTACTTGGAATTCTATGCACTTATGATTGGAACTATTAGCAAGCATCCGCAACTACTAACGTTCATTAAGGTAAAACCCAACCATAGCATTAAGATATATTGGTCCCCCTTCAATCCCGTATGCATCAATTTCTACGCTAGGTTGAAGCTTCTGTCACTCTTGCCCAGCAATACGTAGTCCTATCAACAAGAAACTAACCCTATGGTGTAATCCATGCACGCGCTCATATGATGGGCACCAAAGGACATCAACATAACCACAAGCAATTTAAATCAATCATAGCAATTCACCAATCACCGATAGGACAACGATAATCTACTCAGACATCATAGGATGGCAACACATCATTGGATAATAAAATGAAGCATGAAGCACCATGTTCAAGTAGAGGGTACAGTGGGTTGCGGGAGAGTGGACCGCTGTAGATAGATGGGGGAAGGTGATGGAGATGTTGGTGAAGATGACAGAGGTGTTGGTGTAGATCGCCGTCACACGATGATGGCCCCGGTGGCACTCTGGTGCCATCGGAAACGAGGGGGAGAGAGCCCCCCTCCTTCTTCTTCCTTGACCTTCTCCCTAGGTGGGAGAAGGGTTTCCCCTCTTGTCCATGGCTTCCATGGCAGCGAAGGGGTGAGAGCCCCTCCGAGATTGGATCTGTCTCTCTGTCTCTCTTTGTTTCTGCGTTCCCAGATTCTGTCCCTTCACCGTTTCTTATATTCCCGGAGATCCGTAACTCCGATTGGGCTGATTTTTTGACACGATTTTTATCCGGATATTAGCTTTCTTGCGGAGAAAGAACGGCATCAACCGCCTTACGCGTGGCCACGAGGGCCTAGGGCGTGCCTGCCCCTGGTGGGCGCCACCCTGCCACATGGCCCACTCGGGAATCGTCTCATGTTGGTTTCACTTCCCAAAATTCACATATATTCCAAAAAAAATCTCCGTCCGTTTTTATTCCATTTGGACTCCATTTGATATGGATATTCTGCGAAACAAAAAACATGCAACAAACAGGAACTGGCACTGGGCACCGGATCAATATGTTAGTCCCAAATAATAGTATAAAAAGTTGCCAAAGGTATATGAAAGTTGTAAAATATTGGCATGGAACAATCAACAATTATAGATACGACGGAGACGTATCACCATCCCCAAGCTTAATTCTAGCTCGTCCTCGAGTAGGTAAATGATAAAAAAGCTAATTTTTGATGTGGAATGCTACCAAGCATAATCTTTATCATGTAATCTTAACATTGCATGAATATTAAGACACGAGTGATTCAAAGCAATAGTCTATCATTTGACATAGAAGAATTTAATACTCCGGCATCCCAACAAACAATCAAGTCTTTCAAAATATCAATGCTAAAGAATGTTATCCCTACAAAATCATATAGTCTTTTATGCTTCCCCTTTCTTAACACAAGGCACCCCTCATGCCCATCCCGGTGTCAGCCAAGCAATTGCTTTCATACTTTACTTTTTCGAACCTTTTCAACTCTTCACGCAATACATGAGCATGAGCCATGGAAATAGCACTATGGGTGGAATAGAAAGTGGTAGACTGGTAGTAGACAAAAGTAGTGAGAAAGTCTCACATCGACTAGGCGTATCAATGGGCTATGGAGATGCCCATCAATAGATATCAATGTGAGTGAGTAGGGATTGCCATGTAACGGATGCACTAGAGCTATAAGTTTATGAAAGATCAAAAGAAAACTAGTGGGTGTGCATCAACTTGCTTGCTCGTGAAGAACTAGGGCATTTGAGGAAGCCCATCGTTGGAATATACAAGCCAAGTTCTATAATGAAAATTCCCACTGGTATATGGAAGTGACAACATATGAGACTCTCTATCATGAAGATCATGGTGCTACTTTGAAGCACAAGTGTGGAAAAAAAGATAGTAGCATTGTCCTTTTCTTTTTCTTTTTTTGGGCCTTCCTTTTTTTATTTGGCCTTTCCTTTTTTTGCCTTTCTTTTTTTCTTTTGGCTATTCCTTTTTTCTTTATTTTTCTCAAGGGACAATGCTCTAATAAAGATGATCATCACACTTCTATTTACTTACAACTCGATATTACAACTCGATACTAGAAAAAAATATGAGTCTATATGAATGCCTCCGGCGGTGTACCGGGATGTGCAATGATCTAGCGTAGCAATGACATCAAAAAACGGACAAGACATGGAAACATCATGCTAGCTATCTTACGATCATGCAAGGCAATATGACAATGATGGTGCGTGTCATAATAAACGGAATGGTGGAGTTACATGGCAATATATCTCGGAATGGCTATGGAAATGCCATAATAGGTAGGTATGGTGGCTGTTTTGAGGAAGGATATATGGTGGTTTGAGCACCGGCGAAAATTGCGCGGTACTAGAGTTGCTAGCAAGGTGGAAGGGTGAGAGAGCGTATAATCCATGGACTCAACATTAGTCATAAAGAACTCACATACTTATTGCGAAAAATATATTAGCCCTCGAAGCAAAAATACTATGAGGCATGCTCCTAGGGGAGAGGTTGGTAGGAGTTAACCCTCGTGCGCCCCCGACCTTCACGCAAAGATAAACAATCAAAATACAATGCGAGCCAATTTGGTTACATAGTTAGGAGACCATACGTGCATGCTTCGGGAATCACAAACCTTAATACCAATATTTTTACTAGACCACAATCAATCACTAGTACCTCCACATATTAGCATCTCTATATCGCAAAACTATTGCAAGGAATTAAACATATCATATTCAGCGATCTACAAGTTTATGTAGGATTTTATGACTAACCATGTGAATGACCAATTCATGTCAACTCTCTAAATAGATATAAGTGAAGCAAGAGAGTTTTAATTATTTCTACAAAAGTTATGCCCCCGCTCTAACAAATATAAGTGAAGCAAAAGAGCATTCTACAAACAATGGTTTTCTATGTGAGGAGAAACAGGCAATCCTAACTTCAAATGATATACGTGAAGCACATGAAGAATTCTATAAAGCCATACTCAAAAGATATAAGTGAAGTGCAAAGAGCATTCTATAAATCAACCAAGGACTATATCATACCAGCATGGTGCATTTATTAAAAGAAAAAGAAAAAGCACATGACGCTCCAAGATTTTACGCATATCATGTGAATGAAACGAATCCGAAAACATACCGATACTTGTTGAAGAAAGATGGGATGCCTTCCGGGGCATCGCCAAGCTTAGACGCTTGAGTCTCCTTGAATATTTACTTGGGGTGCCTTGGGCATCCCCAAGCTTGAGCTCTTGCCTCTCCTCCTTCTTCTCACATCGAGACATCCTCGGTATTCGAACACTTCATCCACACAAAACTTAATCAAACTTTTAGTGGCAGGGTTAGTGCGTGTGATCAATAAATTCCCATCATGTACTGCTCTAACATTATTGTATAATTATACAAAAACATTACCCACTGTATGCTATCATAATTCTATGGTCCCAAGTCAAGGAGGCATCAACAAGATTCAAACATATGCAAATAATGAAGCTATAACAGCAATCTGTGAAAACATGACAGTTTGTAGTAATCTAAACATTAACCATACTTCTGTAACTCTAAAAATTCTGAAAAAATTAGGAAAAATAAAAAATATGTATAAAAAGACTTTTCAAAAGTTTCAGATCCTTTTGGTGTTCCCGTAAAAAATGTAAAATCGCGCACTATAGCCAAAGTTTCTGTTTTTGCACCGCACAAACCAACAAGCAGTTTAATCATCCTAAAGGAAACTCTTGGCACATTATTTTTATAATACAATGAAATTGTACAAGGGGATAATTATTTTTATTGAAAAGTTTCTGTAGTTTAAGATTTGCAAAGTTTCCATGGGCATGAACAAAGTTCAAGGAGCTCCCCCATTTCAACGTTGCTCGTCCTTCTTACTTCCACTTTTCTTTTTAAAAAAGTTTTAGGTTCCCCTCTTTATTTTTTTGTTTTGAAACTTTATAAAAGCACACAACAGAAATAAATGACCCTCTAAAACTTCCGGGTTGTCTCCCTGGCAGCGCTTTCTTTAAAGCCATTAAGCTAGGCATATAGTACTGAAGTAATGGATCCAGCCGGATCCAAGGTATAGCAAAGCCAATTTTAATTAACAATGATTTGGCATTTAGTAGTGAGCAAAAAGTGATATGTGTCATGCAAAAACAAACTCTAACTCTCTTCCTATGCATAGGCATGTCATACAATAATGTCGGCGTCCTGGGAACCAGGGTACCCAGACTTGCCTGTCTGCGGGCCGCGACGCGCTCCTACCACGGCCTGGTACGGCCCAGCTGATCGACCAGCTACCCAAGACCCTCGCGAGGGGGCTAGACCTCGCGAGGAGAACGACGTCAAGACCCCCTCAGGAGCGGCCTCAACAAGGTTGCACCGGAGAGGTGGAGAATCCAAGGCCAAGCCTGCCTCAGGAGGAGGCAGTGACGTAAGCAGTGACGCACCGCGCCAGCGGGTGCCAGCACCCGCCAGCGGCGCAGTTGTCGTTTCGGTGCAAAGGTGACAGCACAGGCACATGTTCCCGAGGAGCGGGACAAAGGTTTCCCCTTCGGTGCAACAAGACCAAAGACCGCAAGGACGACATGGAGGATGTCACCACCGAGCCCACCACCGCATCACTGCCTGATCCTTTTGCACGAGAAGACCGCTTTTGTCAGGATAGGAACGTCCTTGTGTTCCCACTCAAAAATGGCCGTTGTGGGATTCCTTCCCGCCTAAACACTTCGGTGGAAGAGGACCTTGGCCGCCTATATAAGTAGCTAGGATCCCCACTATGAAGAGGCAATTAGGAGCAGATCCATAAACTCTGCCTTCACGCAAAGGAGGAAGAACTCTTGCCTCCTAACCCTCCTGAGCTCTTCTCCTGAGCTCAGGAACCACTGTACTAGTCCATATTCAAGCCCTCCTGAGGCCAATCTACCAAAGCAGGAATTAGGGTTTTACACCACAAGGTGGCCTGAACCTGGGTAAACTCTTGTGTGCTTTACTTGTTGTTCGCTTGAATCTCTTCACTGGACGAGGGCGAGATGCTAGGTAGACGTGAGTGGGAGAGATCTTCGTTCATGCCCCTATGTTCGAACTTCTTGGGTTTGTAGAGTCCGTAATCTGACTTTTGGCGCGCCAAGTAGGAGGCGTGTCAAGATCTCGCCTCTCCGACTACCTTGTGCCGTTCTAGTCGTCGACTTCGCTCCACAGCCATGGTGGACACACGCCGAGCACGCGACGCCCACCGCGCCGCGAACGTCGCTCAGACGGCGCCCGGGGGCAACAGTGCGCCGCCCCGCCCCATCTCGCCGGTCGCCAACGCCGCCATTGACCCATCCATCCATGAGCAGCAGGACTCGTCGCCGCCGCTGCTCGTGCGGCACGATGGCCGCACGGTGACACCTTCACCCTCGCCGGCCACGGCGTCGTCCTCGCTGCTCCGCCGCGGGCCAGAATGCCAGCAGCCTACGTTTGTTGATGGCGCCAGAGCTCTTGCGCTACCGCCCCGCAGATGACCTCTATGACGAGTGGCTCCACCGCATCACCGAGCTCGTCAACGCCGCCGGAGAGGCACCTGCACGAACTCACTCCTCCCATCCCCCATCGCCCCTGGCGGGGAACGAAGGCCACGGAGTCCCGGCTCCACCTCCACTCTACGGCACCGGCAGGAGGTTCGGCGCGAGGCTCTGCGGCATGAGTTACCCCGCAGGGCCCATGTGCACGACGAGGAGAGCTGACAGGTGATTCCGCATCCCTAGGCAGGGGCTCGCGGGCCCCCTGGCCCGCAGCGCCAAGACCGTGCGCCACAGGAGGTGGTGGCACCAGCGCACCAAGAACCAGCACCGCAGGCGCAGGGGGCGCCTGCAATCATGAGCGTGGCTGGATATCGTGCCATAGCTCCTGAGCTACATCGCCTCGTCTGGCCCGGCAAGTTCAAGCCGGACCTACCTCCGCGCTATGATGGCACCACCGACCCCACGGAGTTCCTCCAACTCTAAGAGCTGAGCATCGAGGCGTCCAACGACACTGAGCAGGTCATGGCAAACTGGTTCCCCATGGCTCTCAAGGATGGCGCACGCTCCTAGCTCCTGAACCTCCCCGTGGGATCCATCTCCTCCTGGGGGGAGCTTCATGAGAGTTTTGTCGTTAACTTCCAAGGCACGCGCGACCGAGCCCTAGTGGTCGCGGATCTGCACCGCGTGAGGCAGCAGCCGGGGGAGACCCTGCAAAAGTACATCCAACGCTTCGACACCATGCGCCTCCGGATCCCTAGGGTCTCGGACGAGGCCATCATCTCGGCGTTCTCCGACGGTGTCTGCGATGTCAGGATGAGGGAGGAGCTCGGCATCCACGAGGACCTGTGCACAGCCCTCGAGATGTTCAAGCTCGCGGCAAAGTGCGCTAGGGCGGAGGAAAGACGCCTCTCCCTCCAGGAGCTGCCTGAGGCGGAGGCGGACGACAAGAAGACCAAGGCCAAAGAAGCAAAGCGCAAGGGGCCCGACGTGCTTTCTGCAGAGCAAGAAGTGAAGCGTTGCTGCGGCTACGATGACCCCCTAGAGACAACCGTCCGTACTGCGTCTTCCACAATGTCGATAGCCACAACACTAACGACTGTCAGGAGCTCAGGGCGATGCGCGCCGGGCGCGTCAGGCAGCGCCCTGAGCGCGACAACCGCGGCTACGGCCGCGAAGGAGGCCGAGGTGGAGGACGTTGGGACGGCAGGAACTTGAGCCAAGGGTGGCGTGAACAGCCTCATGAAGACCACTGGCAGGAGCAGCCTCGTGACAGCCCCTGCCGTGACCAGCCTCGTGAGGGTCGCCCTCAGGGCAACGGAGGCCTGCCTCCGCTGCCACCACCGCCAAGAAGGAACGACGATGACCGCCAGGGAGATGGAGCAGAGGGCTTCCAGGAGCCGTGTGCGGTTGCATGCATCTTGGGAGGAGCCCATGCTCCGGCTTCCCATCACATCTTCAAGCAGTTCGCCCGTGAGGTGAACGCGGCGCTTCCCAGACCTAACGCCGCCCGCAACCTCAGGTGGCCCAAGCAGGTCATCGCCTTCGACCCCAAGGACCAGCTCAAGTGCACCGCAGCCCCAGGCGCTCTCCCGATTCTCTGCAACCCGACCATCAGCAACGTCCTCGTGACCAAGACCCTCATCGACGGTGGAGTAGGGCTCAATGTTCTCTCCATCTAGACTTTTGAGACACTCCAGGTCCGCTACGATCAGCTCCACCCAACCAAGCCATTCTACGGAGTCACAGATGGCTCCACACTCCCGTTGGGGCAGGTCCGCCTCCACGTCACCTTTGGTGACCGCGGCAACTATCACACCGAGCTCATCGACTTCGACATCGCCAACATCCACCTCCCGTACAACGCCATCCTTGGGCATCCTGCCCTTGCCAAGTTCATGGCAGCGACCCATAACGGCTACAACGTCCTCAAGATGCCCGGGAGTGGCGGAGTCATTACGATCGCCTCCCATGAGAAGGAAGCGGTGCGTTCCCTGGAGCATGCCTACCAGACTGCGGCGGTCAAAAGCTCCGATGAGGATGGAGCCATCCTCGCGCTGCCGACTGCCCCCAAGAAGAAGAAGAACCTGCCCGCCAACGGACCTCAGGACGCAGGGGCTCCTGACGGTTCCGCCTTAGGACTTGCACCTGCCGACGAGGAGCCCTCCACCCTCGCATAGGGAGGCGTGCCCGATGCCCCTCTCAGGACGCGCTCGCGGGCTTTCCTCTGGAGTGTCTCCGGCCTGACCAGCGTCTCGAGGGAGGTGTTCGGTCACCACTTGCAGGCGTGTCTCGACGCGCGTTTTTGTGAGTCCAGCGTGAGCTGCACAGCGCTGGGGGCTCAGGACTTCATCGACCAGGTTACCGAGGAACTTTAGTACGCAATGCTCATACACGGTGGGCGTAACCGCACAATGCCGAGCTCACCTACCCGCAACCCGAGCGACCAATTCTGCGTTTGCATCGATATCGCAGGTCTCAACCGAGCTGCCTCTTTGGAGCCCCTCTGGCCGACGACGGTCGGCCGGAGGAGGGCCCTCTCCTGCGGCTACGTCCGCACACTCTTCGGCTTTCGCAACATAGCTGCCACGTTCCAGCACCTCGCGCGGCAGGCTTTGGTGGCTTGGGAGGCTCAGTGGCAGGCGGTCCGGACGGAGCGAGAACCGGACACCTGAGACCGCCGAGGGCCTCCGGAGCCCCTGGGCCTCAGGAGCACGACGATCTTCACGAGCGACCTGCACGGCTTGCTTCTTCAGGTACCCCAACTCTTCTTCGACAAGTATTAGGTGACGCTTCAGGTATTCAATCGAGGGCGCCCCCCGGGCGGCATCATCCTCGAGCTGCTGGGGGCTATCGCCCCGCAGCTGTCTCTTTTTTGCGAATGAATCAAGGCTAGTTGCTCCTTCCTATTCGCATTATCTATATGCTTGGCGTTCTCACCGCCACTAAGTTCATGAGCCCTTGCGTGCCCACTCGCGACCGCCCCATGATTAAGGACTGGCACGGCGTATGTGCTCGGGTCCGTCCCTACAGCGTCGCTAAACCCAAGGGTTGAGCTCTGTCTCGCGAGCCATTCCCGTGACGTCACCTCCTGTGGTCCTTGGTGCCTTGTTCTCGCATGGGCTAATTGTGGATGTGTAAGTAGGGGCCCGTGGCAGGTGCCTCGCTCATGCAGGAACCGCGCGCCGGTTGTTTTTCTTTTCGATTGTTGCATGACAAGACTGGGCACGACGTCTGTGCTCAGGTCCGTCCCTGGAGCATCGATAAATCCAGCGGCTGAGCTCTGTCTCGCGAGCCATTCCCGTGACGTCACCTCCTAGGGTCGTTGGTGTTGCGGGCTTCTCATGCGATGCCCTCTAGAGATGCACTCGGCGTAGGTCGACACAACACCTCTCTTTTCACATTTTGTAGAAGAAGACTCAGGCGCAACCCGCCTCAGGGTAGAGTCTCATGAGTGATGCGTAAGCTCACGAGAACTTCCTCAGAGTCGTTCAGCACGTCCTGAGGAGGGCCCATATAGACTTTGGTTGTCCTGCCGTGCAAGCCACGTGTCAGGACGGGGCTGTACACGCCCCGGAGTCTCTCCCAGTGTGAGGCTCCCTCCCACGGCCCAGTCGAAGTGCCATGCTCCATGCTGGCAGAACCAACCGAGGAGCGGTTATGCCCACGAACTAGTGGAAGCACCAAGCTCCGCGCTGGCCGCTACGACCGAGGCGCGGTTATGCCCACACTCCGCACAAGTGTCGTAGCTCTATGCTCTATGCTAGTTATAAACAACTAAGGGCGGCCCCCAGGGGTCGCACCAACCTCAGGGAGCTTTTCATCTCATGACGCTTACAACTTCTCCTTGGATGGGTGTCGCGAGGGGGGCTAGGCACGGGGGCTATGCTCAGGTCACTCTTGGCAGACGCCACCCTACCAGCTGCCCAGACACCTGGCCTTCTCGCTCCCCCATCCCAGGCGAAGGCTCGTGAGCAAGGTATGGTGCTCGTTTTCCCTCATGAGAGCCGTTCGTACGTCAAGGGGGACCCCTGGGCATCGTGACCCAGGGGCCTCACTAGTCACGTAGCCCCTCACTCCTTGAGCCCGGTGCTCAACGGCGGTCGAGGTATGCGCGGGGCTGGGCCCTGCCGATGCAGAACGTATACGGGATCGCTCGAACGTCAAGGGGGACCCCTGGGCATCGCGACCCAGGGGCCTCACTAGCCACGTAGCCCCTCATCCCTTGACTCTACTTATTACGATAACCCCGGTCACCCGTAGGGCTCAATGGCGATCGAGGTATGCCCGGGGTTGGGCCCTGCCAACGCAGAGCACCTAAGCAAACATGAAAGGAAGCAAGCACGGAAATCATCAAGTTATTACAATAATACCAAGTTTTTCAAATTCAAGCAAGTTCTTACGCCTCCCTGAGGCATTCGCACTTCTCTCATCTGGACAGGAACATATCAGGAATCACCAAGCGCATCATCACCGGTCTCCGCCTCTTCGGCTGCGGTAGCAGTAGCCTGGAGGAACGCATCCACCAGTTCCGTGACCTTCGCCCCCAGGGCCTCAGCAGCCGCGCCCTCTATGCTCGTGGTCATGGCTCGGACAGCGAGGCCAGTTCAAGAGCGGGATCACAGAGACTTAGGTGGCCGCACACCTGCATCAGGACCAAGGTAATGAGCGTGCGGCTTTCAACGTCTGCTAACTGTCCAATTGCGGCCGCAACCTCGCGCAGGGACTTCACAAGCACAGCGAGGAGGCCGGCGGGGCCTTCCTCCGGGGTGGCCAGCGGCTTCTTGAAGCCTTTGCCGTAAGTGGCCCGTCGCGCCGTATGGGCCTCGAGCTCAAAGGCGATGAGGGCCTCGCGACTCAGCGCTGCCGAGGCCGCAAGGGCGTCTTCCTTGTCGCGCGTAGCTTGGGTCGCCTTGGCCTGCTCAGCCTCGGCCTTCAGCTTCTCCAGGATCGCGTGATCAGCGAGCTGCTCGTGCTGCAGTCGGGACGTCTCAGCCTTCTGCACCTTGAGCTCCTTCTCGAACCTCTCGAGCTCCAGGGTGCGCCTAGTGCCTTCCTCGTGAAGATCCTCTAGCTCACTCTCTGCCTTGAGGCAACGCTTCTCGAAGGACACAGCATCGGCTCGCGCGGCGTCACGTGCCCGTGTGGCTGCCGCAGCTTCCTCTCGACCCTTGGCAGCGATCGCTAAGGCCTGGTTCCAGGAGGCCCGCGCGGACTCGTCTGCTAGGAGCCACCCAGAGATCAGCCCCAGGCATCCCTCCATCGCGCAGCTGTCAGCACCCTGAAGTTTGGTACGAAGCCGACCCAGCGCAGCGGAGGCGGCCTCCAAGGTCTCAGGGCCAGGCTGCACCGACTGGCGGATGGGCGCCGACAAGACTGGCTGCTCGACTAGGGGCTCGGGGGCTCCGGCCCCCCCTCGCTGAAGCAGCCGGAGCGGGAGCTGTCGCGGCCTCGCAAACAGCGATGATGCCCTAAAGCGGTGGCGCTGCCGCGTGCTCGGTGGCCAAGCTGTCCGAGGCGCCCAAAGCCGTGGCACCCTTCTCCGCGGCCACAGTAGCAGCAGGAGGAGTAGGGCACCGAGACGTGACCTCCCCCTTCACCTTCTTCATCACGCCACCCATGCTGCTGCATCAGGAGAAGTATGCCAGGGACACATCAACTAAGGATATCATGAGATTGCACACTTACTCGTCGGAGGCGAGGCGCGCCCTCCTCTTCATCAGTAGGTCGGCCACAGCCACTGGCGCTATGGGTGTGCCGGCAGTCCGGATCTTGGCAAGGTGCGAGGCCACGGACCTGGGCGCAGCCGTGGTCACTAGTTTCGCTGACACGACACTCCTCGGCGGGGTCGTTGCGTTGCTTCCCCCGGATGCAGCGCGTCCGAATCATCGCGGAGTGGTCGCGTGGGGCCGTCCGGCAGCACCTACGTCTGACATCGCTTCTTCAGCGGACGCCTCAGAGGAGTCCCCCTCGTCAACCCGGTCCTCGTTGCCCAGGGTCTCCTCCGAACCCTCCTCGTCGCTCCCATCGTCGGCACCGGAGGACACGTCAACCGTGGGCACCGCGAAACCTAACACGACCTTCAGCAGTTCGGCCTTGTCAGGACGGCTATACAGCGGCAGGTGGGCCCTTGAGAGTTCCTCAGGAACCATCCCCAGGAGAGTGACTCAGGCGAAGTCCAGGTCGGCGTTGGCCAGCGCCCCCGAGCGCAGCCAAAGCCTGTCGTCATCCCCCATCAGCTCCCACATGGGGCGCGAGTGTGCCTGCAGCGACGCCATGCGCTGCCTCAGGAACTCCTTCACGATCTGGGCCCCTTCAAGTCTCGAGCCCAGGCCAGCTTCAATCCTTGCCAGAACAGGCTCGGCAAGGGGGTCGGTGAGCTTCGCGTAGCTCCAGCCGGCGCATTTCACCGGACGGGCGGTAGGCAGCGCCAGCAGTGGATGAACGCGCTGGGCATCCAGATAGACCCACCTCTTCTAGTGGGAGTCTATCTTCTTCCCGGCTGTCATCAGCCGGCAGCCCTGGCGCTGGAAGACGAAGGAGACGCAACCCGAGCAGGGACCATCGTCGTACCGCCGCATGGTGAAGAAGTGGCGGAATAGGGCGACAGTCGGTCTCACCCCGACGAGCGCCTCGCAGTAAAAGGCGAAGAGCGACAGGACGAAGATGGAGCGAGGTTGGATGTGGAGGGCATGCACCTGGTAATGGTCCAGGATGGCGTAGAAGAACTCTGAGAAGGGCGGCACGAGCCCGACGGAGATGCTATGAAGGAAGAAGGGGTAGCAGGACTTCGGCAAGATCCGCGCTGCGGTGGATCCGACCCAAATCCCCGTCTGGCCATGCTCGTTGTGGACACTCGCCAAGAAAGGCTGGACCTCCGAGTAGTCCTCCTCCTTGGTGATGGTGGACTCCTCGAGCGCCGCCTCAAGGGAAGGAGCAGATCCAGACGCTTGCGCGGTACCATTGCCTTTCTTCGCTATTGCTGAAGGTGCTGGAGGATGCATGCGATTTAGGAAGGCCGGAGGCGAAGGAGAAGGAGATCTAAGCAGGAAGGAAGGGAGGCGATAACTCCTCTGCAGCGGAGACGACCACCTTTTGTCAAGCAACACGGTTACTGAGGCTGCGTGGGGAGCGGAGTCGCCCATGTCCCATCCAACCGTCATGCGCCAGCCTGGCCCGCAGCCTTATTGGGGCCCGCAACGCTTCGTCGTCGGCTAACGCTTCGCCCCAAAGCCAACTCCGCGCGTGCATTGGGCCCGGGGGCTACTGTCGGCGTCCTGGGAACCAGGGTACCTAGACTTGCCTGTCTACGGGCCGCGACGCACTCCTACCATAGCCTGGTACGGCCCAGCTGATCGACCAGCTGCCCAAGACCCTCACGAGGGGGCTAGACCTTGTGAGGAGAATGACGTCAAGACCCCCTCAGGAGCGGCCTTGGCAAGGTTGCTCTAGAGGGGCGAAGAATCCAAGTCCAAGCCTGCCGTAGGAGGAGGCACTGGCGTAAGCAGTAACGCACCGCGCCAGCGGGTGCCAGCGCCCGCCAGCGGCGTAGTTGCCGTTTCGGTGTAAAGGAGACAGCGCATGCGCAGGTTTCCGAGGAGCGGGATAAAGGTTTCCCCTTCGGTGCAACAATACCGAAGACCACAAGGACGACAAGGAGGATGTCACTACCGAGCCCACCACCGCGTCATCGCTTGATCCTTTTGCAGGCGAAGACCGCTTTTGTCAGGATAGGAACGTCCTTGTGTTCCCGCTCAAAAATGGCCGTTGTGGGATTCCTTCCCACCTAAACATTTCGGAGGAAGAGGACCCTAGCTGCCTATATAAGTAGCTAGGATCCCAACTATGAAGGGACAATTCGGAGTAGATCCATAAACCTTGCCTTCACGCAAAGAAGCAAGAACTCTTGCCTCCTGACCCTCCTGAGCTCAGGAACCACTCTACTAGTCCATATTCAAGCCCTCCTGAGGCCAATTCACCAAAGCAGGAAGTAGGATTTTACACCACAAGGTGGCCCGAACCTGGGTAAACTCTGGTGTGCTTTACTTGTTGTTCGCTTGAATCTCTTCACTGGACGAGGGCGAGACGCTAGGTAGACGTGAATGGGAGAGATCTTCGTTCACACCCCTGTGTTTGAACCTCTTGGGTTTGCGGAGCCCGTAATCCGACAAATAACAACTCATGCACTTCAAGTAAAGGCCAATGCATAGTATAAACAGTTTCTTGCAATTTTATCATGTTGGAAACATAGAGAGCTGGAGATGTAGTTCCTCTCTTGTAATAATTGCAAGTAGGAGCAGTAAGCACATGCATATTATATTCATCAAAATCATCATGTGTAACGGAAAAAGGCAACCCATTAATATAATCCTTAATAAGTGCAAACTTTTCAGATATAGTGTAGTTTGGAGAACTCAAAAAGATAATAGGACTATCATGCGTGGGTGCAATAGCAACAATCTCATGTTTAACATATAGAACTATAGCAAGTTCATCTCCATAAGCATAATTCATATTGGCATCTTGGCCACAAGCATAGCAAGCATCATCAAAAAGGGATATTTCAAAAGAATCCAAGGGATCATAGTAATCATCATAGCATTCGTCCTTTGGTAAGCACGAAGGGAAATTAAACAATGTATGAGTTCAAGAGTTACTCTCAATAGAAGGTGGGCACGGGTAGCTAATCCGCTCTTCCTCCTTTTGTTCTTTGCTCTCTTCGTCATCTTTTTCATCCAATGAGCTCACAATGTCATTAATTTCTTCTTCCATAGACTCCTGCAAAATATTACACTCTGCTTGGACAGCAGAGTAGTCCTCAATATATGGTTTAACATAGGCATTACAAGCATAATTATCATAAGAATATTTAAATATGGAAAAAAATTCAGATATGTAAAGAGTAGCATCATACTTTTCAATCAAAGAAGCAATTTTATAAGCACCCTTAAAAGCAACAAATTCTTCAATTTGTTGAACATCATAGTAACTATAAACACCCTTAGCATACGAAGATACTATTCCATTATCACTAAACTCACATTGGTAGGGAAGGTGTTTCATAGGGTCTTCAGAACCACAAGTAAAATCATAAATTTCACATAAATTCCAAGCATAGCATTGCAAATGATGAATTTGATCCCGTAAAAGTTGACCTTTTTCAGATATGCGGTGTCGCACATAACAAGCATGCTCATCTAAAGATTTTCCTTTAACTAATCTAGTTGGGGTTTCAGCCCGAGCACATAGGGATCGAAGATGATCCAAGTAATAAGCTTCAGTAGTGTGATAGATTTTGAGTGGTTCTTCAACCATTGGTTCAGTAGGTACCACTAATTTTTTGGGTATTTTGCGTTTCCTACCCTTACCTAAAGATAGAGAACAACTTAGAACAATAAATAAAATCTACTTAGTGATAAAGCAAACAAGCACACACGAGAATATTCACCCCACGCTATTGCTCCCTGGCAACGGCGCCAGAAGAAGGTCTTGATAACCCACAAGTGTAGGGGATCAGTTCTAGCCTCTTTCGATAAGTAAGAGTGTCGAACCCAACAAGGAGCTAAAGGCAGAACAAGTATTCCCTCAAGTTCTATCGACCACCGATACAACTCTACGCACGCTTGATGTTTACTTTACCTAGAACAAGTATGAAACTAGAAGTACTTTGTAGTTTTTGTTGGATAGGTTTGCAAGAATAAAGAGCACGTAAATATAAACTAGGGGCTGCTAAGATAAAGAAGCAATAACGTTAGTGATGGCGAGTGTGGAAAAGTGGTGGTAATAGTTGCAAAATTGCCCCTAAGCAATTGACTATGTTACTAGACCGATAGCAAGTTTTATGTGGGAGACGCCACTTCTAGCATGTCACCCCTTACTTGGAATTCTATGCACTTATGATTGGAACTATTAGCAAGCATCCGCAACTACTAACGTTCAATAAGGTAAAACCCAACCATAGCATTAAGATATATTGGTCCCCCTTCAATCCCGTATGCATCAATTTCTACGCTTGGTTGAAGCTTCTGTCACTCTTGTTCTCCAATACGTAGTCCTATCAACATACAACTAACCCTATGGTGTGATCCACGCGCGCGCTCATATGATGGGCACCAAAGGACAGCAGTATAACCACAAGCAATTGAAATTAATCATAGCAATTAATTAATCGCCGATAGGACAATGATAATCTACTAAGACATCATTGGATAATAATATGAAGCATAAAGCACCATGTTCAAGTAGAGGGTTCAGCGGGTTGCGGGAGAGTGGACCGCTGTAGATAGATGGGGGAAGGTGATGGAGATGTTGGTGAAGATGACGGAGGTGTTGGTGTAGATCGCCGTCACACGATAATGGCCCCGGTGGCACTCCGGTGCCACCGGAAGCGAGGGGGAAAGAGCCCCCTCCTTCTTCTTCTTCCTTGAGCTTCCACTCCTAGGAAAAGGCTTATTAGTGGTGCACCTGTTTTGCCATTAATGGCGCACTACAGGTGCGCCACTACTACCACGCCATTAGTAACAATTACTAATGGCGCACCCCTGGTGCGCCATTAGTATACCAGACAATAGTGGCGCACCAGGCAGTGCGCCATTACTATGTGCCTAGATGCGCCATTAGTATGCCTCCCAGGGGGCCATATTTACCGTGTGCTCTGGGTTACTAATGGCGCACCTCTCAGGGGTGCGCCACTAGTGTGTTTATTGCAGTGCGCCACTAAAGTGCAGAGTGGTGCGCCACTAAAGTGTAGAGTGCGCGCCACTACTATGTATATTAGGATTTTTTTTTGCTTTTTTGATATTTGCACAGGTTACAAAATACATTACATCACATAATGTAAATAGCAAAACATATAAATAGTAGATTTATCGAACATAATAGAAGATTATTCTCCGAATACAATTCATCATATTAGTCACCGAATTCAAAATACCGAACAAAGTTAGAACATTACAAGTCTCGAGACCGCGAGTAGCGAGTTTGTCTTCACATTACAAGTCGATATCTAAACTACCATCATCACATAGAAGAGAGTTGCGGTCACGATGAGCTTCATCGCGATGAAACTGGTCTTCATCCGGTTCCTCCTCCGATCCCTCCTCTCTCCCGCTAGATAGCGCGCGTATCTAGCTTACGCCTCCGCCCTAGTGGTGTACCCTTTGTAATTGTTACCGCTGAAACGGTGAACCTGTCTCCGACACACCTCCCAGTCGTCGTAGACTCCGGTAACCTTACCCTTATAGACGACATACGACAACATCTCAATGCACTAGACAAACAAAACGTTAGTAGCAATTCATAGACAATACATAAGAAATATGTAAGTATGCAACAAAAGGATCGGAAGAGAAAAACAACACATTAATATATAGCACGATTCATGGTACTACTTAGAAATAGCATCGATTACATAAAAGTTGAATGACTGTCCAAACCAAAGAGACATACAAGTTCATTTAAAAGTTTAATTACAACATGAGCTAATTGATATTTCACAACTAAATAGCATCACTACTACTTTAGACTCGACTCAAGGACCGGAGCCTCGATGAAGCCGCCATCTTTCGTGATGGTCATGAATGTGCGGTCGTTGTCAGCCTGCATTTGTAGCGTTGTTTTTATTTCACTATTGGACGGTTGATATTTGAGGTAGTACTGCCCCGAGGTACGAAGGACATCTTGATGGATGATTTCCGAAAACTCCGGCTGGATGTGAAAGAATTCTTTTCCGAGGTCCGCGTCCTGGATTTCCGACAAGCATGCGGCCCATGCTTTGGGACTATTTGGTAGCATAAGGTGATGATGGCTCCGTACGACCGCCCGCTTGTGATAGAGGGTGTAGTAGGCTTCCTTCTGACCGCCAGGCGGCTGCCTGTCGCAGGGGAACGTCGTTACGTGGGTGAACACATGCCTGCCGTACCTAAAAAATGACCTCTTGAAGGTGCCTCCAGATTTGGCGTAGCTTGGGAGAACTTCATCAAGAACTTTCTTCACATTTGAGTAGTCTTTCTTCGACTGACGGTCCGAGTCGAAATATGTGGCCATGGAATATTGCGGGCTTAAGAGGATGAGTGTGCAATGTGTGTCACTGCACAAAACATGGAATGTTAGTAAAAAAAAGAACAATCGAAATCTAAGAAATCATATGTTACGGGACGGTGAGGGGATGACTTACTCAGAAAAGTAAGGCACGATGAAGTTATCCTTATTTGCGTTTGACAGAATGACGTCTTCGAGGTATGAACTCGCGACTTGCTGGTCCCCAGCGCTGCCCAAGATCTTGGCACATATGTAGAAGGGGTCGACTATCACGATGTCCGGAGTCTTGTCTCTAATGATCCGCATCTCCATACTCAGCGAAAATAGCCGAACGAAGGTGTAGTGCAGCGGATGAAGGTTAAACATAGCAAAGATGTCATCAAACTGCAGGACGAACATACCCCCGATGGCGCTATCCACAAAGCCCTTGCGCTCTGGCAACTTGGCCATGAAAACCAGGTATGCCACATCATTCTCGGAGAGACGCCGCTTCTCCAAAGAAAGAACACTGTCATGCGGACTCCGCATAGCATCAGTTGCAGCATTGAGCAGATTAGTCGGTAGCATCGGCCTACCTGCCACATGCATCCTCCGTGAGATATCCTTAGGTGAAGGTGGCCCGTCCTGAGCAAGGATTGTACTCCATGCCGGCTGGCTCGCACCCTTCTTATTCTTTCTTTTCCGTCCCCTCTGCTTCTTCTGCTGTAATGTGATCGACTTCTGCTCAGAGACCACCTTCTTGAGTGTGTTGGGGCTGATAATATTTCACACCTCGGCTATCTGAGGCTCGGTGATGGCGGCAGCTGGAGGCGTCTCCTGAGAATTGAACGCCAGATGATGCCTGTTGCAATTGGGTTTCTCCGCGGTACCAGCTAGATCGCAGTCGTCTTTTGTAGGGTTGGGTTCTTGAGAAGGAGACCCCAAGAATTCGTCATCGTACCCATGTTCGTTGAAGTACTTATCAACGTTGGTAAATGTACCATCGTTGTCGTTCGGATCCTGTGCCATATGCATGTCCGGATCAGCTGCCGTGGTAGCGTTGCGGCGGTCTTGCCATGGCTTGGCGCCGGCATGACTGGCGGTGTTGTCTGTGGGGTGGTGTCCCCCGCCCCCAAATGAATCTGGCTCTTCGGACAAAGCATGGGCCAGCTTATGCAGGCGCTGAGGGTCATCGTATCATCTTCGTCGGCCCCAGGGGGTCGATACGGAGGTAACAAGTCGTCGAAGCCCCGCAGCACCCGAACTAGTTGAACCCTATACACGGTGGGTGGCATCGCATTACCGTGGAACACGCGGCTGCCTGGTTGAATGGCCTTGGCGACATCGATCAACTTGCCATCCACGAAGTGCAGGAGAGTGCATGGAACATCAGGGGCGCCCTGCAAAAACATGTAGGGCGTCAGGGATGCCCAGTCAAAGGCAAGGAGATGAAGTCATTGGCCGAGAGAGGCTTAATTAGTTACCGTGATGGCATCGAGCTCGGCTAATGTCGAGGTACCGCCTACGGAGGGCGTGCAAGTGACGGAGGGACCGCTTGATGCCGAGGTGCCGGCCGGCGTATTCTTCCCACACCCGGGTACATTAAGCTCCAATGCCGGCGCCGACGCCGGGGACACCAATGTCGCCTCCGCCGGAGACACCAATGGCGCCGCCGGCGCGTTGTGCGAGTTGCTGCCCTTGAAGCTAGGAATTGGGGGCGGCCCCTGTTGGCCGCCCGCAATCCATGCCTGCAACCCTTCAATCAAGGTAGGCACAATGGCGGTGATCGTCGCTCCTAGTTGGTCTCGCACTTGCTCTTCGACTATCTCCGGAATCCACGCCACTTGTGCCTTGAGTTCTTGAACCTCGCGCTCCTAGCTTTCTGAGCTGGTCTTTTTCTCCTTTCGCCCAGCGTTATAGTATTCCGAGCATTTCG
Source organism: Secale cereale (assembly GCA_902687465.1). Taxonomy (NCBI): domain Eukaryota; kingdom Viridiplantae; phylum Streptophyta; class Magnoliopsida; order Poales; family Poaceae; genus Secale; species Secale cereale. Next base: position 828,894,616 of record LR738715.1, on the reverse strand, counting down.
TGGAAAAGCCTTTGCCGGCCACACGACCAGCTGACGCCGGCTTACCAAGCATATCCTTGTTTTTCATTATGTTGAACGCCCTATTTAAAGTGGTGTCAAAAGGGGAGCTCTTAGACGACCCCGCGCTACTGCTTTCAGCTTGGCTTTCTCTCGGGCGGCAGCTCTTGCGTTATTCGTCTGCTTGAGAAGCAGCTCTTGAATATGAGGTCCTCCACCCAGCCCATCGATGTCCATTGTCGTCTGCTCCGGCATCTTCATCCTCATGATCATGCCCTTCATCTTGATCTTCCTTATCATCATGTCCGGCATCTTCTACATGATGACTGTGTCCTAGAGATTCTTCGTCTTCTCGCCCGCCCTCGTCGCGGTTGTCTTGCTGCCCTTCCTCGTTTCTTGCCCGCCGACCCCCATGGACGACTTCATAGTCATCTTCATCACCTTGCCACCGATAGCCATCCATGAAACCACGCAAGAGTAGGTGGTCCCACACCTGTCCGGAATCCGGGTATGTAATAAGGCTCTTCAGCATGCATCTTCGACACATACATCTTATCTCCGTCTCGTTTGTTTAAAGCATCTCGGCCTTCGCGGAGCTCAAAAACCTATTCACGATGCCTTTGGTCATCGAGCGGACCATGGTCGCCCACGGGGTAGAGCAAAACGATATTTTAGAACCGATGAAAAAAATTTGGCATGACTTTGCCTAAAAATAGGACAAAAAAGAATGCGTAGTGCAAAATTCTCGCCGAAACGGAAATGAATCAACATTCCGGCAAAATATTGGCAACTATCGAATTTCAAATATCGGTACCTGCAAACACAAACATATGCAACACCACAAACATATGCAACACCACAAACATACATAGATCTAGGCCATGAAAAGTGCATGCGCACGTTGTTCGAGGGAGAAAAAAGTAGATCTACAACATAAAGAAAGCTTTCCCCTTACTTACCTATCAAAAAAAAGGTAATTTAATGACTTAATTTGGGTGAATCTATGGCGCAAATGAGGTGAGGAGGAGGAGGTAGCCGAGACAAGCTTGGAGGAGGAGGTGGAGAGAATGAATTGGGGAAAGTGAGTGTGGTAGGTGGATGTCAAAAAGATCTAGCTGCTCTCAGGTACCAATGGCGCACAACCTTATAATGCGCCATTAGTAACCCTGGTTACTATTGGCGCACCTATCAGGTGGTGCACCATAACTAGTTTTGAAAAAAAAGTAAAAAAAAAATGTTAGTAGTGGCGCACAGAGTGTGTGGTGCGCCATTACTAGTTAAAACTAGTAATGGCGCACTGTGCCCTAGTGCGCCATTAGTAGTTTATGAAAAATAAAAAAATAAAAAATGTTAGTAATGGCGCACTGTGTGTCAGGTGCGCCATTAGTAATGAGGACACTAATGGCGCACCTGTATCTGGTGCGCCACTACTATATAGGAGTGGCGCACCACATACATGGTGTCGCCATTAATGTCCATATTAGCTATAGCCCATTTCCTAGTAGTGTTATCCCTAGGTGGGAGAAGGGCTTCCCCTATGGTCCATGGCCTCCATGGCGGCGGAGGGGCGAAAGCCCCTCCGATATTGGATCTGTCTCTCTGCCTCTCTCTGTTTTTGCGTTCCCAGATTCTATCCCTTCACCGATTCTTATATTCCCAGAGATCCGTAACTCCTATTGGGCTGAGTTTTTGACATGATTTATATCCGTATATTAGATTTCTTGCGGCGAAAGAAGGGCATCAACTGCCTTACGATGTGGCCACGAGGGCCCAGGGCGCACCTGCCCCTGGTGGGCGCGCCCCCCTACCTTGTGGCCCACTCGGGCATCGTCTCATGTTGGTTCCGCTTCCCAAAATTCACATATATTCCAAAAAAAATCTCTGTCCGTTTTTATTCCGTTCGGACTCCGTTTGATATGGATATTCTGTGAAACAAAAAACATGCAACAAATAGGAACTGGCACTGGGCACTGGATCAATATGTTAGTCCCAAAAAATAGTATAAAAAGTTGCCAAAAGTATATGAAAGTTGTAGAATATTGGCATGGAACAATCAAAAATTATAGATACAACGGAGATGTATCACCTATCGCGGAGGTAAACACTTAGCTCGATGCCTGCCGCCACAGCCAGGGTGCCGGCAAAGCCCACCGCATTTCACCACTTCCGCTTGCCGCCGCCTATCGCCATCGACTTTCTCGATGCTGCTCGCAGTCGACCCAGCTCTGCTCATTTGGGGAATCTACCATACTGAGGGTTCTTTCTCATGGACGACAAGGTAACTATTTTAATGAGATATTATCTCATCTCTTATCCCATTTCATCTGCCTCCTTTAATCACCCTTTGGAAATCGCCATGAATTCATTTTCATTCAAGCTGGTTTGAGGGTTTTTGTCGGTGTATTTGGATCGACACCTATGGGATCACAAGAATACCTACTACGGTTGCGGGGCGTGGGGTTGAGAGAAGAGTGGATCTAACGATCAGGACACGGTTCCTTTACCCAGGTTCGGGCCGCAAAGATGTGTAAAACCCTACTCCTGCTTTGGTGGATTATATGTTGGTTTTCTTCAGCTATCGAGGAGCCCCAAGAGAGTCGTGAGGAGTTCTAAAAAGCCGAATACTCCTCATGGTCGCCTCGGGCCTCCTTTTATAGGGAAAAGGGGTTGCCACAGTGGCACACAGGAGGTGGAAAGGGTACAGTGATGCGAGGTTATCCCTCGCATTATAGGACAAGGTGCATTTAATGCGCCCAGCTTAGGTGTCCTTGCTTTATCGCGGACGAGGGGAGATGCCCGTCTTGTCCGTCGCCGCCCGTCCTCGCGTTGACACGTGCCCTGGCCAGCGGTGCCTGAGGTGCCATGTAGGTAGATAGGCAGCTGAGGTGGCACAACGGCGGGTCTCCATGAAGATCTGTGGGTTGCCACGCAGGAGCCTGTCCAGCTGGTCGGGTCGGCAGCTGCGTGGGTCGGTGGAAACCCAGTTGGTGCGGGCCTGATGGTGGCCCCGTGGGTGTCCTCGGCAAGAGCCTTGCCGGGGCCCGGGCAAGGGTCTTGCAGCGGCGCCTGCTGTCATCCCCGGCAAGGTGCTTTCCGGGGGCCTTGTGGTCCTCCTTGGCTGGGATCCCGCCAAGGGTCGTCGTCTTCTTATCTTGCATCTGATCTTGAAGGTCTTCACAAAGATCTTCATGCCACCACGGGAATATCTCCCGAATCCTCGCCCCATGGGGGCAGTGGACTCAAGGGTGATTCGCTCCGTAGGCGCGGCGCGAGCTGCCGCGGCAAGGGTCTTGCCGGGGCTGCCAGAGCCGGCCCTGGCAAGGATCTTGCCGGGGGAAGCTGCTTCGTCCCTTTGCTCTTTGTGGTCTTCTTCTTGGCGTCGCTCCAGTCTCCATTGAGCTTCAGTCTTGCCCCGGCTCGCCTCCCTCGCCATGCTTGGTGTGGTGGCACTGTGGCTCAGACTGCCCCTGCACAGTCATAGGGGTACAAAAAGTGTACCCCTCTTTTTGTACACCGACAGGAGCCCCCGGTCCTGGGCTACACATAAGTGCGACACGTTGTTGGGCCAGGCCCAGAACGGTGCGCGGGTAGGTGGGGTGGTTTTCACCGTGGTAAAATTTCCACGCGCTACGCCTCCCACGACCCGCGCGCGCGGCGCGGGGTGGAGGGGCGTGCGTGACGTGGGCGGCATGCGTGGGGCGGTTTCCACACGCATGCGTCACGTCGCAGTAAATGCGAAAGGAGGCGGCCCGCGCCTTCCCCATAAATGGGGGGAGGCGTGGGGGCGTGGCCCGCTGACTGGATGGGGCCGAGCCGCGGTCTGCTAGGCGTCCACTCCCCACGATCACGGGGTGGGGAGAGGTCGCCTCACCCGTCCCTTCGGTCCTGCGCGTTCGCCACGTGCCTCCCATGCGTTCGAGGTGGCGAGCGGTGGAGGCGGGAAACTGAGCCGTCGCTAGTTGGGGCGGCGGGTCGGTCCCAGCCCCTCTCGCCTTCTGCGTCTTGATTGGCCGAGCGGGGCGGTCGAGCTCCAGCCCCGCCCCTTTATAAAAGGCGGAGGGAGGGGACGGCGCTCCACACTCCTCCATCTTCTTTCTCTTTCAGCTTCTGTTCCTTTCTTCTTCCCTCCATGAAGAAGGAAAACCCCGGCTCCTCAACGGTGGCGGCGAGGGTCGCTACTCGACAACGCGTCCCCCCTTCTACTGCACCCGCGGTGGCCGAACTGGCCACGAGGGGAAGAGGGAGGGGGCGGGGCCGTGGGCGAGGCCGGGGTGCTCGGGGAAGAGGAGGACGGGGCGGCCCGCCGGCCTGGCCCCTGCCAGCAGCTCCTCCTCCAGTGGAAGGTCATGTTGGAGATGACCCCTGTGAATTCTTCATTAGGATGCGCGGGTCGCCGCGCCGTCGCCTTCGTCTCCCTTCTCCGTTTGCGCGGGAGATGGAGGTGAACCCGGTGGAGTAGCTGCGGCTGCACATGAGGGGTTGTGGGATCAGTGGCACGCGGGCCCGCGTCGACTTCCCCGCCCCTCATGTGATGTATCTTCGCAAAGGATGGAAGAGGTTCGCTCGCATCCACAACCTGACGGATGGGCTCACCCTCCACTTCAAGTTGATGGGGGATGGCCACCTTTCCGTCAAGGTCTTCGGGCACCTCGGGACTCACGCGAGGTGCTGCATCGAGAGCTCCTCTGATGACGAAGACTTCTCCTCGAATGAGGGTGACGAGGTGGACAGCGACAGCGACGACGAGGGCGGGGGACGACAGGATGACGGGTCCGACTAGGTGTCGGGTGCCGCTCCTGGTGGCACCTGCGACCCCATCATCCGCGTCGCCGGCTCCTTGAACTTCTCGGGGTCGTCTCCTTGGCGGCCGGCGTAGGGAGGCTGCGGAAGAGGAAGAGGAAGAAGGCAGGCAGCAAGGTCGACATGTCGGAGTACGCGGGCACCGACGCCTTCGTCTCCTACTGACGTCTTGCCGCCTCGTCTTCGAGCTCAGCCTCCGGCGCTGTCATCACCGTCCAGCCCTGGGGAGGCCGCCGAGATGCCTTCTCGGTGTCTTCTGCCACCCGTAGCTCGCGTAGGCGCCCCTTTTTCCCTTCTCGCCTCCTTGACCTACCTCCTGAGGAGAGGGGCAAGAAAGGCATTATGGGCATCTTATCTCTTTTTAGTCTGTAAGCCTTCGGGCATCTGTTAAGTTTAAAACTTTTAATCCCCTTATTCATGTTTTTCATTCCCTATGGACTATACCTGAATGAAATGTTTTTAATGAAAAAGGAATGTTTGCCGGGTCATTTGTTCATAGGTAAAAACCCACAACAGGGAATAAATCCCTGATATCCTTAAGATAAACATTTTATCGCCCGGCAACAGGCCCTGCCGTTTCCCAACTTTGCTCAACCTTTCTCACACCCTTGGCGGAGGCAGGGACGAAGCGGTCTCAGGCTCCTCGTTTTATCCCTTTGCCGCCGCGACTACAACCAAACCTAGTCCCAGGAACGAGCCTTAGGGCCTAGAGTTATGGGAGCACGGTAGCTTAAGGAAAAGAACGAGGTTTCACATACCTCAGTCCATAACAGAATGCATGATAAGGGAAAAATGACTTATCTGAAGCTGCAGCCCCCGGCAACCCTGGTCTGTCGTGGGCGAATTCTTGCCCTTGGAGCCCCCGGCAACACTGGCTTGCCGGGGCCTAGGCACTGGTCCGTTCTTCTTTCCTTCCTCCAAGTGGCTTTGGCAAGGATGCCTGTGCGTCCTGTAAACCAAGGAAGACAAAGGAAAGACAAAGACTCGACCTCTAAGCTAGGGGTTAGCCGCTGCTAAGCACTATCAACCCTAACCAAGGACGAGACTCGACTCAGCATGCATGCTAAAACTTAGGTCGCCAGCGCTTCATTTATTTATGCTCAGGGTCTGCACCCGGCTTTGTACAAAGGGTTACATGCCTTGCCGGCAAAGCTTGTACAAAAGGGTGGCTTGCCGGGGGGCCCGGCAAGCCGCGCCTTATGGGTAAACTTGCGAAGATGCTCGATGTTCCAGGAATTACTCACCGGAACGGCATCCTCGGTCTCCAGGCGGACATCGCCAGGCCTGGTGACTCGTATTACCCGATAAGGGCCTTCCCGCTTCGGCGTCAACTTGTTCGTATTCCTGGCCGATTGAACGCGCCGGAGAACAAGGTCGCCTTCCTCAAAACCTCGGGCATGAACCTAGCGGCTATGGTAGCGGCACAAGGCTTGCTGGTAGCGCGTTGCTCTCACAGCCGCCCGAAGACGATCTTCCTCAAGGAGCATTGCGTCGTCTTGCCGCAATTGCTCTTGCTCAAGCTCATCATAAGCGAGCACTCGAGGTGAACCATATATCAGTTCCATGGGGAGAACTGCTTCTGCCCCGTATATCAGGGCAAAGGGCGTCTGGCCGGTGGCTCTATTTGGCGTTGTCCTGATCGACCAAAGGACCGCCGGCAATTCATCAATCCAGCGCCTCTCGCTCTTGTGCATCCGGTCAAAGGTCTTTGTCCTTAATCCTCGCAACACTTCAGCATTTGCCCTCTCAGCTTGACCATTGCGCCTGGGGTAAGCAACAGAAGCGAAACAGACCTTGCTGCTGAGGTCTTGGGTATATTGCATGAAGGTGCGGCTTGTCAACTGCGAGCCGTTGTCGGTGATGATCCTGTTGGGTACACCAAAACGGCACACTAGTCCCTTGAAGAATTTGAGGGCTGACTGAGCTGTGACCTTCCTTACTGCCTCCACCTCTGGCCACTTTTTGAACTTGTCGATTGCAACGTACAAGTACTCAAAGCCCCCGACGGCGCGGGGGAAAGGGCCCAGTATGTCAAGCCCCCGAACCAAGAAGGGCCAGGAGAGAGGAATGGTTTGAAGGGCTTGAGCTGGCTGATGAAGTTTCTTCGAATGGAATTGGCACGCTTCACACCTGGTGACCAGCGCCGCCGCATCCTGGAGGGCAGTGGGCTAGAAGAATCCTTGCCGGAATGCCTTGCCGGCAAGAGCTCTCGACTCTATGTGGGATCCACATATGCCTCCATGTATCTCTGCCAACAGCTCCAGTCCTTCCTCTCGGGGGATGCACTTCAATTTCACACCGTTTGGTCTCCTTCTGTACAGGACGTCATCGACGAACTGGTAAATGGCAGACCGACGGGCTACTTTCTCCGCTTCTTCCTGCTCCTCAGGAAGTTCCCCAGTCTGAAGGAATCGGACGGTATGCTGTGCCCACGCTGGAGCCTGGGGCTCGACGACGAGGACTAAAGGAATTTCCTCCACCAAGGGAGTGGTTATCTCGACGGCAAAAGCTTGACGCTCCCTCGGAGTCAGCCCTCCGGTGGCGGGCTCAGTGTCCCCGGCAACATCCTTGTCGGCGGCTCCGAGGAGCTCGGCGGGAAAGTACTTGCCGGGCCCTGACTTCCTCCTCTTGTTCTGCTCTGTTGATGGATCAACGGATGGCTGAGAAAGCTGAAGCACAAAGGTACCTGGTTCCACAGGTAACTTGAGAGCAGCGCGCTTTGACAGGTAATCGGCGATGTCGTTCTCTGCTCGGGGAACGTGCTCCGCCTGTATACTGTCAAAGCGCTCTTCCAACTTTCTCACTTCATCGATGTAGGCCTTCATCAACGGGCTCTGGTAATCCTTGTTGACTTGTTTGACGACAAGCTGTGAGTCGCCTCTGACAATGAGCTTCTTATTTCGAGGTCCGCCGCGATCCTAAGACCAGCACGCAGCCCCTCGTACTCGGCAGTGTTGTTCGTTGATACCTCCCTAGGAAAGTGCATCTGGACCACGTACTTGAGGTGCTCTCTGGTGGGCGCGACCAGCAGTATGCCAGCCCCGGCGCGCTGCAAAGAGAAAGCCCCATCAAAGTACATGATCCAGTTGCAACTTGCCTCTTTGTCGGGGAGAGCAGTTTCTTGGACTTCTTCATCACGCGTTGTGGTGCATTCTGCGACGAACCCTGCCAGGACTCGGCTCTGAATTGTCGAAGTGCTTTTAAACTTGAGGCCAAAGCTGGACAGCTCCAGTGCCCACTCTACAATCCTTCCCGTTGCATCTGGATTGTGCAATATCCGTTGCAGAGGGAGGCGAGTGACGACAGTGATCTCGTGCGCCTGGAAGTTGTGACGCAGCTTCCTCGAGGCCATAAGAAGGCCGAAGAGCAATTTCTGCACACCGAAGTACCTTGACCTAGCCCCCTACAAGAGGGAGCTAACAAAGTAGACCGGGTGCTGCATCATCTTCTTCTTTGGCTGCGCTCCAATCGGCTGTGTTACCTCTGTGCTAGTGCCACCAGGCTCCGTTGCTGCTATCACCTTATCGTCGATTTCTCTCTGCGCCACCAGTGCGGCGCTGACCACCTGGTTTGTTGCCGCTAAGTATAGCAGCAACGGTTCCTGTGGTCGGGGCGCAACCAGTATTGGCGTGGAGGAAAGATACTTCTTCAGGTCTTGTAACACTGCTTCGGCTTCCGGCGTCCACTCCATTGGGCCCACCTTTTTCAAGATCTTGAAATAGGGGAGGGCGTACTCGGCAGACTTGGAAATAAATTTGCTCATGGTGGCAATGCAGCCAGCAAGCCGACGCACGTCCTTGACCCGCTTGGGTGCTTCAGTCTGCTCTATAGCTTTGATCTTGTCCGGATTGGCTTCTATTCCACGCTGCGACACGAAGAACCCGAGAAGCTTGCCGGACGGAACGCCGAAGACGCACTTCTCAGGGTTCAGCTTGTGGTTGATCTTGCGCAGGTTCACAAATATTTCTTGTAAATCCGGTACAAGGGTTTCCCTGTTCTTGGTTTTGACCACTATATCATCCATATAAGCCTCCATATTTCTATGGAGCTGGGGTTCAAAACCAATCTGGACTGCCCTTGCAAATGTCGAGCCAGCACTCTTCAACCCGAAAGGCATTTGTACGAAACAGTACGTACCACATGGGGTGATGAATGCTGTCTTCTCTTCGTCTTCTCTCGCCATGAAGATCTGGTGGTAGCCGGAGTATGCATCGAGGAATGATAGCAGGCCACACCCTGCCGTGGAGTCAACAATCTGGTCTATGCGCGGCAACGGTAAGGGGTCCTTGGGACAAGCTTTATTGATGTCTTTGTAATCAATACACAGCCTCCACTTCCCATTTGCCTTGCGCACTACCACTGGATTGGCCAACCACGTTGGGTGGAGCACTCCTCTCACCAAACCCACAGCTTCCAGTTTCCGGATCTCGTCGGTGATGAACTCTTGCCGTTCCAAAGCTTGCTTCCTGACCTTCTGCTTGACGTGCCGCGCATGAGGGCAGACAGCCAGGTGGTGCTCAATCATCTCCCTAGGAACGCCGGGGATGTCGGATGCTTGCCAGGCAAACAAGTCGACATTCGCCCGCAGGAAGGTGACGAGCGCGTCTTCCTATTTGTTGTCAAGGGCGGAGCTTATGGTAAAAGCCCCTCCCGTGCCATCCTCCTTGACAGAAACCTTCTTGGTTCCTGGCGGCGTAGCCCTTGATCTCTTGTTTGTGCCGATGGAGCTCTCTGGCACGTCCTCGACGGGAGCGCGACACTCCGAAGAGGTGCGCTTGCCGGAGTGGGTGTTTGAGGTCTCGCCGGTCTTCTTCTTTCCGGCAGAGCTCTCAGGCACGTCCTCGACGGGAGCAAAACACTCCAAAGAGTTGCGCTTGCCGGAGTGGGCGCCCGAGGTCTCGCTGGTCTTCTTCTTCTTCCCTCCCGGGGCTCCAGTGGCAGGAGCAAGTGCCCCCGTAGCGGCAGTTGCTGTAACTGCTTGTTGGTACAATTGGTCGGCGCAAATCAGCGCATCTTTCTTGTCGGAGGGGATGGTGATGATCGCCACGGGCCCTGGCATCTTCAGGGTGTTGTAGGCATAGTGCGATGCTACCATGAACTTGGCCAGCGCTGCGCTTGGCGACATCGAAAACGATCCTCTCTGTCCTGTAGTTCAGATCACTTCCAAAAGTCACGGGCAGTGTGACTTTCCCGTTTGGTTGACTCCTTCCTGGGCTGACCCCTTGAAACGTGCCCGTCTCCTCGAGGTCTCCATCAGGAACTTGCAGCTTCTCGATCACGGTGGGCGAGAGTAGGTTTAGGCCGGCCCCGCCATCGACTAGCATCTTCGTCACCTTGAGGTTGCGTATTGTTGGTGAAACCAACTACGGCAAGCACCCGACCGCAGCAGTGCGATTAGGGTGATCCTCGGCATCAAAGATTATAGGTGTGCTAGACCATTTCAGCGGCTTTTGGGCACCGGACGATGGCTCTGTTGCAATAATTTCACGCGCCCACTGTTTAAGCTCGCGGTGAGAAGCGTGCAGCGAGGTGCCACCATCGACGCACATGGCGTCCGTAGCCTTCTGAAACTCTTGGCCGCCGGACTCGTCGTCCTCTTCGTGATCGTCGTCCTCAAATCTTCTGTCGCGGCCCCGGGCGGGCCTTTCCTGCTGTTTCTCCTTGCCGCGACGGCCTGCATGGCCGTCACGTTTCTTGTTGGACCTTTCAGCGCCGTCTTGGCCCTTCTCCTTGTCCCGCGTCTCGTATTCAGCCCTTTGCTTCTCAGTAAGGAGCTCAACCTGGTGGTAGTCCTGGAGATCATGGCCCTTGGTGCTATGGATCTTGCAGTACCGTTTGCCGGAGTTTCTTGGCTTCTCGGCAGCCGCCAAGGCCCGGCAGGCGACACACCCGACAATTTCCTTGCCAGGGTCACCCTCGTTGGTTTTCTTGCCGGAGACGGCGTCATCAGATCCCTCGACGGCAAGCACGGCCTTCCCCTTGCGCTTCCTGTTACGGTTCCAGCCCTTCCTCGCCGAGGCGGCAGTATCTTCATCCGAATAGTCGGTTTCCGCACCGGCGCCTTCGCCGGGTTACATCCTTCCCTCTTCAGCCCGGGCACATCTGTCGACAAGAACATAGAGTTCTGCCACGTCCTTCACCTTGGTCATCGCCAGTTCTTCGCGCATCTTGCGGTTGCGCATGTTCTGGTGGAGCGCGCTAATGATGGCGGCAGGGTGAACATCGGGGATATTGTACTATACCCGGCTGAATCTCTGTATGTACTTGCGCAGAGTCTCGCCTTCCCTCTGGGGTATGACATGCAGGTCACTCGCCTGGCCGTGGGCTTGGTGGCCTCCGGTAAAGGCGCCAACAAACTCATGCCACAGGTCAGACCAGGAGGAAATAGAGTCTACTGGCAAGTGCATCAACCACGACATGGTGTTAGGTTTAAGAGCCAACGGAAAGTAATTCGCAAGCACATTATCGTCGCGAGCCCCGGCAGCTTGCATCGCGATGGTGTAGATGCTGAGGAACTCCGACGGGTTGGTCTTGCCGTTGTATTTCTCGCCAACGTCAGGTTTGAAGGTGCGGTGAGAGGGCCACTGGAACTGCCGCAGCTCACGGGTGAAAGCCGGACAACCTACCTCGTAGGGTTGACCTCCAGGGCTTTCCGGTGCTAGGCGGTCTGTAGCAGGCCCTGCTCGCCTGTCTGACTGGTGGCGCATTTCGCGCCGGCACTCGATGGTGGTTTGAGCGTCTTCATGAGCTCGCTCCTGAAGAACTTGACGCTGGTCGCCGCAGGTCCGCGGGTCGGACAACGCTATGGACATGGCGTCGCCCGCGACGTCTCGACGGGTCGACGCACATGACACTGGGCGAGGAGGAGGCGAATGCACCGTAGCCACGGCGCTGCCAGCTCTCCCGCCCACGGTGCGTGGGACCCCATCGGAGCGTCGGCCTGGGAGCTCCGCTGGATTTAGGTCAGCCCTGTTGGCGACTGCGACAAGGCTTCAGATGGTGGCTCTCCATTCGTCGAGTTTCCCCGCAACGGGAGGAAAGTCGAGGAGCAACTGCGCGCGCGCCAAAGCTTCTGTGGGGTCAGGGGGAGCTCCATCACGATCCCGCGGTCGCCTATCATCTCCACCAGTGCTTCGGCGGGCGGGCAGGTCTTCAACGTCCCGGGAGCGGCGCTCGGGGCTCTTCCCATGGCGATGCCCGGGGTTAGGGGGACGACGACGCCGTTCGTCGCGCGCTACTTGAGAAGAGCGCGCGGTTGGCGCCGGCGTGGGAGTTCTGGAGGGCCTCGCGTCGCCCTCAGGTGGTGCGGTCGCGACCTTGGAGGGCCCCGCGCCACCCGCGGAGGGCCGGGTTCCATCTCTAGAACTAGCGATGTGCGGCCTGTTACCAGGCGCACAAGCATCGCCACCTCCCAAACTCCGGCTGTCTGGATGGCGTTGGTGTTCGCGAGCAGCGCCCTGAGTCCTTTCCGCGACTGGTCCACTGCTCGCCCGCGTCGAGACGGGCTGTCCGGCTTCCGACTGGCCAACCACCACCGTCGTCTTCTTCTTGGGCGCCATGACGATGCAGGAGCGTCGAACTTACCGCTAAAGCCGATTCTCACAACTGAGCCCCCTACCTGGCGCGCCAAAGATGTCGGTGTATTTGGATCGACACCTATGGGATCACAAGAATCCCTACTACGGTTGTGGGGCGCGGGGTTGAGAGAAGAGAGGATCTAACGATCAGGACACGGTTCCTTTACCCAGGTACGGGCCACAAAGATGCGTAAAACCCTACTCCTGCTTTGGTGGATTATATGTTGGTTTTCTTCAGCTAACGAGGAGCTCCAAGAGAGTCGTGAGGAGTTCTAAAAAGCCGAATCCTCCTCCTGGTCGCCTCGGGCCTCCTTTTATAGGGAAAAGGGGTTGCCAGAGTGGCACACAGGAGGTGGAAAGGGTACAGTGATGCGAGGTTATCCCTCGCATTACAGGACAAGGTGCATTTAATGCGCCCAGCTTAGGTGTCCTTGCTTTATCGGGGACGAGGGGAGACGCCCGTCTTGTCCGTCGCCGCCCCTCCTCGCGTTGACACGCGCCCTGGCCAGCGGTGCCTGAGGTGCCATGTAGGTATACAGGCAGCTGAGGTGGCGCAACGGCGGGTCTCCATGAAGATCTGGGGGTTGCCACGCAGGAGCCTGTCCAGCTGGTCGGGTCGGCAGCTGTGTGGGTCGGTGGAAACCTAGTTGGTGCGGGCCTGATGGTGGCCCCGTGGGTGTCCTCGGCAAGAGCCTTGCTGGGGCCCCGGCAAGGGTCTTGCCGCGGCGCCTGCTGTCATCCCCGGAAAGGTGCTTGCCGGGGGCCTTGTGGTCCTCCTTGGTTGGGATCCCACCAAGGGTCGTCGTCATCTTATCTTGCATCTGATCTTGAAGGTCTTCACAAAGATCTGCATGCCACCACGGGGATATCTCCCGAATCCTCGCCCCATGGGGGCGGTGGACTCAAGGGTGATTCGCTCCGTAGGCGCGGGGCGAGCTGCCGCAGCAAGGGTCTTGCCGGGGCTGCCAGAGCCGGTCCCGGCAAGGATCTTGCCGGGGAAGCCGCTTCGTCCCTTTGCTCTTTGTGGTCTTGTTCTTGGCGTCAATCCAGTCTCCATTGAGCTTCAGTCTTGCCCCCGCTCGCCTCCCTCGCCATGCTTGGTGTGGTGGCGCCGTGGCTCAGACTGCCCGTGCACAGTCATAGGGGTACAAAGAGTGTACCCCTCTTTTTGTACACCGACAGTTTTCTTTCATTCATAGAATGTACAGTGCACCGACACATCAGGACTTTGCGACCTCCGCTAGAGATTCCATCTCATCGTACCAGATAGCTTGATGACGCGCGCGGTATCTTCAATCGCACCCTAAATCAGTTGGCATGGCCTACTTTCCTGAACATATTCTAAATATTGCTACATTTGGATAAAAGGTGCCACATGCACCATATACGTCAAAGGGGATTTCCCCCCTCTTCTTTCTATATTAGGCAAATTAATGATGTATTGTTCTTTCGATTACTCTCACATTTCCATGACATCATGTTTACCCTATCTGTTTAATTATAGATTTTTGTCCTTCTATTTCAACTGTTGTACAGTTCTTTCAATTCGGGCCCATATTTGCATGTTACCATATTTTCTTTAACAATCCTACCATTTTCTGCACCGCATCTATTGCTATGCAACAGATTATGTAGTGCACAATATTTCCCTATACATAGATCAAGACTGCACGGATGTCATACTACACACAAACCATGGATTTACAATCGTTGCTACTGTAAGACTTGATGAACGTGGTGACTCCTATTTTGGCACTGGCTTTTGGAAAGAAATTTCCAAGTTTTATGTATTGAAAGCTGGCACTAAAATTGCACTGCACATAAAAGGGCCTGGTCATGAGATATATGCTAACTTCCCCAACAAAATCATCCGTCCAGACTTTGTTCGAAGTAAGTTTTCTTTTCAACTATCTGCATTTAGACTTACCAAGCAATGCCAAATGAATTGTGTCGTATTTAAGCAACCAATTGTTATTCCCTTTTATTACTATATTCCAACCTAATAACTTCTAGTTACCAATACACTTTTCTATTGCGCTGTTTTAACTAAATATTCCCTGTACTCCCATTTCTATCATAAAGCACCGATGGCAAGGAGACTCCGGAGGTGGACCGGCTGCCAACAGGCGGAGGCGGGGCGAGATAGAACCGCAAGCGACTTCAGCAGGCCTAGACTTCATCAGCAGCCTCCCCGATGATATGTTGACAGTCATCATCTCCCTCCTCCCAATCAAATATGGGGCGCAGACAACCGTCCTTTCCCGGCGGTGGCGCCCCCTATGGAACTCCAGCCCTCTCGACCTCATCGACACCCACGAGCTCTGCCATGGCTATCGCAAAAGCTTGGATGCGTTCTCCAAGATCCTCGGCAGTCACCTTGGCCCAACCAGAGGCCTTAGAATGGGCAAGATCCGTTCCAATGGCAAGGATCAAGCCAAGCTTGACGACTGGTTCCGATCCCCTGCCCTAGATCAGATCGAGGAGCTCACTTTTCATGATAGGCATATGCAGTCGCTGCCAACGTCCGCACTCCGCCTCGCGCCCACGCTGCGCGTCGCCAAGTTCAGGAACTACCACCCCCCTTAATGATGTGCTCGCTCTTATTCTACCACGACTGAAGCACCTCAAGCTCGTCGCCGTCTGCCTCTCAAACGGTGACATGGAGCGCCTGCTTTGTGGTTGTACTGCACTCGAGTACCTTCGTCTTCAGGATATCAATGGGTTGAGTACCTTCCATATCACCTCCATGACTCTGAATTATTTATGTGTGTTGCTGGTGCGGCAGGAAGACATCACAAGATGTGTACCACGGTATGGTCATTGAGGACAGACCTGGACTTGAGAGATTACTTGTAGTTGATCAAGAAGGTCCAACAAGAATCAATGTCATTTCTGCGCCGAAATTGACAGTGGTGGGCTACTCGTCCGACAAATACCCTGAACTTGTTATTGGATCCACACCCGTTTAGGTACAACAGCCGCCTTCTACCTCTCCTTCTACAAATTAACATTATTTGTAATTTTGAAGATGTTTGTTCGTCTGTCATTCAGAAAATGATTCCGACAAGCTTGACCCCAAAACTGCGCATAGTGAAGGTCTTGGCACTAGAATCTATCGGCCCCAACCTGGAGCAAGTTATCAGTTTCCTGAGATGCTTTCCGTGCCTGGAGAAGCTATACATCGAGGTGATGTTCCTTTCCTGTTAAATATTAACCATAAGGGAGTTCAATTTGTGACACCTTTTTCCAAGTTTACAAAGACAATGTACTACGATCTCTGAATGATTCTTTTGTAGGATTTCAGTACATACATATTCCACCCCCCATATTGGTTGCTTGATCCATATGGTTACAATCAATAAGTATTTCTCCTTTGGATTCATATGTACTAGTTTTCTTAGGGAACTTTTCATCCAATCCAACCTCTTGTGAAGAAGGCTACATGTTTGTAGAATGTAATCAAATGCCCATGTTAATCATGTCAGATCAAAGATGGCATGTTAGTGCATTTTACAAATCCTGCAAATTAAATAGGCATGTAGTAATGTTCAAAACTGCATGTAGGCACTAACACGTTTTCTTGTTTTGCACATAAGATGAGGCCCAATGGTGGATAATGTGATACAATATACCAATCACGTCGAATGCCTAGATCTGCATCTCGCAGAAATTACTTTGAACTCCTACCGAGGGACCTTACGAGAGATTATATTCGCCAGGTTCTTTGTTCTCAGAGCAAGGGTGCTGAAGGAAATGAGGTTTGCCCTACATTTATTTCGCAAAAAATGAATGGTTTGTTGATCAGCGCCGGCGCTTGCGGCATAATGGAATAGGCTCCAAAAATGCTGAATTTCATTTTGGAGCTTCAGATGACAGAGTAATCGGAAGTCATCGTCTCAACCCCATACATGACTTCTCTCAGTGGCTGGCCCCTTTGCAAAAATTGTGAGGTTTCGAAACCAGACTAAGTAGTGGTAATATTAGTTTGAACCTCTCTGATATCCTTGTTCAGCGGATCAGCGCGAGCGTTTGTAGCTGATAAGCTTGATGACCACACGTTTAGGGGATCTATAGTAGTCCTTTCGATAAGTAAGAGTGTCGAATCCGACGAGGAGCAGAAGGAAATGATAGGCAGTTTTGAGTAAGGTATTTTCTGCAAGCACTGAAATTATAGGTAACAGATAGTTTTGTGATAAGGTAATTGGTAGCAAGTGACAAAAGGTAAAAGTAAATAAGGTGCAGCAAGGTGGCCCAATCCTTTTTGTAGCAAAGGACAATCCTGGACGAACTCTTATATAAAGGAAAGCACTCCCGAGGACACATGGGAATTATCGTCAAGCTAGTTTTCATCACGATAGTCTGATTCACGTTCGATACTTTGATAATTTGGTATGTGGGTGGACCGGTGCTTGGGTGCTGTCCTTACTTGGACAAGCCTCCCACTTATAATTAACCTCTAATGCAAGCATCCGCAACAACAAAATTAGTATTAAGGTAAACCTAAACATAGCATGAAACAAGTGGATCAAAATCAGCCCCTTACGAAGAAACACATAAACTAGGGTTTAAGCTTCTGTCACTCTAGCAACCCGTCATCTACTTATTACTTCCCAATGCCTTCCTCTAGGCCCAAATAATGGTGAAGTGTCATGTAGTCGACGTTCACATGACACCACTAGAGGTTAAACAACATACATCTCATCAAAATATCAAACGAAGACCAAATTCACATGACTACTAATAGCAAGACTTCTCCCATGTCCCCAGGAACAAAAGCAACTACTCACAAGACATAATATTGTTCATGATCAGAGGGGTATTAATATGCATAATGGATCTGAACATATGATCTTCCACCAAATAAACCAACTAGCATCAACTACAAGGAGTAATCAACACTACTAGCAACCCACAAGTACCAATCTGAGGTTTGGGTACAAAGATTGGACACAAGCGATGAACTAGGGTTTGAGAGGGGATGGTGCTGGTGAAAATGTTGATGAAGATAGCCCTCCCCAAGATGGGAGAGTTGTTGGTGATGATGGCGTTGATGATTTCCTAGTTGTTGGTGATGTTGGTGAAGTATCCCCGGCAGAACAGCTCTGCCGGAGCCCTAGATTGGTTTTCGCCTTAGTTCTGCCTCGAGACGGCGGCGTCTGGTCCCGAAAGCCTCTCTTTGATTTTTTTTCAGGTCAAAACACATGATATAGGAGAAGATGGGCATCGGGGGACCTTCGGGGGGCCCACGAGACAAGGGGCGCGCCCTAGGAAGGGGGGCACGCCCCCACCCTCGGGGACAGCCGGTAGCCCCCCTCGTGAACTTCTTTTGCCAGATATTTTTTATATTTTTTGAAACGGTATTCTGTTGAGTTTCGGGGCTTTTGGAGTTGTGCAAAATATGTTTCCAGAGTTTTCTCCTTTTACAGCTGCCGGCATTCTCCCTCTTCTTGTAAACCTTGTAAAATAAGAGAGAAGAGGCATAAGTATTGTGACGAAAAGAGTAATAACAGCCCATAATGCAATAAATATCAACATATAAGCATGATGCAAAATGGACGTATCAACTCCCCCAAGCTTAGACCATGCTTGTCCTCAAGCGAAAGCCGATATCGAAAAATATGTTCACATGTTTAGAGATAGAGGTGTCGATAAAAACAGAATACAGACATGAGGGCATCATGATCATTCTCATAACAACAACTTATATAAATATAGTCATATGCTTCTTATGCTAAAGTAACAATTAATCCACAATATCAAGTATGAATCATAAACTTCATTGAAAACTAACAAACTTTGATCTCGGTCATTGAAGCAATTGCAATTTATCGTAACATCGGAAAGAGTCAATATAAGAGCTTTTCAGCAAGCCTACATACTCAACCATCATATAGTCTTTCACAATTGCTCACACTCAAGCAATACTTATTGTTATGGAGTTTTAATCGGACACAGACAAAGATAGGGGCTTATGGTATTGCCTCCCAACCTTTTACCTCAAGGGTAATGTCAACAGTAATAGATCATGAAAACTTACATCCAAGTGGGTATATATGTAAGGATCTTTTCCAACATAGTGTGCTTGCCAAAGGATAAAAGGTAAAAAGGAAATGTGGATTTCACCTTGACTCTTATAAGGCAAGAATAATAGATAGGCCCTTCGCAGAGGGAAGCAGAGGTTGCCATGTGTTTTTATTGTTGGATGCACAAAGTCTTAGCATAGAAGAACTTCACTTTATATTGCCACTTGTGATAAGGACCTTTATTATGCAGTCCATCGCTTTTATTACTTCCATATCACAAGATCGTATAAAACTAAGTTATGCTACACTAATAAATTATGCATATTTTAGCGAGTTTGCAAGATGACAACTTACTTGGAAGGACCTTTCTCAATCCATAGGTAGGTATGGTGGACTCTCATGGCAAAACTGGGTTTAAGGATATATGAAAGCACAAGTAGTATCTCTACTTAGTGCGAGGAGTTTTGGCTAGCATGAGGGGGAAAGGCAAGATCAACATGTTGGATGATCCCTGACAATATACTTTATTACGGATATAAGAAGACATAACCCATTATGTTGTCTTCCATGTCCAACATCAACTCTTTAGAATGTCATACTTTAATGAGTGCTCACAATCATAAAAGATGTCCAAGATAGTATATTTGTATGTGAAGCCTCTCTTCTTTTATTACTTCCTATTAATTGCAACGATGAACAAAACTATGTTTGTCAACTCCCAACAAATTTTATTTATCATACTCTTATATGTGAAGTCATTACTTCCCACAAGATCAATATGATCTCTTTGGTACATTTTCATATTTTCATTCATTTTATCATGACCCAAGTGAGGAAATCAAGCCCTTGACTCAACACTCATCTTTATTATATAGCTCACGGACTCGATTACAAAGGGTAAAGATCTTAAAGCAAAAGCTCACAACTAGATCATGCTAACTTTATTATACTAGATCAAAATACTGCCAAAAGGATCGAACTAAGTAAAACTGTAAAGATAGGAGTGATGGTGATACGATACCGGGGTCACTCCCCCAAGCTTGGCAGTTGCCAAGGGGAATGCCCATACCCATATGATTATGTCTCCCTCTTCGGGGGTTGTGATGATGGAGTTGTTGCTGATGTAGTCTTGTTGTCCACCTTCCAAGGCATGGGTTCACCATCGTAGAAGGATGATCGAGTCTCCAGGATAGTTAAATCTGCAGCCAAACTCATCTTCTTGAATCTATATTCATACTCATAGTTTTGGTTTTGCAGGTCATAGATCTGGGCTTGGAGGTGTTCGATATTCTCTTGAAGAATGGAGATAGCTTCCCCAAAGATCCTTGAGTCCAGCTTGAGGTCGTTGGCAAGCTCCAAGATCATCATGTGGTTGGCGTTGAGTCCTCGTTCAACCATACCTTGGCACTTGAAAACTTGCTGCTCCATTGCTTCGAGCTTTGTTTCTACGCTTCCGGTCCTCCTCGGCCACTCAACATCACAGATGTGCAGCACCCCCTCATGCAACTCCATGGTTTTAGGGTGATGCAACACCTCCGCAAGGTAGGGGTTGATGACCTTCTCTAAGAACTTGTCCTTGGGGGTGTTGGAGGACGCCATGAAGATCTAGATCTGTCAAAAACAGCAGCTCGA
The DNA here is from genome assembly GCA_902687465.1 of Secale cereale. Classification (NCBI taxonomy): domain Eukaryota; kingdom Viridiplantae; phylum Streptophyta; class Magnoliopsida; order Poales; family Poaceae; genus Secale; species Secale cereale. The sequence continues at coordinate 828,874,587 of LR738715.1, read as the reverse complement.
AACGAAAATAGAGGATTTTTGCGTGATATAGAGGTCAGAACCGTCAGGAGTATATATAATGAATTTTTACCAACCAAAAGGAGTAACCCACAAGAAAGCGGAGTCCGGGGCACACACGGGGTGCCCACGAGGCAGGGGGCGTGTTCTGGGCAGGGGGCGCGCCCTCCACCCTCGTGGATGCCTCGTGTCTCTTCCGGACTACTTTTTATTTTTATTTTTTTCTAAATATTCCAAAACGGAGAAAAATTGCCTTTAGAATTGTTTTGGAGTCGGTTTACTTACCGTATCACATACCTCTTCCTTTTCGGAGGCTGAATCATTCTGGAAAGTGTCCCTTATGTATTCCTCCGGGGTTACGGTTTCAATAACATTGGTTTCAAAATTTATAGGATTACCTCAGATATAATGTTTGATTCTTTGACCGTTCACCACCTTCATATTTGTGCCTTCGAAATTGTTGATTGTTATGGCATCGGAACGATAGACCTCCTCGATAACGTAAGGTCCTTCCCACTTGGAGAGTAGTTTTCCTGCAAAAAATCTTAAACGAGAGTTGAATAGCTAGACATAATCACCTACACTAAATTCACGCTTTTGTATCCTTTTGTCATGCCATCTTTTAACTTTTTCTTTAAATAGGCATTTCTTGTCGTCTACCGATATTACCAATTCTCTGACATTCATCGCAAGATAAAACTTACGGGCATCCTTGAAGAGAGTAGGCCAATAAAAACCGGATTGCAATACATTGTGTGCAGTTCTATCTCCCGCATGGTGTCCTCCATAAGCTTCGTTGTGGCACTTGCATAGGATATGTTCCTGTTCATGCTCAGGTACACAACGTCTAATGATACCATCTACTCCTTCTTTATACAGATGTGGGTCATCCCAGAAGTAATGTCTCAAATCATAGAAGAACTTTTTCTTTTGCTGGTATGTGAAGCTAGCAGGTATAAACTTAGCAACAATATAATTAGCATAATCAGCATACCATGGAGCAGTACGAGAAGTATTTATGACAGCTAGTTGTTCATCAGGAAAGCTATCATCAATAGGTTGTGGGTCATCAAGTTTATTCTTTAACCTAGACAAGTTATCTGCAACGGGGTTCTCAGCTCCCTTTCTATCAATAATATGCAAATCAAATTCTTGCAGCAAGAAAACCCATCTAATAAGTCTAGGTTTAGCATCTTTCTTTTCCATAAGGTATTTTATAGCAGCATGATCAGTGTGAATAGTTACTTTAGAATCAACTATATATATAGGGTCTAAACTTATCACAAGCAAATACAACTGCTAAAAATTCTTTCTTAGTAGTAGCATAATTTCTCTGGGCACTATCTAGAGTTTTACTAGCATACTGGATAACATTTAATTTCTTATCAACTCTTTTCCCTAGAACAGCTCCTATAGCATAATCACTAGAATCACACATAATCTCAAAGGTTAAATTCAAGTCAGGAGGCTGGACAATTGGTGCAGAGATCCATGCTTTCTTTAGTATTTCAAATGCTTCTAGACAATCATCATCTAAGACAAAAGGAATATCTTTTTGCAAGAGATTAGTCAGAGGCCTGAAGATTTTGTAGAAGTCCTTTATGAACCTCCTATGAAACCCGACATGACCAAGGAAACTTCGTATACCTTTGATGTCCTTTGGGCATGGCATCTTTTCAATATCATCAACTTTAGCTTTGTAAACTTCAATACCTCTTTCAGAAATTTTATGTCCCAAGACAATGCCTTCATTAACCATAAAGTGGAACTTCTCCCAATTCAAGACGAGGTTACTGTCTTCACATCTCTGCAAAACTCGATCAAGGTTGCTTAAGCAATTATCAAAAGAAGTTCCGTAAACGGAGAAATCATCCGTGAAAACCTCAACAATGTTGTCACAAAAATCAGTGAATATAGCCATCATGCATCTTTGAAAGGTAGCAGGTGCATTACATAAACCAAAAGGCATACGTCTATAAGCAAACGTACCGAAAGGACAAGTAAAAGTGGTCTTTTTTTGATCCCCTTTTGACACAGGTATTTGAGAGAAACCAGAATAACCATCAAAAAGCGAAAATGAGTATGTTTGGATAACCTTTCTAGCATTTGATCAATAAATGTCAAGGGGTAATGATCTTTCTTAGTAGAATTATTTAACTTATGGAAATCAATTACCATCCTATAACCTGTAACTATTCTTTGCGGGATCAATTCATCTTTATCATTAGGAACGAAAGTCATACCTCCCTTCTTAGGGACACAATGGACAGGACTTACCCACTGGCTATCAGCAACTGGGTAGATAATACCTGCCTCTAGAAGCTTTAGTATTTCCTTCCTTACCTCTTCTTTCAACTTAGGATTTAACCGTCATTGATGATCAATAACTGGTTTAGCATTTTCTTCCAATTTTATCTTGTGTTGGCATATAATGGGACTAATGCCCTTAAGATCATCCAGAGTATATCTAATGGCAGCTCGGTGCTTCTTCAGAGTTTTCAATAGTTTTTCTTCTTCCTGCTCTGAAAGGTTAGCACTAATAATAACAGGATATATCTTCTTTTCATCAAGATAAACATACTTAAGATTATCAGGCAAAGGTTTAAGTTCAAACACGGGATCACCCTTGGATGGAGGAGGATCCCCTAGGATTTCAACATTAAGTTGTTTTTCAATACGGGTCCATGTTTAAAGAATATTTCATCTATTTCCATTCTCTCATTCATATGCATATCATTTTCATGGTCGAGCAAGTATTGTTCTAAAGGATCACTAGGAGGCACGACAATAGAAGCAAGACCAATAATTTCATCCTTACTAGGTAGTTCTTTATCAAGGGGTTTTCTACGGAATTTAGCAAAGTTAAAATCATGAGACATATCCCCTAATCCAACAGTAACAATATCTTTCACGCAGTCTATCTTAGCGTTAACAATATTCAAGAAGGGTCTACCAAATATAATGGGACAAAATTCATCTTGTGGGGAACTAAGAACAAGAAAATCAGCAGGGTATTTAACCTTCCCACACAAGACATCAATATCCCAAACAATCCCAACTGGTGAAATAGTGTCTCTATTAGCAAGCTTAATAGTAACATCAATCCCTGCTAACTCAATAGGTGCAATATCATGCATAATTTCTCGATATAAATCATGAGGGATAATACTCGCACTAGCACCTACATCACATAAACCATGATAGCAATGATCTCCTATCTTAACAGCGATAACAGGCAAGCCCACAATAGGTCTATGTTTCTTTCTAGCATTGGGTTTAGCTATTCTAGTAGACTCTTCTTGGAGGTAAATAACATGTCCATCTAAATCTTCTACCAAGAGATCTTTAACCATAGCAACACTAGGTTCAACTTTAATTTGCTTAGAGGGTGTAGGTATTCTAGTATTACTTTTACGAACTATAGTTGAAGCTTGAGCATGATCCTTTATCCTAACAGGGAAAGGTGGTTTCTCAATATAATAAGTAGGAACAATAGGATCAACATTATAAGTGACAGTGTTTTCTTCAACTTTAACAGGTTCAACTACTTTTACTTCAATAGGGGCATGGTATTTAAACCACTTCTCCTTGGGGAGATCAACATGAGTAGCAAAAAATTCATGGAAAGAAGCTACTATCTCAGAGTCAAGTCCATATTTAGTGCTAAACTCACGGAAATCATCGGTATCCATGAAAGCCTTAACACAATCAAACTTAGGGGTCATACCTGACTCCTTACCTTCGTCGAGATCCCAATCTTTGGAGTTGCGTTTAATTCTTTCCAATAAATCCCATTTGAATTCAATAGTCTTCATCATAAAAGAACCAGAACAAGAAGTATCGAGCATGGAGCGATTATTAAGAGAAAGCCGAGCATAATTTTTTTGAAATAATCATTTATCTTGAGAGCTCATGATTGGGGCATGAATATAACATTGACTTAAGCCTCCCCCAAGCTTGAGCGATGCTTTCTCCTTCGCAAAACCAGAAATTATAAATATAATTACGATCATGATGAACCTGGTGCACAGGGTAGAACTTCTGATGAAATTCCAACTTCAGACGATTATAGTTCCATGATCCCATATAATCACATAGCCTAAACCATGTCAATGCACCTCCCTTCAAAGATAAATGGAAGATATTCTCCTTGATAACATCCTCGGGCATACCTGCAAGCTTAAAGAATCCACAAACATCATCCACATAGATTAGATGTAAATCGGGATGCAATGTTCCATCTCCTGTAAAAGGATTTTTTTTCAAGCAGTTTCTCAATCATACCCGAAGGAATTTCAAAGCAAACATTTTCAGTAGGTGCAGTAGGTTGAGGAGAAACTCTTTGTTCTTCTGGTCGGGGTGAAGATACCCCGAACAAGCCCCTCAAAGGATTTTGAGCCATAGTAACAAGTGACAATAAATTTCAACACACTTTATAAATTTTTCCTTACCAAATTCCACTTACCAAAGGCGCTTCACTCCCCGGCAACGGTGCCAGAAAAGAGTCTTGATGACCCACAAGTGTAGGGGATCTATCGTAGTCCTTTTGATAAGTAAGAGTGTCGAACCCAACGAGGAGCCTCAGGAAATGATAGGCAGTTTTCAGTAAGGTATTTTCTGCAAGCACTGAAATTATAGGTAACATATAGTTTTGTGATAAGGTAATTGGTAGCAAGTGACAAAAGGTAAAAGTAAATAAGGTGCAACAAGGTGGACCAATCCTTTTTCTAGCATAGGAAAAGCCTGGACAAACTCTTATATAAAGGGAAGCGCTCCCGAGGACACATGGGAATTATCGACAAGCTAGTTTTCATCACGATCGTCTGATTCGCGTTCGGTACTTTGATAATTTGGTATGTGGGTGGACCGGTGCTTGGGTGCTGTACTTACTTGGACAAGCCTCCCACTTATGATTAACCTCTAATGCAAGCATCCGCAACTACAAAAGAAGTATTAAGGTAAACCTAACCATAGCCTTAAACATATGGATCCAAATCAGCCCCTTACGAAGCAACGCATAAACTAGGGTTTAAGCTTCTGTCACTCTAGCAACCCATCATCTACTTATTACTTCCCAATGCCTTCCTCTAGACCCAAATAATGGTGAAGTGTCATGTAGTCAAGGTTCACATGACACCACTAGAGGAGAGACAACATACATATCATCAAAATATCGAACGAAGACGAAATTCACACGACTACTAATAGCAAGACTTCTCCCATGTCCTCAGGAACAAAAGTAACTACTCACAAGACATAATATTTCTCATGCTCAGAGGGGTATTAATATGCATAATGGATATGAACGTATGTTCTTACACCAAATAAAACAACTAGCATCAACTACAAGGAGTAATCAACACTACTAGCAACCCACAGGTTCCAATCTGAGGTTTGGGTTCAAATATTGGATACAAGAGATGAACTAGGGTTTGAGAGGAGATGGTGCTCGTGAAGATGTTGATGAAGATAGCCCTCCCCAAGATGGGAGAGTTGTTGGTGACGACGGCGGTGATGATTTCCCCCTCCTGGAGGGAAGTATCACCTGCAGAACAGCTCTGCCGGAGCCCTAGATTGGTTTCCGCCTCGGTTCCGCCTCGAGACGGTGGCATCTCGTCCCGAAAGCCTCGCTCTGATTTTTTCCAGGTCAAAACACCTCATATAGGAGAAGATGGGCATCGGGGGACCTTCGGGGGGCCCACGAGACAGGGGGCGCGCCCTGGGAAGGGGGGGGGCGTGCCCCCCACCCTCGTGAACAGCCGGTGGCCCCCTCGTGAACTTCTTTCGCCAGATATTTTTTGTATTTTCTGAAACGGCGTTCTGTTGAGTTTCGGGGCTTTTGGAGTTGTCCAGAATAGGTTTCCATACTTTGCTCCTTTTCCAGCCCAGAATTCCACCTGCCGGCATTCTCCCTCTTCTTGTAAACCTTGTAAAATAAGAGAGAAGAGGCATAAGTATTGTGACAAGACATGTAATAACAACCCATAATGCAATAAATATCAACATATAAGCATGATGCAAAATGGACGTATCAGAGATAAATTTCATTTCTAATTTCAGTTTGAACCTTGTAATCTTGGAATTTGAGCCATATAACTGTGGAATTCGAACCTTGTAATATTTCGAGCTTTTGTGGTACAATCGTTGAAATGGCATCGTATGAGACTCGTATATTGGTAGCACTATTTCGACCTTAATATGCAATGGTCTTAGATTCTATTAACCATTCTCGAATCTGTTTACCTTGTCGATCTCACAACACATGATCTGTATAGCTAACTCGACTGCTATCTTCAACATTATTACACACAGTTGGTTTCTTCCACCGTGTGCCTTGTAGAGCGCAGAATTAATTATCGCACTCGAGTGTCCATCACCCTTCTGTGTAACTTTGACCTTATCACCCACGGGTAAAGTTATGACCGAAGTCATTCCACACACTTCGTTTTTACAAAGCTTTTTGCCAATAATCGCCCACGATTTGTCCCTCTTCTAGCCGACGTGTGGCCAAACTAGTCGGGTGGGAACTTTGCGTGGTAAACTTCGCGGTAGCGCGGGAATAGGCCCACCAACGGTACATTTGGCGCCTCTTTTAGCCCACGTGTGTGGTGCGGTGTTGTCAAGCGTGCACTGGAATCCTCTGGTATGAACGCCGTGACAAGACGTGGCGATTACAGGACGGATGACCACCATTTATTACCGTGGCCAACCTTTCGATCGTGCCCCACCATTGCAAGAAGCAAACCCACTACGAGAATTTCTTGGAGGGTATCCTGTGTGGCTCCAATGGCGCTCCGAGCGGCTGCCGACGATGAGAACTAGTTCACCATGCATGCCGTGGTCGACACCCACAAAAGGTTCACGGACCTCTCGATGGTGTACACCAACGACCCGGTCTGGGTGGAGCACTCCATCCACATCATAGAGTTGTTGCTTGCCGAGGAGAGGTACAAGGTGGTCGGGTTCGACCTCGAGTACACCTGCGCTCGTGCCTGGTCTCGTCCCAAGGTCGCCGTTGCCCAGCTGTGCGTGTGCCACCACATCCTCGTCTACCACTACTACATGGCCAGAAGGCCTTGTGATACGTCTCCAACATATCTACTTTTCCAAACACTTTTGCCCTTGTTTTGGACTATAACTTGCATGATTTGAATGGAACTAACCCGTACTGATGTTGTTTTCAGCAGAACTGCCATGGTGTTATTTTTGTGCAAATATAAAAGTTCTTGGAATGACCTGAAAATACACGGAGACACATTTTGGAATTAATGAAAAATATTGTCGAAAGAATCAGCATCAGGGGGCCCACACCATGTCCATGAAGGTGTAGGGAGCCCCCCTGGGGCGCGCCCCCTACCTTGTGGCCCCCCTGGGACTCCATCGACCTCAACCCCAACTCCATATATTCACTTTCGGGGAGGAAAAAATCAGGGAGAAGGATTCATCGTGTTTTACGATACGGAGCCGCCGTCAAGCCCTAATCTTCCTCAGGAGGTCTGATATGGAGTCTATTCGGGGCTCCGGAGAGGGGAATCCATCGACATCATCATCATCAACCATCCTCCATCACCAATTTCATGATGCTCACCGTCGTGCGTGAGTAATCCCATCGTAGGCTTGATGGACGGTGATGGGTTGGATGAGATTTACCATGTAATCGAGTTAGTTTTGTTAGGGTTTGATCCCTAGTATCCATTATCTTCTAAGATTGATGTTGCCATGACTTTGCTATGCTTAATGCTTGTCAGAAGGCCTGAATGCCATGGTTTCAGATCTGAACCTATTATGTTTTCATGGATATATGTGAGTTCTTGATCCTATCTTGCAAGTCATTAGTCACCTACTATGTGTTATGATCCGGCAACCCTGAAGTGACAATAATTGGGACCACTCCCGGTGATGACCGTAGTTTGAGGAGTTCATGTATTCACTAAGTGTTAATGCTTTGGTCCAGTACTCTATTAAAAGGAGGCCTTAATATCCCTTAGTTTCCAATAGGACCCCGCTGCCCCGGGAGGGTGGGACAAAAGATGTCATGCAAGTTCTTTTCCATAAGCACGTATGATTATATTCGGAATACATGCCTACATTACATTGATGAAATGGAGCTAGTTCTGTGTCACCCTATGTTATAAGTGTTGCACGAGGAATCGCATCCAACATAATTATCCATTATTGATCCATTGCCTACGAGCTTATCACATATTGATCTTTGCTTAGTTACTATTCCGTTGCCACTGTTATGACTGCTACGAAAACTGCTACTGTTACTTTTGTGACCGTTGCCGTTACTTCCATACTACTTTGCTACTAAATACTTTGCTGCAGACATTAAGTCTTTCAGGTGTGGTTGAATTGAAAACTCAACTGCTAATACTTGAGAATATTCTTTGGCTCCCCTTGTGTTGAATCAATAAATTTGGGTTGAATACTCTACCCTCGATAACTGTTGTGATCCCCTATACTTGTGGGTTATCAAGACTGTTTTCTGGCGCCGTTGCTGGGGAGCATAGCTCTCTTATTGAGTCACTTGGGATTTATATCTGTTGATCACTATGAGGAACTTGAAAGATGAAAGAACCAGGATTTTTCCCTCAACTACGAGGGGAGGTAAGGAACTGCCATCTAGCTCTGTACTTGATTCACCTTCTATTATGAGTAAATTTGCGACACCTACATCTTATTGATGATGCCACTTCTGCTATGCATGATGCTTATGATGAAACTACTTCTATGCTTGATAATACTATGCCATTAGGTGAATTTCTTGATGAACAACTTGCTAGGGTTAGGGAGAATGAAATTATTGAAACAGATAATATTGATGAAAGTGATGATGAAGGATCTCCCCCTAGATATGAATCGCCTGGTGTGCCTGAGGGTTATGTTATGGATGAAGAAATTGCTAGAGACCTTTTTGCTTGCAAAGATAGATATGATCTTAAGAAACTGTTAGCTAAGCTGAAAGAAAAGTATTTGAATGCTAGAATGAAATATGACTATGCTTTTGTTAATTCACCTATCTGTATTTCTGATAAGGATTATGATTTCTCTATCAATCATGAGTTAATTACTTTGGTTGAATCTGATCCTTTTTATGGCTATGAATCTGAAACTGTTGTGGCACATCTTACTAAATTGAATGATATCGCCACCCTATTCACTCATGAGGAAAAAAATTCATTACTACCATATCCTTAAGTTATTTCCTTTCTCATTAAAGGGTGATGATAAAACATGGTTTAATTCTTTTGCTCCTGGTTTTGTGCGTAGTCCCGTGGATATGATTTATTACTTCTCTGCTAAATATTTCCCCACTCATAAAAAACACGTTGCCTTAAGGGATATACATAATTTTGTGCAAATTGAAGAAGAGAGTCTCCCACAAGCTTGGGGGAGGCTTCTTCGATTACTTAATGCTTTGCCTGATCATCCTCTCAAGAAAACGAAATACTTGATATCTTTTATAGTGGACTAACCGATGCTTCTAGAGACCACCTGGATAGTTGTCCTGGTTGTGCTTTCAGGGAAAGAACTGTTGAGCAGGCTGAATTGCTATTGAATAATATATTGAGCAATGATAATGATTGGATCCTGAACCAACTCCTAAGCCAACTCCGAAGAAAAGGGCTTTCTATTTCTCAGTCCTGAAGATATGCAAGAGGCAAAGAAATCTATGAAATAAAAGGGTATTAAAGCTGAAGATGTTAATAATTTACCACCTATTAAAGAAATACATGGTCTTAATAACCCGACACAGGTAGTAAAGGTAAATTCTCTCTATACATTTGATGAAGGTGATATTCGTCGTAATAACTCTGCTATCCAATGCTTGGATGGTTTTGATAATTTTATTGTTAAACAAGAAAACTTCAGTGCTTATGTTGGTAGACAATTGAAACGTAATGCTTACATGGTTGAACACTTGAGTGATTATATGTCTAGAGTTAAAGGTGACCTTAAACTTATTAGTAAACATGCTTCTATGGTTACCACTCAGGTAGAACAAGTGCTTAAAGCACAAGATGATTTGCTCAATGAATTAAATAATAAGAAAAATGACAATGATGTTAGAGTTATGAATAGAGGGGGTAGAATGACTCAGGAACCTTTGTATCCTGTGGGCCACCCTAAGAGAGTTGAGCAAGATTCTCAGAGAACTAATGTTGATGCACCTAGTCCTTCTAAGAAGAAGAAAACGAAAAATGATAGGACTTTGTATGCTTCTAGTGAACCTGTTGTTGACACACCTAAGAATCCCAATGATATTTCTATTTCTGATGCCGAAACAAAATCTGGTAATGAACATGAACCTAGTGATAATGTTAATGATGATGTGCATGTTGATGCTCAACCTAGCAATAGTAATGATGTAGAGATTGAACCTGCTGTTGATCTCGATAACGCACAATCAAAAAATCAACGTTATGATAAGAGAGACTTCGTTGCTAGGAAGCACATTAAAGAAAGAGAACCATAGGTTCAGAAACCCATGCCTTTTTCTCCTAAACCATCTGTCGTGGAATTGTCACGGCAGATGTCCTAGTGTGAGGACTTGTCGTGAGGCCAACGAGATTAGGTAGTAGTTTGAACGGGGTTGATCGGAATCGAGAGACGCAACACAACACAAGGGTTTAGACAGCTTCGGGCCCCGGGAAACATCATCTGGTAACAACCCTACATGCTGTTTGTGGCTAGGTCTCATTATGATCATGAGGTAGTCGCCGTATAAACCGGCTCTCCTCTAGTTGTGTCTAGCCCTAGAGATTATTTCTTCTTACTTGTCCCTCTTGGGGAGCCCTGCCCCTCCTTATATAAGTTGAAGGGGCCGGCTTACATATAGAGTCCTAGTAGGATTAGGACTAGTCTATCATCTATTACAAAACGGATACAAGTTCGGGTCTTGCTTCCTTGTAAGGGAAATATTCATCATGCCTTTCCTATTAAGCCAGCCCACCAGAACATAAGCCGGCCTACTGGGCCTTGGGCCATGTCATCCGTCTTACCCGCCCGTGAGGTCACCAGTAAGTCGCAATGTTCAGGCGGGTTGCCCGTAAACCGCCAGGTCCGGGCGGGTCGCCAGTGAGTCGCCAAGCTCCAGCCGGGTCATACATCCGGCGGGTTACACCACGGGGTATATCCCCGGCATTAGCCCCCAGTTTAGCTTGGATTTATCCATGGTAAATTATGCTGCAAAATAAACACAAGAACAAATTTGATAGGTTGTGCCCCGGTTTAAACATTTTCCTGAACCGGCACCTGATCATCCTTAAGTCCTTGTGATTTCCTCCCAGATGTGTGTCCATGATCTCATAGCAAATCTCCTTTAGCAGATATGTTCAAACTTTGCCAGTGCAAAAAATCCGGGCACTTCTTCTGAAAAATCCTGGTCAATAGACCAGCTTCATAATCAATTTGCTGACATTGGTTTCTGGTAGAAAATATATTATAAAGAATAATCCATTTGACTTGGATTCCAATGTTCTAGCTTGACAAAAATATTGGTCTTGAAATACTCTTCTGATTATCAACCGGCTTAAAGATGTAAAACTTGTGGGTTTATCATTACCAAAATTGCCGGGTTATAAAACAGCCGATGTCGGGTCATAATAGTTGTTGACACCAGGTCACACAATTGATCTTCCTGGTTTTCTCAAAACTGAGAATTTGAAGATGTTCCTCCATTATACTCATATCACATGTAGCCCCCAAGTCTTAAGAGGAGAACATGGTTATAGTTTAAGACTTGCTTCAATATAAGTGTTGCAACCTTGAAGAAATCCAGATTATTCATCTCAGTCACTAGTGAAAACTGAATATTCCACATACCCGGGACTTGTAATTGCCTTTATACTCATAAAAACTTTAACCAGTGTAGCCCCAAGGGCCGGGTTATTATGCTATAATGAGCATGGAATTTATAAATATGATCATGTAGACTTGAACAGCAACGTGTAGGCCCCAAGGGCCGGCTCAGTAAGATAATATTGAACTGGGACTTTATATATACTTCTTTTGAAAAGAACATCATATGATGTAACCCCAATCACGGGGCTTGCACCCATGTCCACAAGGTTAAGAGCTTTGTGCTTTAACAACTGATTAGTGGACCCTTCAATATAGTGGAATAAGACTTGTTGTAACATCCCACAATTCTAAATTTTGTAATTTTATATTAAATAGATAGTTTTGATTGCTTGTGTGATGTGCTGTGTGAAATTGAGTGAAATTCGAAACTTTTGAAAGTTGAATGAGGGAATGAAATGACTTTCCCAAACTTTCACTTTGCATCTCCATGAATTCAAATCCATTTCATCACAAAAACCCTAGAGTGAAGATAATATGACTTCTTCCATTTAATAAATGAAAAAGGGATTTGAAAGTATTTGAATTCCAATCTTCAAATATTTCAAATTCAGAAACTTTGGATTGAAGATAAAATGACTTCATCAAATTAAAGAAATATGAGTTCGAAGTTCCTTTGAAGTATTTTTGAATTTTATTTTCAAATTTGAGTTATTGGGTTTTTATTCAAATTATTTTTCTCCAAAAATAAAATATATGGAAAATAGGGTAAAATGATTCCCTACAGTAGAAAATTAGAGAGAAATGAATTTGAAATCATTTAGGCATTTTTAAATGATTTTTATCGGATTTTATTGCAACAATAGCGCTATTGGATTTATTTAATTTTGTGAGGATTTTTAGTTGATGCTAAAAATGTTCATGTTGTAGAGAGTTTTTTTCTGAAAATTTTGATATATAATATGTTATGTATCATTTTATTTTTTGTTGTTTTCATTTATTTTTGTTATCTATGTAAAAGAAAACTTTTTTCCGCAGACTGGGCCGGCCCAGCGCCAGCCGGACCCAGCCCAGCCCAACTCACCGTTGCCCGTCTCCCTCCCGAGCGGAGTTCGCCGCCACCACGCCATCGCCGCCGTCACCCGTGTCCGGCACGGACACGTGCCGCCACCGCCTTTCCCTTGCCCCTCCCGCAAGCCGCGCCTTCCCCTCCTCCTTTATAAGGCCGCCGCTCGGCCCCTCGGTCTTTCCCTCGCATCGCCGCGCAGCTGTCGTCGCACGCATCTCGCCGGCGCTGCCTGAGCGCCACCACCGCACCTCACTCCTCGTTGCTGCCGCGCCGCGTCATTGCCCCGCGCCGCCACCGCACTACTCCGCGCCGCCACCCGCGCCGCGAGCCGCCGCTGTCCCGCATCGTCGGAATACGCGTCGGAGTTCGCCGCCGGCCGGATCCGCCCCGATCTGCCTGATCCGCTCGACCTGATCCGCCTCGGCAGTTTTTCGCCGAAAACCATTGTCGAACAGGTATAAACCGCTTAAAACCCGCCCTGGTTTATTTTTTTATTTGCTTCCGGTTTTTAACGTTAGATCGGTTTATTTTATTAGGTTGGATTAATTAGTGAACGTTCGTTCGTTTAGATCTGTTAATGAACGCTTTTATTTGTTTAGTTCTGTTAGCGAGTGTTCGCTCGATAGTTCTTTCCTTTGTATTTTAGTTTTTGACCAGGGACTTAGATGTAAATATTTTTCTTATTGTTTAGCCCCTACTTTTCAAACGATCACAACTTTATACTCATTGGTCCAAATCCAACAAAACCAACGTCCACTTCTTCGTTATGATCCCCTCTATCCATTTAAACGAATTAAACATGTTTTTTGAAAGTTTTAAAATTTGAATTCAACTAGATTTGTTTCAAACTTGTTTTTTTGTCATAACTTGAGTTTCGTAACTCCGTTTGAGTTGATTCTTTTAGCAAATCGGAGCTCTTGACCTAAACTTTCTGATAAGGCCAAATTCACTCAATTTTGGTAATGTTAGAAATTGTTTTCTGTTGCAAGAGTTATTTGTTCGGTTTTGAAGTTTTCCGAAGTGTTTTCTTCATTTCCTCCGATCTTGTGAGTGATTGCTTATGTGTGGTTACTATTGTTTGCTTATGATAGATTGAATGGAGTGTGACGATTAGATCTATCACGAGTTATGAGTGCGAATAATCTACATCATCAGTATAAGGCAAGTTCACACTTTGATCATACTTTCCAATACCCAGTTTTTATTGCATTAGTTATATGCTCACACTTGCATGAGTTGGACTGGTTACATGTGATGATGCTTTGTAGTTCATGAGTTAGGAACCCAATGACTTGAGATCAACCTAGGGGAATATATGTTTTGTTACTTACTACTTATCCATGCTCGTAGACGTGGGTTGGTATGAGGGATTTCATGAAAGTTGTGAGTGTAATAACAACTTAGGGTTTCTTTAAGGTGGAAATTTAATACACATCTGGGTGGATTGGTTGTGTGGCACTCTGGGGATGGACCAGTGGTTGTCAGGGCACCTGGGGATATACCAGTGCCGCCCAAGGAATGCCACCCAGGCTCAAAGGGATCATATATCATTCATGCCTAGGAACTTCCGTGTGTAGCTACAAGCCATTATGGGATCTGGCATAGTTGAGTATGTTGTGTGACCTCTTTCAGTGGTAGACTAGCAGATGTAGCGGATGTAGGTGATAATGCTTCTGAAAGACTGTGTCTCGGTCATCCGTTTCTTAAACACCTTGCAGTGCGAGAAATTAAACGGAGGCAATCGAGTCTTGTGAGGAAAAGTGCACAAACCTCTACATAGTGTACAAACTATTCATGAGTAGCGGTGTCCCCAGTTATGGACTTCATGAGTATCCTGGTATTTGAAGTATGGACTGATCTCATCACTTTATTTAACTTGTTGGGTTAATAATGACTTTGGTTTTGGGATTGAGATGGGGGTACCATTCTCAATGTCCATGCTTAATGTAAGTAGTAAAAAGAAATGTATTCCTTTGTTGTAGGGAAAAATTAGCTTTATGCAAAATTAACCTTACAACCTCCGCCAGCCAAATATGCATACAGTTGTAGACATTTCTTCTTCATTACTTGTTAGAGTGTGAATTTGCCAGTACATTCAATGTACTGACCTACATGGCTGCAACGTCTCATGTTGCAGGAATTAATCGACGAGTAAGAGTTACGTTAGGTTTGCGCTATCTACACTCAACTTTGTCATTGGTGTTGATGGACTCCACAACCTTGTTGTTACTTCCGCTATGTTGATCGAGTTAATAGTATTTACATTACTCTATACATGTGATTTACCTCTGTTATAAATCATCGAGTATTGTGTGTGTCAGCATACCGATCCAAGGATGACACTTAAGCACAGAGACTTGACCCATTTGGGTCGGGTCGCTACACTTGTGTACCTTGAATTGTTGACAGGAGCAATTGGTAGCCCCCAAGGGCAGGCTCATTACAATGTGATGAATCGGTTCTTTAATAAGGTGAGCAAAGAATGACTTTGCATTAGCCCCCAAGTGCCATGGTGCATTCTAGCAGTGACATGTGACTTGCATATTTGATATAATCTCAACTTGAATAATGTAGCCCCCAAGTGCCGAGTCGTAAGCCTGCAGCAAATTGGGACTATTCATTTCATTGTAGAATAAATCCTATCCATTGATAAGATAATAGCCATTGCGCAAAAGCGACTTTGAAAACCTCAATCATAATATTGGTTATTGATAACCATAAACAATCCAGCCATGTAGGTTATTAAAGATTTGAATAATATAACCTGATTTGAAAACCGGTTCCTGCAATATAAACCAGTATATCTATGCATATATGATGCATGTTATGATGATGTAATGTATGATGCAATATATGATGATGTATGTGTATGATGCAATGTGTGATGATGTATGTGTATGGTGACATAATACTTCAGTGAAACTAGCCTGAGCCACTAGAGTATCCTCGCATTCTGTAGCCGGCTCTCAAGCGACCCAATCGATGGTTGAACCTGGATAAGTTCATATATGACTATCGAGAGTACACGAGGTCGGAGTAGCACCAAGCAAACATGGAGGTTTAACCAAGTTTCAGTGAAGGCGGCTTTAGCAGCCTGGATCTATCCTGACTATCTGTAGGCCGTGCTCTCACATGACAGCCAGCGTTTTAACCTTAGCAAGCTCAAGTCTTTGGTCGAATACGCCGTAAAAGACTGATTGATAAGAGTTCGATGGGTCAATCTGCTTGACCTGATGGAGTTGAAGCAGCTGGTATACAGGTAGGATAACCCGAAAAGGTTATGTCCTCTTTGGTCGAATACGCCTATGTTTGAACAAGATAACCTGGTCAAGAGGGTAGTAACGCTATGTTCTCTTTGGTCCAATACGCCTATGTTTGAACATGAAGCCCCCAAGTGACATACTTACGAATTGTACTCGTCGGGTACCTATGTTTGAGTTGTGCTGTGCATCCAATTCTCTTTGGTCCCTGTAATTTTTCTGAGAACTCTAACTTTGCGAGAGATGATATTCTTCTTGAGTCGGAATTTTAAACCGGATTTGAGAGCTTCAGAGCTATGTGGGAGATAGATTTCCCTTGAGCCGGATTTTAAACCGGATATTGAGCCAGAATCTTCATTTTGAGCCGGAAATTTTTCTGACAGTTTTGAAATTTTCACCAATAGGGCAGTTGCCTCCGGGGCTGGGTTATTTTTATCTCCAATGACCCAGAGTTCTTGAATTCACTGAAAACGGCTAACTCTGCCGAGCCATGTCATCGTAGCCCCCGAGTCTCAAGACGACTCAAGGAATTGTCTTGAGATTCTCCATACTTGACCATAGCATAAGATGTATATCATTGTCGTTGATAATGCAATGTGAATCCACAGAAGGTTGAGGTGACTGCGGCGTGTTATAAATGATCCCGTATAAGCCGTGTCGGCAACTAGGCCAATTGTTCATTCCAACTGGCTGTTTGAAGTTAACCAAACTGTAGTGGCGGCAACTTGTGTGCCTGCCCATTGAGCCATCCAGTGCAGACGGCGGCTGATAACACATGATAATTTGCTCCAGAGTTGTTGGAAGAAAACCGGGCTACCCGAGCAGTGACTGGCTTTATACTCAATAAACAACTCATGGAGACAGGTCCGACCCGGTGTCTTGATGTAGACCAGACCGTGATAGACGAAATGTAAAGACGATCACATCATCAGAGATGGCACGGACAATTAAATTGGTCGCGGCGTTGTAAGCCGGTGTAGTCGGGCGAGTCAATCGCACGCGCGGTAAGCCGCGCGGACGGGCGAATCAACCTCGTCGTGTTGATGTAAGCAGGGCCGCAGAGGTCGTGGTTTGCACATATATTCATTGATCATTATGGCGGGTCAGATGATAGCGCATGATATCCATGACATGGCCATCACTCTTGCAGTGAACAATTGTCCTGATTCATCTGGATGACGGATGATCCATATATAGGGTGTGCCCCCTCTAAGACTGTTGTCTTTGGGTGGATCTTCTTGCTTGGCTGGTACTAACACTCATTAGCAGAGTAGCAGTTAATGCATCAAATCTGCTATCTTCAAGGAAACTCCACACCTGGCGCTGCTGAGTTGACCATCGACCAGTAGTAAAGTAGTAGTTCGGTGTGTTCAGTTTGCATCTCACTTTTGAAATCTCTACCACTAACAGAGCCATGTACTCTGTCATATTTCTTGAGAATTTATATGAATTGCCATAGCATTCATAGTCCTCTAATTGACTAGTAGTCTGCCTTCTTGAACAATGATTTGCTCATCACCTACGATGCATTGAGGTACGCGCCATATGTATCATTGCCAACCTGAGAACTCCTTGGTGACTTGGTGAGTGCTGTAAAGAACATTTGATCACACAATGTGCAAGAACTGCAGTCACAGGCGACGCGACGACTGCAGACGTGGCGACGGCGAACGGCGGCTCGGTGCGAAGCTGAGCGAGGGGCGGCCTGAGAACGGTGGGGGCTTGCGACGGAGGCCAGCTGCTCAGTCGGGCCAGCTCAGTGCGGCTGCGGGTGAAGAGACCTGCAGTGAGGCAGGTCAATGGCAACGGCGGCTCAGCCGAAGGTGAGGCCGTAGCGGTCGAGTCCGCTCGAGGTGCATCCGCTCGGAGACGGGTGCGAGGCTAGCGGTCTTGAGACAAGGCCCGCGACCCGGTGACTCGGCAATGGTGGTGACTTGGAAACGTGGCAGAAACATCCGGTAGCTCGAGGCAAAAAGTACGCGACGGCGACGGCGATGTGGCAGCCTGACAGTGCGGCGACTCTCCTGCTGCAGTTGAAATGGGTGACGGCTTGGACGGCCGTGGGGCACGCGGCTTAGCTAGCAGTGGCGGCTCTCCCACTGCAACGGCGGCTCCCCCGACGCGGCGGCGATGGCGGCTCAATGCCATGTCGGAAACAGCCATGCAGCAAGGCCAGCTTGAAGTGTGTCGGCGCATGCTGTGAGGGCCGCTCATGAGCGGATTTGTGCCAGGGCCAGATTAACGCGGCTCGTTCGTTGACCGGAGAGACACATAGGCGGTCTTGGTTAGGCGAGCTTCAGCGACGGCGTACAGTGATGGAGGCTCGGTGATTTGATGACGTGGAAGCAGCGCGAGGCAGCGGTGAGGCGCTCGGTCGGGCGACTCGGAGTATGGATCGTGGTCGTTTTCCTTACCTGGATCGGGATTGATCTGCTTTGGAGAATTGATTTTATTTATGGGTCTGTCTATGTCACATCTAGATCTGAGATAATATCTCACATCTAACATGATGTCATATTTTACTTGTGGCTCTTTCATTGACAACTTTCTACAGCTTGTTTGTTTATTTTTTGTTTGATGGTTGTCCAGTCTAGTTTCTCCGTTGGTAGTAAACAAACTGAGTGCGTCTCGAGTCTCGACTGGGCACAGCTAGGCACCGAAGCTTGTTGGTTTGTAGCACACAGAAAAAAAAATCCTAAAGTGTGTTGTTTCGTCTTAGAAAAAAACAAGAAAAAGTTGCGAGACAAAAGCCACGGTTAAGAAGGAATCAAACTACAAAGCTCAAGTACTTAACGCGTGTCTTCTAGCCACTATAACAAATGGATGTTTGTGATAATTGATCAGCATAAATAGTTAGGAACTCACTACATCGTCAAATTTGAATCTTTTTTGAACATTTATTAATAAATTGTGAACAAATTTATAGATGTAGAATATTTTAATAAAAATGTGAACAATATTTGTAGTTGGAAACATTTTTTAAAACACAAACAATTTTTGAAAACATGAACAATTTAAAAATCTCAAAAACATTTTCAAAATGCATTTTTTAAAAAAATGAATAATTTCTGAAATACTAACACTAAGGTGTTCGGGTCTAATTGCAACTACCATGAAACAAGAACGAAAAAAACAACACCCCTCCCCCCAACCCCGAGTTGCAAGTTGAGGGCGGACTTGCAACTAGGGCAACTACAAGACTACATACCCGAGTTGTGAGCATATGGTTGACTTGCAACTGGAGCAATTACAAACCGCATCGATCGAGTTGCAAGTCGGGGGTGGACTTTTAACATGAGTGAATACAAACTACAACCCCCAAAGTTGCGAGTTGAGGGTGGACTTGCAACTAGGGCAACTACTAAACTACATCCCCGAGGGGGGAGCACATGGTTAACTTGCAACTGGGCTGAATACTTAAACTATATCCCTCGAGTTGCAAGTCAGGGGTGGACTTGCAACTGGGCCGACAAAAAACCCTAGTTGCAGGTCGAGGGTCAAATTGCAACTACCATGAAATAAGAAAAAGAAACACCCCCTGAGTTGCTAGTCGAGAGTGGACTTGCAACTAGGGCAACTACAAAAACTACATCTCGAGTTGCGAGCACATGGTGGACTTGCAACAGCGGCGATTACAAACTACATCCCCTCGACTTGCGAGTCGATTGTGGACATGCAACTGGGGTGAATATAAACTACACCCCCCCCAAGTTGCAAGTTGAGTGTGGACTTGCAACTAGGGTAACTATAAAAGTACATCCCCTAGTTGCGAGTAGGGGTGGACTTGCAATTGGGCTGACAAAAAACCCTAGTTGCAGGTCGAGGGTAAAATGGCGACTACCATGAAACAAGAAAAAAACGAGTTGGGAGTCGAGGGTGGTCTTGCAACTAGGGCAACTACAAAAACTACATTCCCGAGTTGCAAGAACATTATTGACTTGCAACTGGAGCGATTACAAACTACACTTCCTCGAGTTGCGAGTCGATTGTGGACTTGCAACTGGGCCGACATTAACCACTAGTTGCATGTCGAGGGTCTAATTGCAACTACCATGAAACAAGAACAAAT
>LR738715.1:828807932-828854328 GCA_902687465.1 Secale cereale | reverse complement strand
CCCCCCCGAGTTGTGAGTCTAGGGTGGACTTGCAACTAGGTCAACTATGAACGACATCCTGAGTTGCGAGTACATGGTTGACTTGCAACTTGGGCGACTACAAAAACTACATACCTCGAGTTGCAAGTCGGCGGAGGACTTGCAACTGGTGGTGAAAATAAAACAACAACCCCCCTCCCCCCCGAGTTGCGACTCGAGGATGGACTTGCCACTAGGGCTACTACAAAACTTCATCCCTGAGTTGCGAGTACATGGTTAGCTTGCAACTAGGGATATTGCAAAAACTACATCCCTCGAGTTGCAAGTCGGGGTGGACTTGCAACTAGGCCGACAGAAAATCCTAGTTGCAGGTCGAGGGTCAAATTTCAACTGCCATAAAACAAGAAAAAAAACCGAGTTGCAAGTTGAGGGTGCATTTGCAACTAGGGAAACTACAAAAACTAGATCCCGGAGTTACGAGCACATGGTTGATATGCAACCGGGGCGATTACAAACTATATTCCCTCGAGTTGCGAGTCGATTGTGGACTTGCAACTAGGCAGACAGAAACCCCTAGTTGCAGGCCAAAGGCCTAATTGAAATTAGCATGAGAAAGAAACACCCCCGAGTTGCGAGTCGAGGGCGGACTTGCAACCACCACAACTAAGAAACTACATCCCTGAGTTGCGAGTACATGTTTGACTTGCAACAGGGGGTGACTACAAAAACTACATGTCTCGAGTTGCAAGTCGGGGTGGACCTGCAACTAGGGTGTAAGAAAATAAGACACCCCGAGTTGTGAGTCAAGGGTGGACTTCCAACTGGGCCGACAGAAAAACCCTAGTTGCGGGTCGAGGGTCAAAATTTCAACTACCACGAAACAAGAAGAAAAACACCCCTCGAGTTGCGAGTCGAGGGTGGACTTGCAACTAGGGCAACTACAAAAACTACACCCCGAGCTGTGAGCACATGGTTGACTTGCAACTGGGGCGATTACACACTACATTCCCTCAAGTTGCGAGTCGATTCTGGACTTGCAACTCGGTCAACAGAAACCCCTAGTTGTAGATCGAGGGTCTCAATTACAACTATGATGAAACAAGAACCAAAAAAACTACACCCCCCCGAGTTGCAAGTCGGGGTGGACTTGAAACTAGCGCAACTACAAAACTACATCCCCGAGTTGCGAGTCGATGGTGGACTTGCAACTGGGGCGATTACAAAAATTGCATGCCTCGAATTGCAAGTTGGGGGTGGACTTACAACTGGCGATTACAAACTACATTCCCTCGAGTTGCGAGTCGATTATGGACTTGCAATTGGGCCGATAGAAAATTATAGTTGCAAGTCGAGGGTCTAATTGCAATTACCATGAAACAAGAACAAAAAACACCCCCCGGGAGTTGTGAGTCGAGGGTGGACTTGCAACTAGGGCAACTACAAAACTACCTCACCGAGTTGCGAGTATATGGTTGGCTTGCAACTGGGACATTTACAAAAATACATGCCTCGAGTTGCAAGTGGGGGGTGGACTTGCAACTGGGGTGAAAACAAAACAACACACCTGAATTCCGAGTCGAGAATGGACTTGCAACTGGGAGAAAAGAGGTTGGGACCCAGTTGCGAGTCGAGGCTGGACTTGCAGCTGAGGCAAAAAGATGTCTAGGCCTAGTTACAAGTCAAGGGTGAGAACACAGTTGGGACAAAAAAAGGTCGGGGTCTGTTTCATACCATGGGTGGACTTGTAACATTGGACAAGAAAAAACGGCCCCCAATGTGACAACAATGGATCGGTCTAGTTGCGTATCAAAGGTGGACTAGCAAATGATGGACAAATTGGTCGGGTCTATCGAAGGTAGATTTACAATTGAAAAGAAAATGCATTTTAGGGTTGGAGTTCCAAGTAGAAGAACAAATTGGTGGCACCCGTTTTGTGTTCAAGATGGACTTACAACTAGGACAAAAAATTGATGGGACCTAATTGCATATCAACCGTAGGGTAAAACCTATCTTTTTTTACAAAGCATGTATCGTCGGCATCGAACTTAAAAGAAAATAGAAATAGGCAATGATAACCGACATAACATGTTCCTTCCACTTCTACAACACAGAGCAGATAAAATAAGGCCATAAGAGTGCAAGAAAAAAAAGTCCAACAAAAAAATAGACATGCAGCGCGAACATGTCAATAGGTAGAGAAAACAGAACATGGGACACATGACTACATTAGCCAACGATGTGAGATCGAGAATTTGCGTTAAAATTATCCAACAGGCGGCAACTTAGATGAGACATTGCTAAATCTCATCTTCATGAAGTTTAGAAGGAATGGGAGGGGCAGTGTCAAAATAATTCGGATTGACGACGATGACAATAGATCATATTTTTTCTTGTCTCTTCAAATTCTACGTCACCGATTAAAAACAACACAAAAACGAATTGCTAGTGGGCTGTGATAATGGGCCGACAAAAGCGAAGCTAAACAGGCCTAGGCCAACAAACATGATACGCAACAAACAAACAGCGACAAGCGAAGAGGGCTTGCATAAAAATTATGAAAACTAAATCAAGCGATGAAAAATTTAGATGAGACATCATTTAAGAAATAGTTGGGAATTTAAAATATGCTTATAAAATTTTGAAAATCATGGATTTTAAATGATAAAAAAATAAAAATAAATTTAAAAACCAAAAGAAAAATTGGGAAAAAAAACAAAAGAACGAAAAAAACAAGAGTCTTGTTCCAAAAGACCGAACAAAAAAAATACGAGTTGGCCCCCTAGCGTTCTATAACTCACGGAACTACATTCAGAAATAAAAATCACGGACCTACTAGTACCTTGTCTTGCCTTTCTCCACTCTAAATCACATTGCTTCAAAAAATTATACAGACAACAAATACGTGGACAATCAGTCCAAAAATGCGTAAAAAGGAGTCCACAATCGAGACAAACAACGGCTGCCAGCATGAACCCCGGGAATTAAAAAGGAACAAAAACGGCCCACCTTCACTTGCATGGCCGGGACACAGGCCGCTGCGGCAGACAATGCGAAGCGAACGGGTGCGCCAGGCAGGATGATCATGTTTCCACGAAAATTAAAGACAAACAATATCAACCGTTCTGGATTTAGATGTGAGATAAGTATTTCACATCTAGATGTGAAATAGCAAACCCGTTTATTGATTACTTGCCCAAGAGTTGGCTCAATACGTGGTAGGGGATAGATTTTTCGTGTTTCGTGTGTCATCGTTGGACCTTGGATTCGATCCTCCTTTTCTTTTATCTGGTGGATCAGCTTTCTAGCAGTAGTACATGTTGATACGGACTAATCTAACGCGACGTGTGGCAGCTCAGGATTTTTGTCTTACACGGTGACACGTATCATGTCGATAGCGCACAAACCGCCAAACCCTAATTTCCTTTGAACTCAAACTTGTACTGGCCTTCTATCTGACTGCTTGCATTCAAAAATATAAATCCTTCCTTGATGACTCTTCTTCATCCTAAAATTGCGAACTTCTCGATCCCTCAGAGAGATCCCTCCAAGAACTCAACACCACCGTGCGCAGCCCCACGATGGGCGCCAACTGTCATGGAATTGTCACGACGGATGTCCTGGTGTGAGGACTTGTCGTGAGGCCAACGCAATTAGGTATTAGCTTGAACGGTGTTGGTCGGAATCGAGATACGCAACACAAGACAAGGGTTTAGACAGCTTCGGGCCCCGGGAAACATCATCCGGTAACAACCCTACATGCTGTTTGTGGCTAGGTCTCATTATGATCATGAGGGAGTCGCCGTATAAGTCGGCTCTCCTCTATTTGTGTCTAGCCCTAGAGATTATTTCTTCTTACGTGTCCCTCTTGGGGAGCCCTGCACTTCCTTATATAAGTTAAAGGGGCGGGCTTACATATAGAGTCCTAGTAGGATTAGGACTAGTCTATCTTCTATTACAAACTGGATACAAGTCCGGGTCTTGCTTCCTCGTAAGGGAAATATTCATCATGCCTTTCCTCTTAAGCCAGCCCACTGGAACATAAGCCGGCCTACTGGGCCTTGGGCCATGTTGTCCGTTGATACGTCCATTTTGCATCATGCTTATATGTTGATATTTATTGCATTATGTGTTGTTATTACATGTTTTGTCACAATACTTATGCCTTTTCTCTCTTATTTTACAAGGTTTACATGAAGAGGGAGAATGCCGGCAGCTGGAATTCTGGGCTGGAAAAGAAGCAAACTCTGGAAACCTATTCTGCACAACTGCAAAAGCCCCAAAACTTCATAGAACTCCGTTTCAGAAAATATAAAAAATATCTAGCGAAAGAAGATCACGAGGGGGGCCACCTGCTGTCCACGAGGGAGGGGGTGGTCGCGCCCCTGTCTTGTATTACCCCCGAAGGCCCCCCGATGCCCAGCTTCTCCTATATGAGGTGTTTTGACCTGGAAAAAATCAGAGGGAGGCTTTCCGGACCAGACGCCGCCGTCTCGAGGCGGAACCTTGGCGGAATCCAATCTAGGGCTCCGGCAGAGCTTTCTGTCGGGGATACTTCCCTCCGGGAGGGGGAAATCATCACCGCCGTCATCACCAACAACTCTCCCATCTTGGGGAGGGCTATCTTCATCAACATCTTCACCAGCACCATCTCCTCTCAAACCCTAGTTCATCTCTTGTATCCAATGTTTGTACCCAAATCTCAGATTGGTACCTCTGGGTTGCTAGTAGTGTTGATTACTCCTTGTAGTTGATGCTACTTGGTTTATTTGGTGGAAGATCATATGTTCAGATCCATTATGCATATTAATACCCCTCTGATCATGAAAAATACTATGTCTTGTGAGTAGTTGCTTTTATTCCTGAGGACATGGGAGAAGTCTTGCTATTAGTAGTCATGTGAATTTGGTCTTCGTTCGATATTTTGATGAGATGTATGTTGTCTCTCCTCTAGTGGTGTCATGTGAACGTCGACTACATGACACTTCACCATTATTTGGGCCTAGAGGAAGGCATTGGGAAGTAATAAGTAGATGATGGGTTGCTAGAGTGACAGAAGCTTAAA
The DNA here is from genome assembly GCA_902687465.1 of Secale cereale. Classification (NCBI taxonomy): domain Eukaryota; kingdom Viridiplantae; phylum Streptophyta; class Magnoliopsida; order Poales; family Poaceae; genus Secale; species Secale cereale. Next base: position 828,849,287 of record LR738715.1, on the reverse strand, counting down.
CCCTAGTTTATGTGTTGCTTCGTAAGGGGCTGATTTGGATCCACTTGTTTCATGCTATGGTTAGGTTTACCTTGATACTTCTTTTGTAGTGGCGGATGCTTGCATTAGAGGTTAATCATAAGTGGGAGGCTTGTCCAAGTAAGGACAGCACCCGAGCATCGGTCCACCCACATACCGAATTATCAAAGTACCGAAGGCGAATCAAATGATCGTGATGAAAACTAGCTTGACGATAATTCCCATGTGTCCTCGGGAGCGCTTTCCTTCATATAAGAGTTTGTCCAGGCTTGTCCTTTGCTACAAAAAGGATTGGACCACCTTGTTGCACCTTATTTACTTTTGCCTTTTGTCACTTGCTACCAATTACCTTATCACAAAACTATCTGTTACCCACAATTTCAGTACTTGCAGACAATACCTTACCGAAAATGCCTATCATTTCCTTCTGCTCCTCGTTGGGTTCGACACTCTTACTTGTCGAAAGGACTACGATAAATCCCCTACACGTGTGGGTCATCAAGACTCTTTTCTGGCGCCGTTGCCGGGGAGTGAAGCGCCTTTGGTAAGTGGAATTTGGTATGGAAAAATTTATATAGTGGGCTGAAATTTATTGTCACTTGTTACTATGGTTCATAATCCTTTGAGGGGCTTGTTCGGGGTATCTTCACCCCGACCAGAAGAGTAAAGAGTTGCTCCCCAACCTACTGCACCTACTGAAAATGTTTACTTTGAAATTCCTTCGGGTATGATAGAGAAACTGCTTGATAATCCTTTTACAGGAGACGGAACATTGCATCCCGATTTACACCTAATCTATGTGGATGAAGTTTGTGGATTATTTAAGCTTGCAGGTATGCCCGAGGATGTTATCAAGAATAAGGTCTTCCCTTTATCTTTGAAGGGGGATGCATTGACATGGTTTAGGTTATGTGATGATATTGGATCATGGAACTATAATCGTCTGAAGTTGGAATTTCATCAGAAGTACTACCATATGCACCAGGTTCATCGTGATCGTAATTATATCTATAATTTTTGGCCTCGTCAAGGAGAAAGCATCGCTCAAGCTTGGGGGAGTCTTAAGTCAATGTTATATTCATGCCCCAATCATGAGCTCTCAAGAGAAATGATTATTGAAAAATTTTATGCTCGGCTTTCTCTCGATAATCGCTCCATGCTCAATACTTCTTGTTGTGGTTCTTTTATGATGAAGACTGTTGAATTCAAATGGGATTTACTGGAAATAATTAAACACAACTCTCAAGATTGGGATCTCGACGAAGGTAAGGAGTCAGGTATGACCCCTAAGTTTGATTGTGTTAAAGCTTTTACGGATACCGATGTTTTCCGTGAGTTTAGCACTAAATATGGACTTGACTCTGAGATAGTAGCTTCTTTCTGTGAATCATTTTCTACTCATGTTGATCTTCCCAAGGAGATGTGGTTTAAATACCATCCTCCCATTGAAGTAAAAGTAGTTGAACTTGTTAAAATTGAAGAAAAGACTATCACTTATTATTTTAATCCTATTGTTCCTACTGCTTATATTGAAAAACCACCTTTCCCTATTAGAATAAAGGGTCATGCTAAAGATTCAACTGTAGTTCGTAAGAGTAATACTAGAACACCTACACCCTCTAAGCAAATTAAAGTTGAACCTAGTGTTGCTATGATTAAAGATCTCTTGGTAGAAGATTTAGATGGACATGTTGTTTACCTCCAAGAGGAATCTTCTAGAATAGCCAAACCCAATGCTAGGAATAAACATAGACCTATTGTAGGCTTGCCTGTTATCTCTGTTAAGATAGGAGATCATTGTTATCATGGTTTATGTGATGTAGGTGCTAGTGCGAGCATTATCCCTCATACCTTATATCAAGAAATTATGCATGCCATCGCACCTGTTGAGTTAGAAGGGATTGGTGTTACTATTAAGCTAGCTAATAGAGACACTATTTCACCAGTTGGGATTGTTAGTGACGTTGAAGTCTTGTGTGGGAAGGTTAAATACCCTGCTGATTTTATTATTCTTAGTTCTCCACAAGATAAATTTTGTCCCACTATATTTGGTAGACCCTTCTTGAATTCTGTTAATGCAAAGATAGACCGCGTGAAAGATATTGTTACTGTTGGTTTAGGGGATATGTCTCATGACTTTAACTTTGCTAAATTCCGTAGACAACCCCTCGATAAATAACTACCTAGTAAAGATGAAATTATTGGTCTTGCTTTTATTACTGTGCCTCCTAATGATCCTTTAGAACAATATTTGCTAGACCATGAAAATGATATGCATATGAATGAGAGAAGGGAAACAGATGAACTATTCTTTAATGAGGGACCCGTATTGGAAAACAACTTGCCTGTTGAAATCCTAGGGGATCCTCCTCCACCCAAGGGTGATCCCGTGTTTGAACTTAAACCTTTACCTGATAATCTTAAGTATTTTTATCTTGATGAAAAGAAGATATATCCTGTTATTATTAGTGCTAACCTTTCAGAGCTGGAAGAAGAAAAATTATTGAAAACTCTGAAGATGCACCGTGCTGCTATTGGATATACTCTGGATGATCTTAAGGGCATTAGTCCAACTTTATGCCAACACAAATAAAATTGGAAGAAAACACTAAACCGGTTATCGATCATCAACGGCGGTTAAATCCTAAGATGAAAGAAGTGTTATCGAAGGAAATACTAAAGCTTCTAGAGGCAGGTATTATCTATCCAGTTGTTGATAGCCAGTGGGTAAGTCCTGTCCATTGCTGATAGCCGTGCCCTCAAGCATCATTGTGAAGTATTTGGCGCATGCTGCCTCATCCACATCGAGCATCTCTATTGCCATCTCATAACTCTCAACCCATGTCTCCGGAGCAAGATCCGCTGTATAATTGGGTACTTTCTGTGGCCCCTTGAAATTATTGGGTAATTTCACATTCCATAAAGCAGGGATGAGACACGGCACACCCAGGGAACTGGACATGACCCCCCGGTTCAACTGTGGTGGTGGGATGAACCGGCGTCGCTTGACGGGCTTCGTACTGCGCTGTTACCTCGGCCCCCTGATGCTGCCTGGCCTGATCCACCACTTATTGAGCATGTGCTTCCTCCCCTGCCAGATTATCCTGCCTTGATCGATGACGTCTCCGTGCACTGCTTGATACGGCCGGTTCATCTAGACGCCTCGTATAACTCCGGCTCGGGCGGGGGGTTGAATGAATCCTCTCCCGGCTATATGAATAAGCTTGTTGTTGAGTTAGCGCCGTGTCTAGTAACTCCTTAGCCCATCGTGCCTCCACTACTATGGGGAACGTACCTTCAATGGGGAGGGCAGCCAGCCATGAAGCGGCAGCAACTATGTTGTCCAACGGATTAGAATAATGACCAGGAGGGCTGGGCACGTGTTGGGTCGGCACAACTTGGCGGTTTGGCTCTGCAGCCGGTGGCTGAACCGACGCGCCTGTTCCTGGTGCTCCTCTCTGGTTTACCTCTGGCTGGTTATTGGTCCCCGCGCCTGGCGTGCTAAAGAGATTCCTTGCATCATAAACCGGCGGTAAGCGAGATCGTTGTCTTCTCATCATTACCTCTTGTGAAGCGGTCTGATCTAACCTGAGTCGATAAGCTTGAGCATCTAGCTCTACCTGCTTTGTAGCCGTCCTAGCTTTCTCAGCAGCCAGGTCCAACTTCACTTGTTCAATCCGGCTCTTCACCTGAGCGACTTCTGCATCCTTCTGCTCTTTGTCGACCTGGGTTACTTCTGCTGTTACAAGCGCCGTCAAAGTGTCGACCAAGATGGATAGAGCGTCAGAAGGCGACGGGGGAGAATCTCCAGCTCTAGCTCCCATTGCCTCTGATGTCAACGCCCCTGTCATCGAGGGCTGCTGCATGGGTTGTGATCCGGCCATGAAGATAGCAACCCTGTTTGGCGGATCGAGGGGGGTCCGGAATACTGTCACCGTCGGAACAGCCCCCAGATCGGCCGTCCTGCAGCAGATACAAAGATCCTGTCTCTCCGGAAGAAGATTCGTCACCGGAATAAACAAAAGAATCTGATCTGTCATCGGTTTGTTCTCCATGCACTACTCCAACGAAAATGTGTTTCACGGCGGGCCGAATCCGGGCACGTCTCACACGCTGAGCCGACTCGACGATGTTGGGGAAGATGTCCGGCTCAGGGCCTGGTTTGCCGATTTTGCCGATGAAGACGTGGATGCCGCCGAAGGGGACCCGATACCCGTATTTGATTGAATCGGCCTCAGGGCCCTAGCCTGCATCGTCAATGTAGATCCGACCGCGACGACTCTTAGTCATCCGGCCCACTGCGTAGCCCTTGAGTCCTTCAAAGTTGCCCTTCAAGAACTCGAAATCATCGTGCGATATCCCCATGGTGGGCGCCAACTGTCGTGGATTTAGCACGACAGATGTCCTAGCAAAAGGACTTAGTCATGAGGCCATCGCTACGAGTTAGCTTAAAGGGGTTAAACCGGACGAAGGACACATGGATTTTATACTAGTTCGGCCCCTTCAATGAAGGTAAATGCCTACGTCTAGTTTGGTGTGGTATTGCTTGGGCTTCGATGACCAGGGAGCGAATTCGATTGCCTATGTCTCGAGCTGTTGTTTCTTGTCCTGAATCGTCGTCAGGTCGTCTCTTTATATAAGAGGTGACGCCCGGTCCGGTTTACAGAGTCCCAAGGCCGAATCATAAACGTGTCCGCCTCGGTCTCTGCTCTTTCTATCTTACACCCCAAGTTACATAGTATGACGGTTTACAAATCATGGGCCCTAACATATGGGCTCTAAGCCTATCGGGCTATAACTTTCTACTTCACACTCCGCTGGGCCTCTGATAATATAATCTTGACAACTGTTGTCCCTAATGATAAAGATGAATTGACCCCGCAAAGAATAGTTACAAGTTATAGGATGGTAATTGATTTCCGTAAATTAAATAAAGCTACTAAGAAAGATCATTACCCCTACCTTTTATTGATCAAATGCTAGAAAGGTTATCCAAACATACGCATTTTTGCTTTCTAGATGGTTATTCTGGTTTCTCTCAAATACCTGTGTCAGAGGGCGATCAAGAAAAGACCACTTTTACTTGTCCTTTCGATACCTTTGCTTATAGACGTATGCCTTTTGGTTTATGTAATGCACCTTCTACCTTTCAAAGATGCATTATGGTTATATTCTCTGATTTTTGTGAAAAGATTGTTGAGGTTTTCATGGATGATTTCTCCATTTACGGAACTTCTTTTGATGATTGCTTAAGAAACCTTGATCGAGTTTTGCAGAGATGTGAAGACACTAATCTTGTCTTGAATTGGGAGAAGTGCCACTTTATGGTTAATGAAGGCATTGTCATGGGACATAAAATTTCTGAAAGAGGTATTGAAGTTGAAAAGGCTAAAATTGATGCTATTGAAAAGATGCGGTGCCCCAAGGACATCAAAGGTATACGAAGTTTCCTTGATCATGTCGGGTTCTATAGGAGGTTCATTAAGGACTTCTCCAAAATCTACAGGCCTCAGACTAATCTCTTACAAAAAGATATTCCTTTTGTCTTTGAGGATGATTGTCTAGAAGCATTTGAAATACTTAAGAAAGCATTGATCTCTGCACCTATTGTCCAGCCTCCTGACTGGAATCTACCTTTTAAGATTATGTGCGATGCTAGTGATTATGCTGTAGGTGCTGTTTTAGGGCAAAGAGTTGATAAGAAATAGAATGTTATCCAATATGCTAGTAAAACTCTAGATAGTGCCCAGAAAAATTATGCTACTACTGAGAATTTTTTTTAGCAGTTGTATTTGCTTGTGATAAGTTTAGACCCTATATTGTTGATTCTAAAGTAACTATTCACACTGGTCATGCTGCTATCAAAAACCTTATGGAAAAGAAAGATGCTAAACCTAGACTTATTAGATGGGTTCTCTTGCTGCAAGAATTTGACTTGCATATTATTGATAGAAAGGGAGCTGAGAACCCCGTTGCAGTCAACTTGTCCAGGTTAGAGAATATACTTGATGACCTACAACCTATTGATGATAGTTTTCCTGATGAACAATTAGCCGTCATGGTATGCTGATTATGCTAATTATATTGTTGCTAAGTTTATACCTCCTAGCTTCACATACCAGCAAAAGAAAAAGTTCTTTTACGATTTGAGACATTACTTTTGGGTTGACCCACATCTTTATAAAGAAGCAGTAGATGGTATTATTAGACATTGTGTACCTGAGCATGAACAGGAACAGATCCAACGCAAGTGCCACTCCGAAGCTTATGGAGGACACCATGCGGGAGATAGAACTGCACACAAGGTATTGCAATCCGGTTTTTATTGGCCTACTCTCTTCAAAGATGCCCGTAAGTTTGTCTTATCTTGTGACGAATGTGAAAGAATTGGTAATATTAGCAGACGTCAAGAAATGCCTATGAATTATTCACTTTTTATTGAACCATTTGATGTTTGGGGCTTTGATTATATGGGACCGTTTCCTGCCTCTAATGGGTACACACATATCGTAGTTGATGTTGATTACATTACTAAGTGGGTAGAAGCTATTCCAACTAGTAGTGCTGACCATAACACCTCTATTAAGATGCTTAACGAAGTTATCTTCCCAAAGTTTGGAGTCCCTAGATACGTAATGACTGATGGTGGTTCACAATTTATTCATGGTTCTTTCCGTAAAATGCTTGCAAAGTATGATGTTAATCATAGAATTGCATCCCCTAATCACCCACAGACTAGTGGTAAAGTAGAACTAAGTAATAGAGAGTTGAAATTAATTTTGCAAAAGACAGTTAATATGTCTAGAAAGAATTGGTCCAAGAAACTTGATGATGCATTATGGGCTTATAGACCTACATACAAAAATCCTATGGGTATGTCTCCATATAAGATGGTTTATGGAAAAGCTTGTCACTTACCTCTTGAGCTAGAACATATGGCATATTGGGCAATTAAAGAGCTCAATTATAATTTCAAACTTGCCGGTGAGAAGAGGTTATTTGACATTAGCTCTCTTGATGAATGGAGAACCCAGGCCTATGAGAATGCAAAGCTGTTTAAAGAAAAAGTTAAAAGATGGCATGACAAAAGGATACAAAAGCGTGAGTTTAACGTAGGTGATTATGTCTTGCTATACAACTCTCGTTTAAGATTTTTTGCAGGAAAACTTCTCTCTAAGTGGTGAGGTCCTTACGTTATCGAGGAGGTCTATCGTTCCGATGCCATAAGAATCAACAACTTTGCAGGTACAAATCCGAAGGTGGTTAACGGTCAAAGAATAAAACATTATATCTCAGGTAATCCTATAAATGTTGATACCAATGTTATTGAAACCGTAACCCTAGAGGAATACATAAGGGACACTTTCCAGAACGATCTAGACTCCGAAAAGGAAGAGGTATGTGGCACGGTAAGTAAACCGACTCCAAAACAGTTCTAAAGGCAATTTTCTCCGTTTTGGAATATTTAGAAAAATAGAAAAATAAGTGGCAGTTCGGAAGAGACACGAGCCGTCCACGAGGGTGGAGGGCGCGCCCCCTGCCTCGTGGGCAGCTCGTGTGCCTCCCAGACTCCAATTTCTTGTATGTTACTCCTTTTGGTCGGTAAATTCATTATATATAGTCCCGCAGGTTTTGACCTATGTATCACACAAAAATCCTTTGTTTTTCGTTTCGAGCTGTTTTCTGCTAGGGTTAACGAAGCCATGCACCATGTCGTCTCCCTCCTCCAACAACAAGGGCAATGATGCTTGGCTAATAAAGATAGATCTGAAGAAGGAAGGACCCGAGGAGATCAACAAGAAGAAGGAGGTGAAAGATCCGGCTCCGGCATTGGGAGAAGAACACATCCATCAATCTCTTCCCAACCTCTTTACCTGAACTGAGATTGAAGCTTTCAAGATGATTGAGTTAGCTCAAATTCGAAACAAGCATCTCACAAGTGAAAATATTTTGTTGAAGGAATATATAGCTGCACTCAAAGGTATTATCCGCAAGCTGGAGGATCTCCTACGCTCGATATATGATGATCCAGTGTCACTACTTTCAACTCCTACATCACCACCCCCGAAGAAGGAGACATAATCATATGGGTATGGGCAATCCCCTTGGCAACTTCCAAGCTTGGGGGAGTGACACCGGTATCGTATCACCATCACTCCTATCTTTACTGTTTTTCTTAGTTCGATACTTTTGGTAGTATCTTGATCTAGTAGAATAAAAGTTAGCATGATCTAGTTGTGAGCTTTTGCCTTATGATCTTTACCCTTCTGTAATCGAGTCCGTGAGCTATATAATAAAGATTAGTGTTGAGTCAAGGGCTTGATTTCCTCACTTTGGTCATGACAAAAAGAAAGAGAACATAAAGAGTATCCAAGAGATCATATTGATCTTATGGGAAGTAATGACTTCATATATTAAGAGTAAGATGAATAGAAGTTGTTGGGAGTTGACAAACATAGCTTTGGTCATCGTTGCAATTAATAGGAAGTAATAAAGGAAGAGAGGCTTCACATACAAATATGCTATCTTGGACATCTTTTATGATTGTGAGCACTCATTAAAATATGACATGCTAAAGAGTTGATGTTGGACAAGGAAGACAACATAATGCGTTACGTTTTTTTATATCTCAAATAAAATATATTGTCATGGATCATCCAACATGTTGAGCTTGCCTTTCCCCCTCATGCTAGTCAAAACTCTTTGCACCAAGTAGAGATACTACTTGTGCTTCCATACATCCTTAAACCCAGTTTTGCCATGAGAGTCCACCATACCTACCCATGGATTGAGTAAGATCCTTCCAAGCAAGTTGTCATGGTGCAAACTCGCTAAAATATGTATGATTTATTAGTGTGGAGGAAATAAGCTTTATACGATCTTGTGATATGGAAGAAATAAAAGCGACGGACCACATAATAAAGGTCCTTATCACAAGTGGCAATATAAAGTGATGTTCTTCTATGCTAAGACTTTGTGCATCCAACCCTTAAAACACATGACAACCTCTGCTTCCCTCTGCGAAGGGCCTATCTACTATTCTTGTGTTGTAAGAGTCAAGGTGAAATTCACCTTTCCTTTTTTACATTTTATCCTTTGGCAAGCACATTGTGTTGGAAAGATCCTGACATATATACCCACTTGGGTGTAAGTTTTCATGGTCTATGTCACATCCCTAGATCAACCCCTGTGGTCCTTGCCTGATCATCATGCATCATGTTTAATTTCCATTTAAATTGAAGTGGGGAAAGTGGAAAGCCTCAGAGATCTTTTCTAAAAATGATCAACCTTAAAAATTGCTTCAAATAAACCCAAGAAAATGTTCCTGTTAAGCTATAAAAATATTGGAAAGAGTTAAAATTCAAACCAATATTTTTGGAGTCTCAGGGATATATATTTTGGGCATTTGGATTTAAATCAATAAGTATTTGACTTTTGAATAATATTCATTTATATAGAATATATTTCAAAAGGCCCTGAAATTATTTATGTGCCTTTGGAAAAAGTCCAGAATGGCAACATACAAATTTTCAGAAGGTTTTTCCCTGCATTGATTTACTTTAAATTTGAATCAGTGGCAAAATGAATAAACAAAAGAAAACAACACAGAAATTAAAACAGAGTTAGGCTTACCTGGCCTTAACCTGTGCAGCCCACCTGGCGGCCCAAGTGGCCGGCCCAGCCCACCACCGCAGCACCCCTCTGTAGTGGTACACGTTCCTTAGGGGTACTTGTCGCATCGCCATGTAGTTGTTCACGTTCATCGGAGAGGTACTCGCCGCGTCGTCTTGTGTCGTCGAGTAGGCGTTCCCGTTCGTAGATGTACTTGTGGTCTCGGCGACGGTAGGGGTACTTGGTGTTTCCGGGCGACGGTAGTCGTACACGGGGGTTGTCGAGCGTAGTGGTACTCATCTCCGTAGATGTTCGGTGCATACGTAGACGTACTTGTGGTCTTCAAAACAGCGGCCGTCGAGGTACTTGTCGCGTCCCGGATGTGTAGACGTTCTCGTCCGTAGTTGTACTTGTCGCGTGTCGTGGTACTTGACGAAAAACTGCTGGACCAAAACAACATAACGAGGCCGACAAGAAGCACAACAGCAGCAGTGGTTTTGGCGGGCGACGAGGCGAGGACGCGGCACGGTCACGGTCTTGGAGCAGCAGCAAGGAGACCACACGGCAGAGGCAGGGCCGCGGGATCCGGTGCTGGACGACGGAGGGCACGACGCCTTGGCGCGGCGGCGCTGAGGGAACGGAGGGAGCCGTCACGGCTGGTCTTGGCGCGAAGGCAGCGGGCGAAGGGAGGCCACCGAGGGGCGCGCTGGAGATGCAGGGCGACGCTCCAAGGCGCGAGAGGAGACAGGGCCGGGGCCCTCGGCCTGGAGGCGATGGAGAGGCGATCCGCTAGGCGCTGGACGGCGACGCGCCGCGGGATCCAGCCGGCGGGCCTAGAGGCGACGGCGGCGAAGGTCGCGGGGAGGAGGCCGGGCGCGGCCTCGTGCGCGGGCGGACGGGCACCATGGCGCGGCCGCTGGAGGACCTGAGGGCGACGCGGGAGATCGCGGAGAGGTGCAGGTCGGCCTCCTAGCCGAGGCAGGGCGGAGGAGGAGCGCGGCGGCGCCGATCTGCAGAGGAGGGAGGACACGGGGCCTGGGCGGCGACAGGAGGGAGCCGTGCTGTCGAGGGAAGAGGGACTGGGGGTCGGGCTCGGGAGATCGAACGAGGGTTCGAGGGAAAGAGTGCGGCGGCTGCGCTGAGGGAGAGAAGAGAGCGAGCGATGGGATTAGGGTTCGGTCGCTACGGGGAGGCCTGGGCCTTGGCCTGGGAAGACTTGGGCCGCAGGGATGGTGGGCCTAGGTGGCTGGCTGGAAAGAGGAGAGGGAGGCCTGGCTGCGAGCTGGGCCTAGAGGAGGGAGTGCGTCTGGGCCCTGCAGTCTAGCTCTTCTGCTTACCCAAATTACAGAAGAAAAGAAAGAAGGGGAAAAAACAAGAAGAGAGAAAAAGAAAGGAAGGATAGGGACAGAATTTGGGCATGAGGTAAAATTCCCTGGGCTCACAAAAATGTGAGGAATTGAATTAAAATGGCTGGAGGATTTTTGGAAGGACCTCGAAAAACGGGAAAAGAATTATTGGCAAGGTATGGAAGGAGAAGCTCGAAGTGAAAATAGACATGGGGAAATATGCAAGTGTGTTATAGTAATTCCAACAATGGAATATTTATTTATAATAGCTCCATTATATTTGGAGGATATGTTATAAAGAGAAGTCACCTTCCCTCGATTTAATTGGACCGAAGGTCCACACGATTTATTTAGGTTGAGATGCAAAAATAAATGACATGATGGCATGATGACATGATGCAATCCAAAAATAAATAACACAAGCAAAATAAAACACACGGGAGAACCCGGAACATCTGGAATCTTCTGGAATCTTCTGGGACGTCGGTCTTCGGGCGTCACAACTCTCCCACACTAACAGAGGATCTCGACCCGAGATCCTAGAGATATCACCGGGTAAAAACGAAAGAGGAAGAGGTAAAACAAAGTTGCTTCTTTGACAGACGAGTGAAACCAAAGAACCTTGAGAGGTTAAACAAGTTGAATAAAGAATACAACGGAGATGAACGAATATGAAAATACTCCGGTAAAAGGAAGAACAAGGAACATAGTGAGAACCTTGTAGGTTGAAAGACATGAACCAAGAGCTTACGAATCAAAAGAATATGAAACCGCAATGGTATAGCCAAGGAATAAGAATGACAGAATTTGGACAGCACTCCGTCTGAAAATGGAAGGAATTAACAAGAACTTGAGGAGATGGAATGATACTTGCTGAAAACAACAACACACAGCCTCCGGAACAATTAAAAGAATGACACAAGGGTAAGAAGGATTCAGACAGGACTCCGGTTGAAAACAGAGGAAAACTAGATAAGATGACGGAACTAGAATAAAGAATACAACACTCCGGTTAAAAGACAAGCAAGGAAGACTATGATCTTGATATAACAAGATGATGGTTAAAGAGAGCAATATCACAATGCCTCCGGAATGAAAGAATAGAATATAGTTCAATGAAAGAAATGAACGGAGAAGAAAATGACAACTTCTCCCACAAATGAACTAAAAAGTCCTCCTTACGAAGAAGGGCTGAACGGAGTTGTTGGAAAATCAACAACGAAACGAATAAGCTTGATGTGGGCTTATGGAAAACATCTCAAAATTAAGAGGTGACAACCAGCCACTTACGAAAACATTAGATTGGATTGAGATCAACAAGGAGACGAAAAACTTATCTCACCGGAATGATAATCGAAGAACTTGGGTCATTTATAAGCACCATAATTGCAACAATCCTTAGGGAAAGCTTTTAGGTGAAATACAACCCAAGATAACTCCAACTAATAATTAAAGGGTTGAAAAGATCTCCTGAACAAAGAAAATGATGGTTTTAAATATCTCATTCCTAACAACTTGTGAATCATGAAACATGAAGAAAATTGTCAAAAATGGCATACCACCATCTGAAAAGAATAGGTAGAAAGGATTGCACTTCAAAATGCAAGAAGAAGTATATTTGACCTCCTCCAACAAGAATCTTGATGAAGACTTCGAGGATGAATTAATTGATGATGAACCACCAAGAAGAACTCCGGTAATGAAAACAAGAGAAGTGAAAGATGAAAAGAATATGAATCAAGGACTGCGATGAATAGATTGAGCTTTGAAATGATATAATTGAAATATCTTGGAGCTCCGGAAAACAAGATGAACAACTTAGAACCGAGAATATGATATGATGAACAAGCTCCGAAGGAAGGGATTAATCACCTTGAAGGAATAAGAATAAGAATTATGTCATGCATATCCTTCACCAATTTAAATTCATGACAACCAAAGGATTTGGCATACTACTTATTCTCGTTGGAAAGAATTAAAGAGAGATCTAGCACAACCTTGGATAAGTATTCAACAAAGCACCGGTAGGATTATGAAAAGAACGAGTGAATTAAAACGATAACAACGGAAGGGTAATCTTGAAAGAACCACCGTAAAATATGGAGACGAAAGAAGAGACATCAATGAAGAATAGTTGGAGGACGAAGTTGAAAACTGAGAACGAAGAAATATTCTGAAATGATGGCCTTCGGAGGAACACAAAGAAAGAATTCATGAAATGCTTTGGATGGTATCAAAGAATTCCTCACAATCTGAACAATAATGAGGATGGCGTGAAGCTAGAACGACGAATCTTCAAGAAGACGGGCCAAGATTTAAGAGAAACACTTCTCCGGTCTCCAAATGTTGAGAATGAAGACGAGAAATGCCATGAAGAATTTCGAGATACTCCGGGCGAATGACAAGAGGAAGGTGGAGCTAAAGATGGAAATGATTGTAACAAGCTTGGAGAAGGCATGTGACTGATGGAGATCATTCTTACGTCACACTTTGAAAAGAATTTGAGTATAACTCCAGAAAAATTAGAAGAGTCAGGTAAGATCCTGGAAAAAGACCTGTGGGTTAGGGCCCACTCAAAAGAAAATCACCGTTGGAAAAGATTGCTAAAGAGATATTACACCGGTTGAATTAAATGGCTTGAATAAGATGATAATCCTCAAAAATAATTTGAACGGAATAAGAGTGGAATTATGAATCTTCTGAGATACTCCGGATATGAATAGCAAGAGGAGAATGATTAATTGGTGCACCGGAATAAGAAAGCATTGTGAAAAGAGGAAAAGGATAAGATCAACACCAAAATCTTGAATTACATCCACCGGAAGAATTTGAGAACAAAAGAATGATGAACTTGAAGCTCTTGAGCATCTTCACGATAATTCACCGGATAAGAACATTGAAGGAAATGAATGAAGAAACATCACATGAATAAAATGGATATTTCATTTGAGAATTTCTGGCTCCAAGAAGAAGAAGGGTGGGAGGGCGGGGAAAACAAAGACAACTTGGGATGAATGGAACAGACAATTCGTCAGTTTTCTCAACGACGTCCGTATGGAATAACTTAAAAAAAAGAAGGCACACCGGTTGAAAAGAATTAACATGAAAATCTTGATGATCAAGAAGGATTAGCGTTCCCATAGAAATATGAGAATACCGATTAGGAAAGGTATGGAATCAACATTTGACATCGAAGCAACTCGAATACCAGAATCAAAACAAAACAAAGGATAGATATGCAACATGATCTTCACAATATCATTCGAACAGAGGATTGAACGAATGAATTCCGTAGGTACATCAACTTGACGAGAAGCCACTTGGAGAACAAAAGGTAAATAAAAAAAGGAACAAGGAACAGATGGAACAAATACAAGATAGAAGCTTCGTTCGACATCTTCGTGCTGAAAGCTCATGGAACGTGTTACAAAAGGGTTTTGCAATCCCCGGATCAGCATAGCCAAGGACCCTTTAAGATGCAACTCCCGATCAGAACAAGTCCATAAAACCACTTCACTCAATGTAGAACCCCGAACTTCATATCGTGCATCCGTTGGAAGAATGCCTAGAACTACTAGATGAACCCACCTATAGATTTCCGAAAGTTTCCAGTTATGCAATTAGGTGTTGGGGATACACGGGAAGCACCGCGCAATCAACTCTAAACCTACATCCAGGTGTATCCATCCTTCAACACATAACCAGTCTTTCTCGGAAACTGTTCACCTCGGACCTTCGAAAAGCATCCACTATAACAAGCTATGGCAATACTCTCGAGCTACCTCCCTAGTACTGGGTGATGTCGGGGTTATCTTGCCACTAACCGTATAGGAGAGATTTTCGATGTCGGACGTCTTAAGTATTCTAGTACTGCCGCGATGGATTTGTGACGACAACACCTCGGAGCTCAACTCCCCGGGACACTGCCACAACCTCTAATGACAGGAGGCATCGAGAACAATGTTCTCATCACAAAGACATCGAAACAATCCAAACAATACTCGCGTGATCCTAAAAAAAATTTGGTGCGATTTTTGAAAGTAGAAGAGGCAAGAGTAGTCGTCAGGAGTCCTCACCAGAATGAAAGAGATGAGGAGCAAAAGAAATCCTACTCTCCGATATAAATATATGACTCAAAACATTTTCAAGTGTGTGCCTAGACTCAACCGTCAATGATTCGATCAATCAGTGGGGGCTTCTAGGTCGGAGAAGGCTCTGATACCAACTTGTAATGCCCAGGATGGGACTATACCTCCTACGTGTCGAGGCACGACTTAAAGGTATAAGCCCATCCTAGAATGATCTCAAGTTTGGTATCTTTGCACGACTCATGTAAAAGAGGGATTAAATTGCAAAAGGAGATAGTTGGCTTACACTCGCCACTTCACACAATACATTACATAAGACAAAACATCCTTCAAAACATCACAACCCGACTACGGGTAAGAACCAAAAGAAAGATACCAAAACAACATAAAGCCATAGGTCAGGATCGAATCCTAGTAGAAACCACTACTGATCGTCGAAACGTCACAAGCATACGACCAAACTTCATCGAGCTCCTGGTGAAGTATTGATCCATCTCCTGCATCAAACTCGGCTGAACCTGCATCTGGTGTGGTGAAGTAACTGTGAGCCACAGAGGACTCAGCAATCCCGTTCCCGGGTAACAAGACTATTTAAGCCTTGGGAGAGGATAAGGCTGAAGAAAGAATAAGAGGTGAAGGGAAAAACAAGAGTCTGCAGCAGCACTAGCACTAACTTACGTATAAGAGAGCGAGAAGAGAAGGTGCCTCGGACGAGAGATGATCACGAAGTGATCCTAACTAAAGCCGGTCAAACATAACCCCACCGTGTTCAACTCCCGAATCCCTATTCGGAAATTGACAGTCACGGTACACATGCTGGTAGTGTATTGGAACATTGTGTCAAGTTATCTACAACCGGATATTAACAAGCTCCCATCTGCCACATAACCGCGGGCACGGCTTTCGAAAGTTCAAACCCTGCAGGGGTGTTCCAACTTGACCCATTACAAGCCCACGATCCGCGGAGTCGCAACTCCATAGGTGGGAAGACCCGAGTATTCTCGGAATCCCGTGCTCAAGTTAAACCGAACTAAGGTAAGGCTAATCCAGCAAATCCTCCCGGCGTGTCGACACCCTGATAGGTAGCCGCGCGTATCTAGTCTCAGGACACGACCGGATGAGACATCCTACGGGTTTTTACCAGACCTCAAGTTTCCTTGAGATGGCCCCGCAGTCCGCTCATTTCGGACCAACACTCATGTGGAGCACTGGCCCGGGGGGGTTGAATTAAAATAAAAGAGGGTTTGCAAGACCCTTATGCAAGTTTTATTAGTTATTAGGCGAATAGTACCAATGTTGGGACTTGCTGGAAAAGACTTAGCACTTAGCGGTTTATCAAGGGGGTCCCATACACCCCAACCGTGTTAGGAACGCATAATCAAGGAACATAACACCGGTTTATACGGTTCCTAACGGCATGAGTGGAACAAAACACCAAGCAAAAGGCTTAGCCTTCCACCCTTGCCAATATATAGATGATTTCATTTTAAGCATTTATATAGTGTGATATAACCCAACCAAACTTCAACATGAAGCAAGCATCTTCAATCTTCACCTGCAACTAGCAATGCTATAAGAAGGGCTGAGCGAAGCGTACTTAGCCAAGCAACGGTTTGCGTAGGTAAGGTGGTTAAACATGGCAATGGTTACAAGTAGGAGGCTGACAAGAAGGCATGGGCATCGAGGCAAAACTATAGAGCGGATCTACTAGCAATAGGCAAAGATAGTGATGTTATCGGGGTTCGGTCATCTTGCCTGGAATTCCACAAGGGAGAAGAACGGATCCATGAAGTAGGCGGAGCAACACAGACGAGAGAATCCTCACAACTCCGGAACGAAACCGAAGCTAACAAGAGAAGCAACCGGAAAGAAGGAAACAACACGGTAAACACACAAGCATAAACATGGCATACGATGCACATCCAAGTATGATGCATGTTCGATTTAAATATGCATGGCATGGCAAAGAGCACAAACAAATACTACAAGTTAAGTGGAGATCAATATGCAACGAGTTGCATATTGACGAAACACCACATTATAATTATTTAATTGACTCTCGTTTATTTACAAGACAAGGTTAAATGTTTTTAACATGGCAAGAGATGAAGCAAAAGTAAACTACCTATTTAGGCATTTTAAATGAGGCCGGAGAAGAACAACAACATGTCCGGAAAATCCCCATGAGCATGTTTAATAATTATTAAAGCAACAACAATTCACACATATATAATGTTGTTAACATGATGCGGATGACATGAACAAGTTTATGCAAGTTTTTATTAAAAGTTGACATAAGAGATAAGGAGCATTTGTCACCGTGGTGGAATGAAAAAGGGTGCCACGGCAACGATACGAAAATGATGCAACGGCAACATAACGGTTCCGGTTTCTCGTTGAGAGACCGGTGCAAAAGAAAGAATCGACGTGAGCAAGTCGAGCAAGATGAAAGTGGGTTGATCCCGTCACCGGGTTCCCACGAGTCGGCGACGAGGCAACCGAGGAACATGACAAACTGACGAAACGGCACGGAGCACACACGGGAGACATTTCATACAACACAAGCAAGCATCACACGGGTCATCCACGGGGTCGTCTCGTTATACCTTCGAAACACTCGTTTCGGGACGGTTCGAGATAGTAGAGGAAGAAGGCGTTCACGTCGTAGAGGAAGTAGTGGTTCACGTTTCCGAAGAGGAAGTAGTCGTTCCGCTATCGTGTCGTGGTACTTGCGGCGTCGGACATCGGGGCGACGGTAGTGGTACACGTTCCGTAGGGGTACTTGTCGCATCGCCATGTAGTTGTTCACGTTCATCGGAGAGGTACTCGCCGCGTCGTCTTGTGTCGTCGAGTAGGCGTTCCCGTTCGTAGATGTACTTGTGGTCTCGGCGACGGTAGAGGTACTTGGTGTTTCCGGGCGACGGTAGTCGTACACGGGGGTCGTCGAGCGTAGTGGTACTCATCTCCGTAGATGTTCGGTGCATACGTAGAGGTACTTGTGGTCTTCAAAACAGCGGCCGTCGAGGTACTTGTCGCGTCCCGGATGTGTAGACGTTCTCGTCCGTAGTTGTACTTGTCGCGTGTCGTGGTACTTGACGAAAAACTGCTGGACCAAAACAACATAACGAGGCCGACAAGAAGCACGGCAGCAGCAGCGGTTTTGGCGGGCGACGAGGCGAGGACGCGGCACGGTCACGGTCTTGGAGCAGCAGCAAGGAGACCACACGGCAGAGGCAGGGCCGCGGGGTCCGATGCTGGACGACGGAGGGCACGACGCCTTGGCGCGGCGGCGCTAAGGGAACGGAGGGAGCCGTCACGGCTGGTCTTGGCGCGAAGGCAGCGGGCGAAGGGAGGCCACCGAGGGGCGCGCTGGAGAGGCAGGGCGACGCTCCAAGGCGCGGGAGGAGACAGGGCCGGGGCCCTCGGCCTGGAGGCGATGGAGAGGCGAGCCGCTAGGCGCTGGACGGCGACGCGCCGCGGGATCCGGCCGGCGGGCCTAGAGGCGACAGCGGCAAAGGTCGCGGGGAGGAGGCCGGGCGCGGCCTCGTGCACGCGCGGACGGGCACCATGGCGCGGCGCGCTGGAGGACCTGAGGGCGACGCGGGAGATCGCGGAGAGGTCGGGGTCGGCCTCCTGGCCGAGGCAGGGCGGAGGAGGAGCGCGGCGGCGCCGATCTGCAGAGGAGGGAGGACACGGGGCCTGGGCGGCGACAGGAGGGAGCCGTGCTGTCGAGGGAAGAGGGACTGGGGGTCGGGCTCGGGAGATCGAACGAGGGTTTGAGGGAAAGAGTGCGGCGGATGCGCTGAGGGAGAGAAGAGAGCGAGCGATGGGATTAGGGTTCGGTCGCTACGGGGAGGCCTGGGCCTTGGCCTGGGAAGACTTGGGCCGCAGGGATGGTGGGCCTAGGTGGCTGGCTGGAAAGAGGAGAGGGAGGCCTGGCTGCGAGCTGGGCCTAGAGGAGTGAGTGCGGCTGGGCCCTGCAGTCTAGCTCTTCTGCTTACCCAAATTACAGAAGAAAAGAAAGAAGGGGAAAAAACAAGAAGAGAGAAAAAGAAAGGAAGGATAGGGACAGAATTTGGGCATGAGGTAAAGTTCCCTGGGCTCACAAAAATGTGAGGAATTTAATTAAAATGGCTGGAGGGTTTTTGGAAGGACCTCGAAAAACGGGAAAAGAATTATTGGCAAGGTATGGAAGGAGAAGCTCGAAGTGAAAATAGACATGGGGAAATATGCAAGTGTGTTATGGTAATTCCAACAATGGAATATTTAATTATAATAGCTCCATAATATTTGGAGGATATGTTATAAAGAGAAGTCACCTTCCCTCGATTTAAATGGACCGAAGGTCCACACGATTTATTTAGGTTGAGATGCAAAAATAAATGACATGATGGCATGATGACATGATGCAATGCAAAAATAAATAACACAAGCAAAATAAAACACACGGGAGAACCCGGAACATCTGGAATCTTCTGGAATCTTCTGGGACGTCGGTCTTCGGGCGTCACAGTTGTCTCACTGGAACCGTCCTTAAGAACTGAGTTCTGTGTAAGTTGTCCAATGACAAAGCTACTACCACGCATTGGAATGCTTAAGTGCCCCTCTCGACTTATTAATCCACTCGATCTCTGTCCAGGAGTTGCAACTAGTTTCTGGTGCTTGTAGGTAGAGCTAGTAGTCTACCAAGTGGCACCCGGTACAGGTGGGCTTGGGTCAGACTAGGCACCGTGGCACGATGTACCGATCACCCGTTTGGTGATGCGGGAACCCTGTACACATCGTTTGGGGCCGTGAGCGACACCCCGGCCGGATCTCCCCACGGATGGAACCCGAATAGGCGATAAACCTGGACGAGAGACTTGTGTGGTTAGTCAGGTCGTGGCCGACACCCACGCCAGGCCTCCGCTGGAAGGTTGCCGAGATACATGACGTGTACATGGCGGTAAGTGGCGAGAGCGTGTGTGAAGAAGTACATCCCTGCAGGGTTAACATGATCTATTCGAATAGCCGGGTCCGTGGATATGGACTTCTTGGATGCTTACGTGGTACATAGACAAGTGAAAGTGGATACTCTAAAACGCGCAAGATAAGCGTGAGTGCTATGGATGGCCTTCTCGTAGGGAGACGGGAGCGGATCCATAGTGGTGTATTGATTGGTGAATATGTGGACTTGTGTGCGCCACCTCAAAGGTTACTTGCAGTCATAGTTCAGGATAGCCACGAGTCAAAGCTGGCTTGCTGCAGTCAAACTCCACTACCCCCTTGTTGATACTGTTGCATATGTAGTTAGTTCTGATGTAAGTCTTGCTGAGTACCTTTGTACTCACGTTTGCTTAATTTATGTTTTTGCAGAGAGACTTCAGTCTCGCTAGTGGTTCCGCGTGGACTTCGACGTTTAGCTTGTTACCTCAGCTACGATCTTGTACCCTTGGGAGGGTCTTGTAGATAGTCAGGCTTCCCAGCCTTTTTCATTTGTAGTTGTCTGTACCCAGACATGTTATGCTTCCGTTGCCTGTATGCTCTGTGTGTTGGGTCATGTGACCTCGGATTGTAATAAATGCTATGATGGCTCTCCTGGGCCTTTATATATCTATATGAGTTGTTGAGTTATGTTGTGATGCCATGTTGTACAACACATACTTGCATGTTATGCGTACGTGTAATGTGTATTGCTATGTGTGGGATCCGACACCTAGTTGTTTACCTTTGGTAGCCTATCTTACCGGGAAATGTCTCCTAGTGCTTCCACTGAGCCGTGGTAGCTTGCTACTGCTCCGGAACACTTAGGCTGGCCAGCATGTGTCCTTCTTCGTTCCTGTGTCTGTAACTTAGGGGAAATGTCACGCGTTGTTCCTTAAGTCCTTATAGCTTGCTACGACTTGGGTTCATACGTTGATGACCGACACGTTCGTTGCTGGGTCATGTATGCCTGTCTCTGTAATTTAGTGCCACTTTTGGTTTATAATTGGTCATGTCGGCCCGGGTTCTCTGTCATATGGATGCTAGCGACACTATCATATACGTGTGCCAAAATGCCTAAACGGTCCCGGGCCAGGTATGGTGGCACCCGTGGGGATACCGTGCGTGAGGCCGCAAAGTGATATGATGTGTTACAGGCTAGACCTGTGTGACTTAGGATCGGGGTCCCGACAGCTTTGGTATCAGAGCCTGACTGCCTGTAGGATTAGCAAGCCAAACTGGTTGAAGTCGTGTCTAGAAACTTTTTAGTTATGTAAGGGAATTGTTTGTGGAAGGGAAAGTAAGGCTCTTTTTACTCCTTTACCCCATGAACTTCTGGTCTGAGTCACCTTCTTTTTCTACGGGGATTAAGAACTAGGATTCTCATTCTAATCATTAGGATCACGCTATTGTGGATTCAACCCTTAGTTCAGTTTTCACTACTTCTGTTTGTTCAACTGTTGGTCTCAGAACCTTGACATTATGATGTTAAGTGGATATGCTACCCTTTTTGCTTGGATCTCAAAAGTACTTTTGAGCATTTACAGCCGTTATGCTGTCCGAGTCATCCCAGGTTTCTAAATAGTCTGATGCATTTGCAAACCATTTCTATCTGTTCTTAATGTCCTTTTAGGCCAGATTAACCACACTAGTCGGTATGTTGAGGTACTCCGTTGCCACGACATCTAGGATGGAGCTACTACTATGACTCTAAGTATCTTAGTAGATCACCCAGTAATCCAGTAATGCTTTATATTCTCAGTGTGATGATTCTGGCCCTTATTCTCGAAAGCATCCCGTGATGCCATTTAGTTAGTAGGTATTCTATTCCTGGGTTCTTAAACCCGAGCTTCACCCTACTTACTTCATGTTGATAGTATTTGCTCGTCCCTTTAGGATATTAGTAACCTTGTGATAGTCCACGAGGTCTGTGGTATATCCTTCTTCCAAATACCATGAACCATCATGGCAGAAGTTCTTCCGAACCAAAAGATCACAACCAGAGAGCTCTTGACGAGTTCTCTATTCCACATTGTGACTCTGCCAGTCCTACCTTTCTGCATGGGTTATCTGGAAGAAATATGTTGAACTAGTTCGACATACTAATCTATGCATCCACAACTCAGAAAGTTATATGTTCCTTTGAGTTGTTCCTCTCTAGTTGTATTATGACCCTCGTCTATCAGTTGATAGTCACGGGTAGTTGTGCATTTGTGTTCATCGATGCCTTTTACTCTTGTGGTCCGTCAAGCCATTCTATTCCGGAATGACTAGGAGAAACAAACTCCAGTACCTTATCCATATCCAGGATTTGGTCAAAGAAGTTGTACTCCGCAGATGAAGGATGTTAATCCATCTTCTAATCTGTTCTACCTTGGAGTATTACCATCTTTATATCAAGAATGTCATGGGAATTGCACATCATCCTATGAACTCTTGATACAGTAATACTTCTCACCATCGTCGTTCAATCCACGGTCTCCGCGTTGTTATAACCGGAATACCGACAACTGAATTGTGATGTGTGAAATCAATACTCCTAGCAACCCTGTTGCTTGGTAGTTAAAGGACAACAATTTCATTCTTAGTGTGTTGGTTACCAAATCACCATTCTAAGATTGATCGTGCTACCTAGTCCACTTTCCTGGTGCACTCCTTGATTGATGAGTTAGGATTTTGTTAAGTCCTCGCTCATTTGATCATATCGTCTTGCCTTGAAAAGCAAGATTGTTCTCGAGCTTAGTAACATATCGGTGGTTCGTGAATTTCTGAATATCTTCTCGGAAGTATTACCGGGTTGTTTCCTGATTGTTAGGTTGAGCTCGTGATCAAGTTGGTACTCTTGTAAACCAACCTTCTCCAAGAATCTGTGTTGGATACCCTGAACTGGTTGGTTAAGCTAAAACAATAACTTGGAGAGTTGGAAGATAAAAGCTTGTCAGCTTAGTTCATCTCAAGGGGTATGTTTGCGTGTGTTGAAGATAGATGACATCTTCATCAATTGGTCCCTGTGAATCAGTTGTTGGACCTATTGTCATATCAAAACTTGATTTGAGTGTGGGCTATCGTCAAATCAAATCAGAACCAACGATATTCGTAACGTTGTCTTACTTGTGGTTGATTCCTCGAGCATACACTGTTATATCTCTTGGTCTGCCCAATGCTAACACCGTGTTCACTTAATTGTGGAATTCCACCTTTATGGAAACCTGGATGAATTGTTGTTGAGCCCATCAGCAACATTATTATCTTCTCCATGATCTATGTTGCACATCTAGCTAGTATTGGAAACTTTTATAAGCATCATCTTCATGACCCGTTCGTGAAGCATATGTACGGAAGAAAGAAGTGACTTCCTCTAATTCATGTGCATTTGATGCAAGTTGCCGCCGTGAATTCGAGAAAGCATGTTTTTACCTCCTCTGGAGTCATCCCAAGTCAGTCATGCATACATGCGAAGTATTCTATGGTCTGTTAGACTGATCATCTTCATTCTGTATGTATCCCTAGCACACCAAGCCACTGATTGATTTGTTCAAACTCCAATGATGATTCCCAATCTGAACTCGATAGTATTTTATTATAAGACTACTATGTGGTCACGTTTGTCTGGGACAACGTGTTCACAGGTACGTAGCAGAACTAGCTCATGTTTTGGAGCTTGCTATCGTAGTTCACTCCCCGAGAATTTCGCAATGCCATCTCGTCGATTTGTGTTGCAAACTTTCGTTTCCGGACATGACGTCTGAAATATCCTGACACCAACCAGAACTGAATCTCAGGCAGCTATGATGGTTGGAGCATTTTCCAAGAACTATAATATTGGTCTCTCGATTACCGGTCAAGTGAATGTCGTGGCCAACACACCTAGCCGGGAGACCTATTGTTGTAGTATCTTGATTGAATAAATTGGCCACCTCCCCGTAAGGACTTCGTAGGAATTACTCCCTAGTTGTTCCTTATGGACTTTTTGTGCTCCCGAAGTCCGACTTTTACTTGATGGCCATGTTGATGTTGTTAAGCATTGACCGTGGTACCTAGTACACCAAGGAGAACATTAGAAGCGGAGTGCTAAATGTCTCTCGGTCGATCATCCAGATTTTGCCCTTGACACCGCTAAGGTGGAATCTGAGAAGGTGTTATCCTTCTTTGCATCTGCATCGTCCACCACTATTCATCATGGTAGTATGTTGTGTTGCCAGGATCCTCGACACGGATATTGGTAAAACCTTGATAGATATGGGAATGCTCAAGTTCTTGAGAGCACGCACAAGCACTAGGTGTTATCACCGGCACTAACCGGGATTGCTCACAGTGTTCTTGATTATGCTATAACCTCTCAAATAATAGATTTACTCTCTACTGATGGGTTTCTTCCCAGTTACCAGAATCATTCCCAGCATTTGCATTTTGTTCCCAGCTTGCACCGCCAATGTGCCATTTCACCATGGGTCCCATCCATTCCCGATGATAACCAAAATCATCCCTTGAGTTGTCTTCAGCAAGGTAGTTCACATCATCCATTCAGGCCTGAGAATGTCATTCTTACGGACTCTGTCAAATGATCGATTGTGATCCGCCTCAGGCTGGTATAGGGAATTTCAATGATCTCTATATCAAAAGTAATTCATTTTGCCACTTAAGGGAATAATTCTGCGAATCACCTTCTCTAAGGTGCCCCGTCCGGTGATATTGATCACCATCTTCTTAGGTGTGTAACTAGTGCCTACCAAGTGAACCTTCATCATTTGTTTCACTCCATCCCCCTGGATGTGTGTTCCGTGTCTCAGCTCAAGAGATGCTTCAATGTCTCACTCCATAAGTTGATCTTGAGTTCCTCGATCTTCGGGAAGATCGATTTCTACAGAGTATGTCTCCGTTATCATCTGGTTGGATGAAGATCTCAAAGCAAGGATGACAAGATCAATATGATGCAATAAATCAATATCTCCGAGAAGGAAATTTGGATCCTGAAGATTGTGCTAGCTTGTGTTCCCTCTGATTTCTTACCCTACGCTTGAATCTCGGGATGAGATTCTTGTTTTAGTGGGGGTGAGTTGTCACATACCTAGATCAACCCCTGTGGTCCTTGCCTGATCATCATGCATCATGTTTAATTTCCATTTAAATTGAAGTGGGGAAAGTGGAAAGCCTCAGAGATCTTTTCTAAAAATGATCAACCTTAAAAATTGCTTCAAATAAACCCAAGAAAATTTTCCTGTTAAGCTATAAAAATATTGGAAAGAGTTAAATTCAAACCAATATTTTTGGAGTCTCAGGGATATATATTTTGGGCATTTGGATTTAAATCAATAAGTATTTGACTTTTGAATAATATTCATTTATATAGAATATATTTCAAAAGGCCCTGAAATTATTTATGTGCCTTTGGAAAAAGTCCAGAATGGCAACATACAAATTTTCAGAAGGTTTTGCCCTGCCTTGATTTACTTTAAATTTGAATCAGTGGCAAAATGAATAAACAAAAGAAAACAACACAGAAATTAAAACAGAGTTAGGCTTACCTGGCCTTTACCTGTGCAGCCCACCTGGCGGCCCAAGTGGCCGGCCCAGCCCACCACCGCAGCACCCCTCTGTCGTCTTCCCCGCACCTACTGGCGCTGTGCGTGGCGCGCGCACGGCCGAGCGGCGGCCACCTCCTGCTTCGACGTGTCCCAGCCTTCCCCGACCCTTCCAGTGCGTCGTTGGAACGCCTCGACCCCCCTCTGCCTCTCCCCTCACTCTGGAGCTCTCTCCCTCTCCTCCAGCTCCCTTATCCAAGCTCGCCCGTGAGAGCCGGAGCGCACCGCCGACCGAAGCTGCGGCCACCGTCCACCCCGTGCTTTCCCGGTTTGTCCAGCAGAAGCGCCTCGTCGCCCTCTTCGTCTACACCGAGCTACGCAAGTCGGGAGGCAGCACACCGTCGCCATCGTCGCCGTTTCCCTCGCCACGGCCACCGGACGCCGCTCGTCGATTCGCCGCCTCCGACGCGTCCCCGAGCGCACTGACCCTCCCAACAGACTCGCGGTGAGCCTCCGGGTCGTTTCCCCCTTCTTCCCTAGCCTCGCATGACCTCTAGGCCATAGCTCCATCGCGGCCAAACTCCGGCCGCCGCTGAACCTGTCACCGCCATGGCCCCAGCCGCCTCTGTCCAATTTTGAGCATGTCATCGCACTCACCGTGCTCCCAGGAGCCGAACGCACGCTCCCTCTCCCCTTCTAGTGCACCACAACCCCAAACCCGACGGTGCCCGAACTCCGGCCGCCGCGGCCGAGCTCATCGCTCTCGCCTCCATCCACCCCAGGCCCGGCTGGCACCCCCACTCGATGCGCGCTAGTCTGGGCTCTCGAATGAGCCCAGCCACGCTGCGAACGGGGTACCACAGCCCGTTTCCGCAGCCTCCGTCGCATTCGGTCTCGCCGGCGACGAGCCGCCGGCGTTTCTGACCTCTTTGACCGGTGGGTTGACCACCCCGGGTCACTGACTCATGGGTCCCACGCCCTTAGTCCACCCCTGACTCACTGACAATTGGGGCCCGCCCTGTTAATTAACTTTGGTTAATACTAATCGTTTGGTTAGTTAGTTAGTCACTGACGTGTGGGCCCCGTCTTGTCTGAAATTAGTTTATATTTTAGTTAGTGCTAATTAACCATGTTAATTAGCAGAGCCACTGACGTGTGGGTCCCAGCCGTCAGGTTTGACCTTTGCTGGCGCCTTTGACCTGCTGACGTAGTGATGATGTCACTATGATGTCATAAATGCTTTTCTGGATTTTAAATAAATCTATTTGATTTATTTATTTCAGAAAATAGCCAAAACTTCTAAAAATCACAGAAAATAATCCCTAACTCAGATGAAAATATTTTATATATGAAAATTGATCAGAAAAATCCAATGAATCTGTTTATGGCATTTTCATGCATGTTTGAATAAGTTACAGCCACTGTTTAGGACAATTTGAATAAATGGCATTTGAATAATCACATATGGAGTTTGAATTTGAACCTTTGGTTCAAACCAACTTCATTTAATTGTGTTGCTAGTTGCATTAGCTCAATAAACATCATATTGCCTTGTCACATTCATGCATCATATTGTTGCATTGCATTGATTGTGTTCTTTCTCTGTTTGTCGGTTTTGTCCCCTCTCAGTAGACGACGTTCCGACGATGAGTTCGATGACACCAATGAAGAGCTATTAATATCTTCAGAAGTGCCAGGCAAGCAAACCCCCATTGAGCATCCCGATACAATCCCACTCTCTCGCTCCTACTCTCTTTTACTGCATTAGGACAACAACGATTGAACTGCTTTTTGCTGCGGTAGTTGAACCCCTTTCCTCTGCATGATCTGTCATTGCCACAGTAAAAAGTTGAAACCCACTAGCATGAGTAGGAGTTGTTTGAGACATGTTGTGCCTACTCATTCATGCTTTCTGGTTATGCCTGCTATTGCTTAGAGTTGTGTCAGGTCTGATTCATCGGGGATGAATTGGAATGTGGTGAACATGTCCTACTGTGTGTGAGCTAAGTGTGTGAACATGATTTGGTAAAGGTAGCGGTGAGAGGCCATGTAGAAGTACATGGTGGGTTGTCTCACTGGAACCGTCCTTAAGAACTGAGTTCTGTGTAAGTTGTCCAATGACAAAGCTACTACCACACATTGGAATGCTTAAGTGCCCCTCTCGACTTATTAATCCACTCGATCTCTGTCCAGGAGTTGCAACTAGTTTCTGGTGCTTGTAGGTAGTGCTAGTAGTCTACCAAGTGGCACCCGGTACAGGTGGGCTTGGGTCAGACTAGGCACCGTGGCACGGTGTACCGATAGCCCGTTTGGTGATGCGGGAACCCTGTACACATCGTTTGGGGCCGTGAGCGACACCCCGACCGGATCTCCCCACGGGTGGAACCCGAATAGGCGATAAACCTGGACGAGAGACTTGTGTGGTTAGTCAGGTCGTGGCCGACACCCTCGCCAGGCGTCTGCTTGAAGGTTGCCGAGATACATGACGTGTACATGGCGGTAAGTGGCGAGAGCGTGTGTGAAGAAGTACACCCGTGCAGGGTTAACATGATCTATTCGAATAGCCGGGTCCGCGGATATGGACTTCTTGGATGCTTACGTGGTACATAGACAAGTGAAAGTGGATACTCTAAAACGCGCAAGATAAGCGTGAGTGCTATGGATGGCCTTCTCGTAGGGAGACGGGAGCGGATCCATAGTGGTGTATTGATTGGTGAATATGTGGACTTGTGTGCGCCACCTCAAAGGTTACTTGCAGTCATAGTTCAGGATAGCCACGAGTCAAAGCTGGCTTGCTGCAGTCAAACTCCACTACCTCCTTGTTGATACTGTTGCATATGTAGTTAGTTCTGATGTAAGTCTTGCTGAGTACCTTTGTACTCACGTTTGCTTAATTTATGTTTTTGCAGAGAGACTTCAGTCTCGCTAGTGGTTCCGCGTGGACTTCGACGTTTAGCTTGTTACCTCAGCTACGATCTTGTACCCTTGGGAGGGTCTTGTAGATAGTCAGGCTTCCCAGCCTTTTTCATTTGTAGTTGTCTGTACCCAGACATGTTATGCTTCCGTTGCCTGTATGCTCTGTGTGTTGGGTCATGTGACCTCGGATTGTAATAAATGCTATGATGGCTCTCCTGGGCCTTTATCTATATGAGTTGTTGAGTTATGTTGTGATGCCATGTTGTACAACACATACTTGCATGTTATGCGTACGTGTAATGTGTATTGCTATGTGTGGGATCCGACACCTAGTTGTTTACCTTTGGTAGCCTATCTTACCGGGAAATGTCTCCTAGTGCTTCCACTGAGCCTTGGTAGCTTGCTACTGCTCCGGAACACTTAGGCTGGCCGGCATGTGTCCTTCGTCGTTCCTGTGTCTGTCCCTTAGGGGAAATGTCACGCGTTGTTCCTTAAGTCCTTGTAGCTTGCTACGAATTGGGTTCATACGTTGATGACCGACACGTTCGTTGCTGGGTCATGTATGCCTGTCTCTGTAATTTAGTGCCACTTTTGGTTTATAACTGGTCATGTCGGCCCGGGTTCTCTGTCATATGGATGCTAGTGACACTATCATGTACGTGTGCCAAAATGCGCAAACGGTCCCGGGCCAGGTAAGGTGGCACCCGTGGGGATACCGTGCGTGAGGCCGCAAAGTGATATGATGTGTTACAGGCTAGACCTGTGTGACTTAGGATCGGGGTCCCGACAGTCTATTACTGTTGACATTACCCGTGAGGTAAAAGGTTGGGAGGCAACACCATAAGCCCCTATCTTTCTCTATGTCCGATAAAAACTCTATAACCATAAGTATTGCGTGAGTGTGAGCAATTGTGAAAGACTATATGATAGTTGAGTATGTAGGCTTGCTGAAAAGCTCTTATATTGACTCTTTCCGATGTTACGATAAATTGCAATTGCTTCAATGATCGAGATCAAAGTTTGTTAGTTTTCAATGAAGTTTATGATTCATGCTCGATATTGTGAATGAATTGTTACTTTAGCAAAAGAATCATATGACAATATATATTTATGTTGCTATTATGGGAATGATCATGATGCCCTCATGTCCGTATTTTATTTTTATCGACACCTCTATCTCTAAACATGTGGACATATTTTTCGATATCGGCTTTCGCTTGAGGACAAGCGAGGTCTAAGCTTGGGGGAGTTGATACGTCCATTTTGCATCAAGCTTATATGTTGATATTTATTGTATTATGGGCTGTTATTACATGTTTTGTCACAATACTTCCAGGGGCATCCCCAAGCTTAGGCTTTTGGTTGTTCTTGAATTTTACCTTGGGGTGCGTTGGGCATCCCCTAGCTTAGTGTAACGCCCCGGACTCACCCGCCGGTGGTCGTTACTCCTGGCGGGATCTAGACTGGCCCCACATATCAATAATAGTCTTTTCTGTGCCCTTTGTCCTCACTCATGCGCACCCGGGAGCAACTTCCCGGTCGGTCACCCATCCTGAAACTACTCCAAGCTGAGCACGCTTAACTTTGGAGTTAAGCTGAGCACGCTTAACTTTGGAGTTCTGTCTGAATGGGCTTCCGAAAAAGAAGGAATTCCTTAATGATATGAGTAGTCTATCATCCCTAATATGCCAGGTTATCACACTTAGGCTCTTGCCGCTCTTTGTTCCATAGTCCATCAAATCCTTACCCAAAAACTTGAAAACTTCACAAGACAAAACTTAGCAGAAATCTCGTGAGCTCCGTTAGTATAAGAAAACAAACCACCACTTTAAGGTACTGTAATGAACTCATTCTTTATTTATATTGGTGTTAAACCTACTGTATTCCAACTTCTCTATTATTCATAGCCCCCCCGATACTACTCATAGATTCCTCAAAATAAGCATACAACACCCGAAAAACAAAATCTGTCAAAAACAAAACATTCTGTAGCAATCTGTAACTTTCGAATAATTCTGTAACTCTAATGTTTTTAAAAAATATTGGTGGACATGAGAAATTTGTCTATTAATCATCTGCAAAAATAATCAACTTAAAAGCACTCTCCAGTAAAAAAATGGCAGCTAATGATCTCGTGTGCACAAAAGTAGCTGTTTTTTACAGCAAGATCGCAAAAACTTCACCCAAGATTTCCCAAAGGTTCTACTTGGCACAAACACTAATTAAAACACAAAACCACATCTAAACAGAAGCTAGATGCATTATTTATTACTAAACATAAGTAAAAACAAATAAAATAAAATTGGGTTGCCTCCCAACAAGCGCTATTGTTTAACGCCCCTAGTTAGACATGATACAAGAGTAGATCTAGGTATTGCCATCTTTGGTAAGAAATCCATAAGTAGCTCTCATCATAGATTCATAAGGTAATTTGATTTTCTTTCTAGGAAAGTGTTCCATGCCCTTCCTTAATGAAAATTGGAATCTAATATTTCCTTCCTTCATATCAATAATTGCACCAATCGTTCTAAGGAAAGGTCACTACTAGGAAAAGGCCTACTAATGGCGCACCTATTTTGGCCATTAATGGCGCATTAGTGGTGCGCCATTAGTGCCACGCCATTAGTATATTTTACTAATGGCGCACCTGTGGTGTGCCATTAGTATCTGGTATACTAATGGCGCACCACAGATGCGCCATTAGTATATACCATGGTGCGCCATTAGTATGCCTCCCAGGGGGCCATATATACCCTGGTGCTTTGGCACACTAATGGCGCACTCTTGCCTGATGCGCCATTAGTAACTTTGGCATACTAATGGCGCACTGTTGGTTGATGCGCCATTAGTATCCTTTGGCATACTAATGGCGCACTGTGATGTGATGCGCCATTAGTATGAATATTAGGTTATTTATTTATTTATTAATTTTCTGTTTTTTGCACAGGTTACAAAATGCGCCATTAATGGCGCATCAACCAATAGTGCGCCATCATATTAGTCTCTGAATACAATTCATCGAATACAACAATAGATTCATCGAATACAATAGAAGATTAGTCTCTGAATACAATTCATCATATTAGTCTCCGAATACAATTCATCATATTAGTCTCCGAATTCAAAAGACCGAACAAAGATAGAACATTATATTACAAGTCTCGAGACCGCGAGTAGCGAGTTTGTCTTCACATTAGAAGTCGATATCGATCATCTAAACTACCATCACATAGAAGAGAGCTGCGGTCATCACGATGAAACTCATCTTCATCTGTTTCCTCCAACGCTCCCTCCCCTCTCCCGCTAGATAGCGGGCGTATCTAGATTCCGCCTCAGCCCTAGTGGTGTACCCTTTGTAACTGTTACCGCTGAATCGGTGAACCTGTCTCCGACACTCCTCCCAGTTGTTGTAGACTCCGGGAACCTTACCCTTGTACACGACATACGACGGCATCGCTATGCACTAGCCAAACGAAACGTTAGTACCAATTCACAGACAATACATAAGCAATATATAAGTATGCAACAGAACGATCGGAAGAGAAAAGCAAGACATTAATAGCATCGATTACATCTAAGTTGAACGACTGCCGAAACCAAAGAGACATACTACAAGTTCATCAAAGTTTAATTACAACATCAGCCAATCGATGTTTCAGAACTAGACACAGCATCACTACTTTCAACTCGACTCAAGGGACCGGAGCGTGGATGAAGCCGCCGTCTATCGTGGGAGTCATGAAATCGCGGGCGTTGTCAGCCTGCATTTGTAGCATTGTGTCGATGTCACTGCTGGATGGTTGATTTCTGAGGTAGAACTGCCCCGAGGTACGAAGGACATCTTGATGGATGATTTCCGCAAACTCCGACTGGATGCGAAAGAATTCTTGTCTGATGTCCGCATCCTGGATTGCCGACACGCTCGCGGCCTAATCTTTGAGTTTACTCGGTAGCAGAAGTTGATGATGGTCCCGTACGATCGCCCGCATGTGATGGATGGCGTAGTAGGCACCCTTATGACCGCCAGGCGGCTGCTTGATGCAGCAGAACATCGTATTGTGGGAGAACATGTGCTTGTCGTACTTATGAATAGGCCTGGTGAAGGTGCCTCCAGATTTGGCGTAGCCGGGGAGAACATCATCAAGAACATTCTAGACATTTGTGTAGTCTACCTTCGACTGACGGTCCGAGTCGAAATACGTGGCCATGGAATATTTGGGGCTTAGGAGGATGAGTGTGCAATGTGTGTCACTGAACAAAACACGGAATGTTAAAAGAAAACGATCGAAATCTAAGAATTCATATGTTACGGGGCGGTTGAGGGGAGGACTTACTCGGGAAAGTAAGGCACGAGGAAGTTATCCTTATCTCGGTTTGCCAGAATGACGCCTTTGAGGTAAGAACTCGTGACTTGCCGGTCCCCAGCGCTGCCCAAGATCTTGGCACACATGTAGAAGGGGTCGACTATCATGATGTCCGGGGTCTTGTCGCGAATGATCGGCATCTCCGAACTCAGCGAAAATAGCCGAACGAAGGTGTAGTGCAGCGGATGAAGGTTCAACATAGCGTATATGTCAGCAAACCACAGGACGATCGTACCCCCGATGGAGTTATCGACAAAGCCCTTGCCCTCTGGCACCTTGGCCGCGAAAACTGGGTATGCCACATCCTTCTCTCTGAGACGCCGCTTCTCCAAAGAAAGAACACTATCATGCAGACTCCGCATAGCACCGGTTGCAGCATCGAGCATATTTCCCGGTTGCATCGGCCTACCCGCCACATGCACCCTCCTCATTACATCCTCAGGTGAAGGTGGCCCGTCCTGAGCACGGATCGTACTCGGTGCCGGCTGGCTCGCACCCTTGTTAGTCTTTCTTTACCGTGCCTTCTTCTTCTCCTGTAATGGGACCGATTTCTGCTCACAGACCACCTTCTTGAGTGTGTTGGGGCTGATAATATTTCGCACCTCACCTATCTGAGGCTCGGTGAAGTCGGCAGCTGGAGGCGTCTCTTGAGAACTGAACGGCAGACGACGCCTGTTGCAACTTGGTTTCTCCACGGTACCAGCTAGATCGCGCACGTCTTTTGTAGGGTTGGGTCCTTGAGAAGAAGGCCCCATGAAGTCGCCACCGTACCCATGATCGGCAAAGTACTGATCGACGTTGGCAAATGTATCGTCGTCGTTGTCGTCGCCGTCGTTCGGATCCTGTGCCATATGCATGTTTGGATCCAGTGGCATAGGGATGTCCGGCACCGTTGCGGCGGTCTTGCCATGGGGCCGACTGGGCGCCGACACGACTGGCGGTGTTGTATTTGGGGTGGTGTCCCCCGCCCCCAAACAAATCTGGCTCTTCGGCCAAAGCAGGGGCCAACTCAGGAAGGCGCTGAGGGTCATCACGTCATCTCCGTCGGCCCCAACGGGTCGAATCGGAGGTAACAACTCGTCGCAGCCTGGCAGCACCCGAACCAGTTGAACCCTATACAAGTTGGGTGGCATCCTAGTACCGTGGAACACGGGGTTGCCCGATTGAACGATTTTGCCCTTGGCGACATCGACCAACTCGTTGTTCACGAATTGCAGGAGAGTGCACAGAACGTCGGCGGCGCCCTGCGATAACATGTAGGGTGTCAGGGATGCCCAGTCAAAGGCAAGGAGATGAAGTCCTCGGCCAAGAGAGGCTTAATTAGTTACTGTGATGATGGCGTCGAGCTCGGCTAATGTCGAGGTACCGCCAACGGCGGGCGAGCAGTTGACGGAGGGGCCGCTTGCTGCAGAGGTGCCGGCCAGCGTACACCCGGGTGTATTAAGCTCCCGTGCCGGCGTCCGAGACACCAATGTCGCCTCCGCCGGAGACACCAATGGCCCCGCCATCGCGTTCTGCGAGTTGCTGGCCGTGAAGCTGGGAATCGGGGGCGGCCCCTGTTGGCCGCCCGCAATCCACGCCTGCAACCCCTCAATCAAGGTACGCACAATGGCGGTGATCGTCGCTCCCAGTTGTTGTTGCACTTGCTCTTGGACAATCTCCGGAATCCGCGCCACTTGTGCCTTGAGTTCTTGAACCTCGCGCGACTGGCTTTCCGAGCTGTTCTTTTTCTCCTTTCGCCCACCAGCGTTATAGTATGACGACCATTTTGTGGACAAGCCTTTGCCGGCCACACGACCAGCTGACGACGGCTTACTGAGCTTATCCTTTTTCTTCATTATATTCAACGCCCTATTTAGAGTGGTGTCCCAAGAGTTGCTCTTAGTCGACCCCGCGCTACTGCTTTCAGTCGCCTGCGGAAGGAATGCGAACCATTTAGAAATTTGGCTTCATTAATTAGAATGCAACCATATGGAGCTAATTACGCGGGGGTGTATTCCTTACCAGAACAAGCTCAAGCGCCCTGGTCTTCGGATCCGTGGTAAGCTCCTTTGTTTTCGGGTCCTTCTTGTACCGGGCCCTGACAAAGTTCCTGGTCTGCTTGTCACCGTATTTATCGAAGAGGGGCGGTAGGCCTTGCTCGGCACGGTCCGCCTCCTCCTTGTCCCATATAGGCTCCGCCACTCTGTAACCGCCGGGACCGAGTGTGTGTTCCCCTAAGTTCAGCTCCTGCATTTCTTTCCCCCACTGACTTGATTCGGAGGTTGCGGTGCTCGAGCACTTGATCTCGAAGTCGTTGTAGTCATCTTCGGTGCTTGAAGGATTTTTCTCCTTGATCTTCTCATAACTATCACCTTTCTCGATCATTCACTTCACATTGCTTCTCCAAGTAGACATGGCCGTGCTCATCCTCGTGAGGGCAGTATTGTTCACTTTATTCCCTTTGAGGCTTGTGTTTTCAAATTCAGCGGGGAACTTGTATCGTTCGTGCAGCTTCATGAAGAGGAGGTTGCGCAAATTCCCTCGGTTAGGATGCCTCAGATTCTCGGTGTTGATCGAGACGGTGCTCCGGAGAATGCACCCGAGCTGAAGCGAGTACCCCTTGACTATTCGTTCGGGCGCCGTTGGATTCCCGTCGGAGTCCACTTCAGTAAATTCCTCCTTGACGGTGCGGAGCACGGTCGGGCGCCGGTCCTTCCGTTGCCTCTTTGGTTGGCTGCCATCTGTGTGTGCACCGCCATCATCAGTGGTGGCATCCTCGGTGGCACCATCAGTGGTGTCATCCCCGATGGCACCATCAGTGGGGTCATCCTCGGTGGCACCATCAGTGGTAGTGTCAGGATCGGTGGGGAAGGCGGCGTCCTCATACAAGTGAGGTTGTTACTCCATCTCCTGGGACAACTCCCAGAATGCCTTCCCGGCCAAACCCCCGGCCTCATCGTTGTTGGCCATGTTTCTCTCTCAATAGGAAAAAAGTTTGGTCAAAAAGTTGGTTATTGTCAAGGAACTCATGGTCTCATCATTTAGGGTTTGTCGACGCCGAGGCATCCTAAAAGCTAAGCTTTTATCATTGAGGGTTTTTCGACGCCGAGGCACCCTAAAAGCCTAAGCTTTCATCATTTAGGTTTTTAACGACACCGAGGCACCCTAAAAGCCAAGGTTTTATAATTTATAGTTTTTCGACACCGAGGCATCCTAAAAGCTAAGCTGGGAAGGATAATTATAAGTTGGGCCTAATCACTTGGCTCTATTGCCGCCTATGGTGTAATGCAGCAAGAATAAAGGGGCAGTTGATCCTACTTAATTAACTACTAAGATACCCCGGCCCATGCATTAGTCACAAGTACCCCATATGTCCTATTTTTAGCAAAGTCATGCTAAAATTCACGGAAAATTTCAGCATGACTGTAATGCCCAGGATGGGACTATACCTCCTACGGGTCGAGGCACGACTTAAAGGTATAAGCCCATTCTGGAATGATCTCAAGTTTGGTATCTTTGCACGACACATGTAAAAGAGGGATTAAATTGCAAAAGGAGATAGTTGGCTTACACTCGCCACTTCACACAATACATTACATAAGCAAATCATCATTCCAATCATCACAACCCGACTACGGCTGAAGATCCAAAAGAAAGATACCAAAACAACATAAAACCACAGGTCTGAATCGAATCCTAGTAGAAACCACTACTGATCGTCGAAAACGTCACAAGCATACGGACACTCTCTTCATCGATCTCCCAGAGAAGTACTGATCCAACTCCTGCTTCATACTCGGTTGAACCTGCATCTGGTGTTGTAGTATCTGTGAGCCACGAGGACTCAGCAATCCCATAACCATGGGTATCAAGACTAGCAAAGCTTTGTGGGTAGGAAGAGGTAAATTGGTGAGGCTGCAGCAGCGGCTAAGCATAATATGGTGGCTAACTTACGAGTACAAGAATAAGATGACCTTCTATGCAAACGGTCGCAAAAGTAGTGATCGCTAAAGATCCTAAACTACATACGAATCAAACATAACCCCACCGTGTTCTCTTCTCAAAATGAAAAGAGACAGTCACGGTTACTCACACAGTTGTGTGTTTTGCTTCGGATCATGTGTCAAGTTTTCTACAACCGGACATTAACAAATTCCAATCTGCCACATAACCGCGGGCACGACTTTCGAAAGATCATAACCCTGCAGGGGTGTCCCAACTTAGCCCATCACAAGCTCTCACGATTAGCTGAAGTGATAAATATAATATCATCACCCCTTATCTTACGGAAATCTGATCAGGCTCGGCATCCCGGTGCACAAGACATTTCGACAATGGTAAAACAAGTCCAGCAAGACCTCCCGGTGTGTCGACACCCTGATAGTAGCCGCGCGTATCTCGTCTCAGGCCACGACCGGATGGGCGATTATAGGAGTAAAACCAAACCTCGAGTTTCCCCGTGGTGGCCCCGCATACTCCCCATTTGGGACCAACACCATCAGCACTGGCCCCCCTGCTATGTAGAAAGAATCCTCGGGTACCGCTAACTCCGTATGCAATTTAATTAATTAATTAAGTTGTTATTATGAGCAAATTAAAACCAATGTTGGGCCTTGCTGGAGGAGTTTTATTCAAAGTCGAACTGTCAAGGGGTCCCCATCCACCCATCATGTAAGGAACGCAAAATCAAGGAACATAATGCCGGTTTATCGGCGCCTAAGGTGGCATGAGTGGAACAAAACACCGAGCAAAAGGCCAAGCCTTCCACCCATGCCCAATATATAGGTGTGTTAATAATAATTATAGATATGGTGATATACCAAGAACAACAAGTTCCCTCCTGGAACGAACTTCATCTTCACCTGCAACTAACAACGCTATAAGAGGGGCTGAGCAAGCGGGTAACATAGCCAAACAGTGGTTTTGCTAGGAAGGTGTCAAGGTTAGAGGTTTCATGGCAACAAGGAGAAGCTGACATAAAAGATGGGTAGCGCGACATGTAACGATAGCATCGAGACAACTAAGCATGGCAATGGTAGTAAAGGTATCCAAGGGTATGATCATCTTGCCTGGGATTCCGCAAGAAAGAAGAACAAGTCCAAGAAGAAGACGAAGAAGAAGCCTCACAACTCCGTAACGAAACCGAAGCTAACAAGAGAAGCAACCGGAAAGAAGCAAACAACACGGTAAACACGCAATCATAAGCATGGCATACGATGCACATCCAAGTATGATGCATGTCCGGTTTAAATATGCATGGCATGGCAAGGTGCACAAACAAAACTACAAGTTAAGTGGAGCTCAATATGCAACGAGTTGCATATTGACGAAACACCACATTTTATTATTTAATTGACTCTCGTTTATTTACAAGACAAGATTAAATGTTTTTAACATGGGAAGAGGTGTAGCAAGAGCAAACTACCTATTTAGGCATTTTAAATGAGGTCGGAAATAAGAACAACAATTCCGGTAAAAACCCCATGAGCATGTTTAGCAATTTTGAGCAAACAACAATTCACACATAGTAATGTTGTTAACATGATGCGGATGACACGATCAAGTATATGCAATTTTTATTAAAAGTGAACATGAAGAGATAAGAAGCATTTGTTACCGTGGTGGAAGGAAAGGGTGCCAGGGCAACGATCCGAAAATGATGCAACGGCATCATATCGGTTCCGGTAACTTGCCGAGGAGGGAGCGGGCGTCGCAGCCTGGAGGAGGCCCGATGGCGAAGGGAGGCCGCGGTCGAGGGAACAGAGGGGAGATGGGGAGAGCGACGGGGAACGAGGAGATGGA
The DNA here is from genome assembly GCA_902687465.1 of Secale cereale. Classification (NCBI taxonomy): domain Eukaryota; kingdom Viridiplantae; phylum Streptophyta; class Magnoliopsida; order Poales; family Poaceae; genus Secale; species Secale cereale. The sequence continues at coordinate 828,810,675 of LR738715.1, read as the reverse complement.
ATCGGGGAGATCGAGCGAAGCGGGACTCTGGCGGCGCTCGGTGGGAGAGGGCGAGGGGAGAGGAGCGAGGGGTCGAGTACTGGCTCGGGCTAGGGTTTAGCCGCGGGATGGGCCTGGATGGGCCGGATGGAGGGATGGGTCCGAGCGGCTGGGATGGCTGCTGGGCTGGAGACCCGCTGCGGCTGCTCTTCTACTTCTCTCTCCTGCCATTTCTCAAAACAGTAAATAAATAGCAAGGGAGAAAAAGAGAAGAAAGGAAGGGGAAGAATTTGGGCAAGAGGCTATTTTTCCCGGACTCGCAAAAATGTCCACGGTCCCCGAAAAATAGGAGAGGCAAGAATGCAAGAGTAAAATTCGGACTCATTTGAATTAAATTCAAATGATTTGAATTAGGGTATGACTTAAAAATGTCCAAAAGTGTTGAGGTTTTTGGAGGAACCTCGATAAACGAGAAAAGAAATATAGGGAAGGTTTTTGACGGTGAAACTTGAATTAAGAGGCATGGGGAAAATTATGCAAGTGTGTTATGCTTAATTCCAAAGAATGGAATATTTAATATAGCTCCCTACTACTATTGGGAGGCTTTTATATGTTTTAAAGAGAATTCACGTTCCCTCGATTTAAATGGACCGAAGGTTCACACGATTTATTTAGGTTGAGATGCAAAGAAATATGACATGATGGCATGATGACATGATGCAACGCAAAATAAATAAAACAAGCACAAATGAAACACACGGAAGGACCCGGAACATCTGGAATCTTCTGGGACGTTGGTCTTCGGGCGTCACAATGACCTTTGCTGAAAATAGGACATATGGAGTACCCGAATTTGCCGGAATGGAAGTTAATCGACATTCCAGCAAACTCAAGGGCCTCTCGGGGTACCTGCAAAATCATTATCCCCGCGTAATGAAGTCGCCAATGGGTCATTTCAGAAGATCACAAGTAGCATCATCACAAGTACAACATCATCACAAGTACAGCAGCAACAGCAGTGAATACATGCATAACAGCAGCAGCAACAGTTAAGAAAAAGTTGCAGAAGCTTGTAAAACTATACTTTGAAGTTCAAATGGTGAGTAGCTTAGCTTGGCATGTCTCAGACTCATTTGTGCACTGGTAACTCAAAACTATTCACTATCTAACACATTCAGAGCTACACCCAAGAAGAAAAGGTTATACATAACCAGCAATTGCAAAACTATTCACTATCTAACTATATTGGTTATACATGACCTGCAATTTCTGTTCTTTCAATAAAAACCATGGCATACACCTATTCATGTCACACAAAAACCCTATTATTATCATTGTGCTAGTGTGACATACAAGTAGTACTAGTGTACATGAAAAAAAAAACCTAAAACCTAAAACCCCAACAGAACATCAAGCCAACCAACTGGCTAAACGAACTAAAGATCTCACTGGACGAGGAATATCAAGCCCACCAACCGATTAAAAGAGAACAAATCCAACTTGCATAGCAACTTGTCAAGAACTGACCCAAGTGGAGCTTATCTAGTTATCTCCACTTCTTTAGCTAATAGATCTCTGTTTGAGCGGGAGAGAATGGTCACGAGTAGGTTGATTACCAAGAAAGCACCTGACACGACTGGCTGAAAATACAGACTTGGGATGACAACGAATAAACGTAGTGTCTGGTACTGCTTGCTGGAGAGTCAACATCACATATAAGTGGATACAAATTGATCTAATCCATTCAATGTGTTCATTCTTCCATCATAAATGACCTTTTCCCATGTACAACAAAAAGCCAACAGTAACAACTAACAAGTTAGCTAGCAAGACACCTGACCTCTGAATCCTGGTTGCAGCAGCAAATTGAATAACAAAAGAAACGTCGTCTCCTGTCGCAATCAACCAAACTTAAGGTGGGAGAGTCAACCGCAGCACTATTCTAATTTTCGACAAACTCTTAAGGGCCGATCCTAGTACAATTTCAACCGCTAGTCAATAAGAGTCAGCACTACAGAGCGAGCTTGTCTGCTTTTCATTTCAAAGATGTGCAACTGAACTTATCCAGTCATCAAACAACATCGTACATGTTCATTCCAGAATAAGCTGGGTATAGTACTTTATATATTCAAATGTCTAAACCTAAATTGTAGTTTATCTGACCTCATACATGACTGCTGTTAGGGGATTCTCCTTGACTTGTTAATCTTGCAACTGGCTTTCACTAGTCTTTCTATTTACCAGGCCAAGTGAATTTGTCAAATTCAGACAAGTAGAAAATACAGGTCTAGAGATTGAAAATCCCCTAACCAGAGTCTAAACCAAAATTTTTGCCTTTGTCCAACCCTAACTGCTAACTAAATATTTATTTTGTAATCAACTAGGCCTTGCAAATACAGGTCTTGCAACTAACTAATTGAAAATCCCCTAACCAGAGTCTAAACCATGACTTTCTTCAAATGTCTAAACCTAAAATTTTGTAATCAACTAGGCAATTCAGAGGTCAGTTTTTGTCCAACCCTAACTGCTAACTGAATATTTATTTCAAGGAGCTGCAATGAGCAGTTGCTCCATCGCCGGCAGAAGGTGCAAGGACAAAGGGACAAAAGAAAGAGATGAGGGCAGGGGAAGAGATACCTTGCTCCGTTGGTCCACCACTACGACCGACAGGGCCGTGGCAGCGCTAGGGCACGACGAGGGCGTCGGGGGCGCGGGCGTCGGGGGCGAGGGCGTCAGGGGCGAAGGCGTCGGGGGCACGGGCGTC
>LR738715.1:828667091-828806158 GCA_902687465.1 Secale cereale | reverse complement strand
GGAGCGGGCAGAGGGGGGACGACGAGGGAGGCGGCGCTCGGCTCAGGAAGGTGGCGCGGGGGCAGCGAGGGAGGCGGCGCTCGCCTCAGCGGGGGTGGCGCGGGGGCGGTGGCGTCGGGGTGCTGGAGGGAGGGAGAGGGATGAAGTTGATCTGGCGAGGGAGAGAGGGAATGGGTGGGGTTGGGGACGAAGTAAGGATGGGGGGAGATTACTAATGGTGCACCTCCCCCTAGTGCGCCATAAGTACGGCGATTCTAATGGCGCACCTCCCCCTGGTGCGCCATTAGTATTGTGTTTTAGTTACTAGCCCGACTGGTCAGGTTATATCCCACCTAACCCAATCCCCATCAGAACACACCCACTAGCCCGACTGGTCAGCACGCAGCACACCCACCAGGAGGTCTGGGTTCGATAACCAGGCTCCCCAAATTTTTTTTATGCATTTAAAATGCTGTTTGACACTTATTTGTGTTTAAATATGTTCAAACTTGTTTAAATCATAACAGTAATATTTTTTATAAAACAGTATTTTTTTTAAAAAAAATATCATAAAATTTGTTATTTGAAAATATTTATGAATATGAAAAAATATCATCAAATTTATTATTTTGAATATATCATGAGTTCATGGGTCGGCGGCGGCGGCCGGTGGAGCGGGGGAGGGTGCGGTGGGTCGTCGGCGGCGGTTGAGTAGGGCAGGGTGTGGGGGGTCGGCGGCGGCGGCCGGTGGAGCGGGGGGTGCTCGGCGGCGAGGGGGACCGGATCTGGCGAGGTGGGATAACGATCGAGATGGAGGGGTATCGAGATCGAGTGTCCATGAAATTTATAAACATTCAAGAGTTCAAAAAGTGCCCATGAAATACAATCGAGAAATGAAGGCTACTATTTAAATACAATCGATCTTAGCTAGCTATCTGTTCAGAATCTTCTTGCCCTTCTTTTTCACAAATGGAGTTCTTCTATGGAACGGACGTCCTTTAGGTAGGATGGTCCTGCTTCTTCTTGTGGTGTATGCTGCTACTTCATCATCGTCGTCATGTTCGATCCTCGGGTCGCCGTACTTGTCGAAGTCTTGCTCATTGGCTACTCCATCCATTCCGATGATCTTCCTTTTGCCTCTCCTCACAACAACATGACTGGGCTTTGACGGGTCGGTAATGAAGAAGCATTGGTCAACTTGGGAAGCCCGTACCCATTGCTCATTTTTCGCGGTGACGTTTGCGCCCGCGGTCTTTGATTTGGCTTCGGGTATAACCATGGTGGTGAAATACCGGTCTTCTTTTAGGACGCTCTTGGCCCATCTGACACGGAACACCAGGACCTTCTCTCCAGCGTAGCTCAGCTCCCAGATCTCCTCGATCCTTCCGTAGTATCTGTCCTTGTCGTTATCGGTGTAGGATTCCATCGTTACCCCGGAGTTCTGATAACCATCGCTCTTCATGTCCTTGGCCTCGGTGTAGAATGTGTAGACGTTGATATCGTATGCCTCATAGGTCATCAGGTTGTGCTCGGCGCCCTGTGACAAGGCGAATATGAGTTGTTCTTCCGCGGAAGAATCCTCATGTAAAGGGTACGACAGAAGCTTCTGCTTGAACCAACACGTGAAACATGAGTTGTGCTCTTTGATTATATCTCCGTCCGTCCTCTGTTGGCCTCGGTCATTGTACGTCTTCTCAATAAAGTTTTTGTGCTCTACCACCCAAGGATCGACCACGTCTATGTGTTGTAGCGCGACTAGGTTTGCTCTTTCAAAGTCGGCGAGTCGACACTCGAAGTCGACATGCATTTCGCGGCGACCCTCACAGTGACCCCATCCAGTGAGCCTGCCGAGGTGCCTGTTGACGGGCAGGCCAACGGGGTTCTCGATGCCTAGATAATTCGTGCAGTAGGAGATGCACTCTTTGGTCAGAAAGCCCCTGGCTATGCTTCCCTCTGGACATGACATGTTGCGAACGTATCCTTTGATGACACCATTCATCCTTTCGAACGGCATCGTGCTGTGCAGGAACATCGGCCAGAGTTGGATGATATCGTCCATGATATGGACCAGCACATGCACCATAACGTCAAAGAATGCGGGCGGGAAGTACATCTCAAGCTCGCATAGTATCACCACAATCTCTTCTTTTAGCCTTCTGAGTTGCCTCACGCCAACCGACTTCCGAGAGTTGACGTCGAAAAAGTTGCATAGGCAAAATAGCGTTTCACGAACGTCCGCGTCCATGATCCCATGGATTGCAACTGGAAGTATCTGCGTCATCAGCACGTGACAGTCGTGAGACTTCATCCGGCTGAACTTCTGCGTCGCTGGGTCTAGGTATCTGCTTATCTTCCCCGCGTAACCGTAAGGAAGTTTTACTCCTACGAGGCAGGTGAAAAACTGCTCGATCTCCTCCTGACTTAGAGTGAAGCACGCGGGAGGGTAGTAATTTCCGGTCTTCTTGGCCTTTTTGCCTTTGCGAAGAATTTCCGTGTCCTGCTTCGCCTCATCATCATCATCCGCATCATCATCATCATTAGCATGAAGCTCCTGCCTGATGCCCATTGATTTCAAGTCTGTCCTTGCTTTCGGCCCATCTTTGGTCCTCTCTGGCATGTTGAGCAGGGTACCAAGCAGACTCTCACACACGTTCTTCGTGATATGCATGACATCAAGGCTGTGAGGCACACGGTGGATCTTCCAGTACGGTAAGTCCCAGAAAACAGATCTCGTTTTCCATACCTTCAGCAGCGGCTCTGGCACCTTTCGCTTCTTTCCCGGCTCTGCGCCTTTTGCTTCTTTCCCGGCAGTGGGCAATCTTTCCAATTTTTCAACATCTCGTCTATTTCCTCGCCGCTCCTCGTACGCGTGCGTCCTCGGGGTTTGGTTTCACCATCGAACAGATCCTTGCGTTTTCTCCACATGTCATCGTCGCGAAGCCACCTTCGATGTCCCATGAACACGGTTTTTGAAGACCCAGGATCTCTATCTAGCTGGCGATACGTTGTGTCATCCATGCACCTGACGCATCTAGAAAATCCGTGGACCACCTGCCCTGCGACATATCCGTAACCGAGATAGTCGTGCACCGTCGTGAGCAGTGCGGCTCTCATAGGGAAATATTCTTTCTCTGCGGCGTCCCACGTATTGGCTGGCATTTTCTACAGCATGTCAAGCTCCTCTTTCAGCAGCCCCAGATACATATTGATGTCGTTCTCTGGTTGTTTCGGTCCTTCAATTAGCATACACATGTGAAATGTACTTCCTCTTCATGCACAACCAGGGGGGAAGGTTGTACATCCACACAAACACAGGCCAGGTGCTATGTGTGCTTCTCTGGCTGCCAAACAGATTGACTCCATCGGTGCTCGCGCCCAGCACGATGTTCCTTGGATCGTTCCCTAATTCTAGGTCTTCGAAGTTCAACGCTTGCCACTAGCTCGCATCCTTAGGGCGACTCAGCATCTTGTCTTTTTGATCTATCTCCGGATCATTTGCGTCATATTCTCGCTCCTTCTCCTCCCTATCCGCGTGCCAACGCGTGAGCTTTGCTACCTTAGGGTCCGCGAAATACCGCTGCAGACGAGGAGTGATCGGAAAGTACCACACCACTTTTCGAGGAGCTTTCTTCCTCTTCTTGTATCGAGTGACGCCGCACACCTGACATATGGTAGACTCCGCGTGCTCGTCCCGATAAATGATGCAATTGTACATGCACACATGGTATTTCATGTGCGGTAAATCCAGAGGACACATGATTTTCTTCGCCTCCTCGAAACTGGTCGGGCACTTGTTCCCCTTGGGAAGACGTTCGTGCCAGAATGACATGTTCTCGTCGAAGCATGCGTCGGTCATTTTATGTTTTACCTTCATCTCCAGAGCCATGAGCATTACTTTCAGGCGGATATCCTCGGGCCTGCATCCTTCATACAATGGAGTAACTGCGTCTAACTCCAGTTGATCCATCTTGGCTTTCTCTCGGGCGGCAGCTCTTGCGTTATCCGTCTGCTTGAGAAGCAGCTCTTGAATATGAGGGTCCTGCACCCAGCCCATCGAGGGTCCAGCGTCGTCTGCTCCGCCGGCATCATCATCTTCATGATCACGCCCGTCGTCTGCTCCGGCATCTTCCTCATCATCATGTCCTGCATCTTCTACATAATGACTGTGTACAACATCACCGTCGTGATCATCTCCTGGGGATTCTTCGTCTTCTCGCCCGCCCGAGCCGCGGTGGTTGTCTTGCTGCCCTTCCTCATTTCTTGCCTGGGCCCCATGGACGAATTCATAGACATCTTCATCACCTTGCCATCGATAGTCATCCATGAAACCACGCAAGAGCAGGTGGTCCCGCACCTGCCCGGAATCCGGGTCCGCAATAAGGCTATTCAGCTTGCATCTTCGACACAGACATCTAATCTTCGTCTCGTTCTTTTGAAGCATCTCGGCCTTCGCGGAGCTCAAAAACCTATTCTCGATGCCTTCGGTCATCGTGCGGACCATGGTCGCCTGCGGGGTAGAGCAAAACGATATTTTAGAACCAAGAAAAAATTTGGCATGACTTTCCCAAAAAATAGCACCAAAAAGAATGCTTAATGCCAAAATTCTCGCCGAAACGGAAATGAATCAACATTCTGGCAAAATATTGGCAATTATCGCATTTCAAATACCGGTAAAACTCCAAACACAAACACGTATGCAACACCACAAACATATGCAACACCACGAACATACATAGATCTAGCTAGGCCATAAAAAGTGCATGTGCACATTGTTGTAGGGAGAACAACATAAATATAGCTTCCTCCCTTACTTACCTATCAAAACAAGGTAATTTAACCACTTAATTTGAATGAATATATGGTGGAACTGAGGTGACAAAGAGGAGGCACCCGAGACAAGCTTTGGAGGAGGAGGTGGAGAGAATGAAGTGGGGAGAAAGTGAGTGGGTAAGAGTGGCTGTCCAAAATATCTTGTTGGTGCCCACTTACTAATGGCGCACCACCTCAAAATGCGCCATTAGTAACCCAGGTTACTAATGGCGCACCAGCAGGTGGTGCGCCATTAGTAGTTTTGCAAAAAAATAAAAAAAAATAAACATACTAATGGCGCAGTGCCAAAGTGCGCCATTACTAGTTTAAACTAGTAATGGCGCACTGTGGAATAGTGCGCCATTAGTAGTTTTGCAAAAAAAAAGAATAAAAAATATAATAAAAAAACAACAGTAGTGGCGCACTCTGTGACTGGTGCGCCATTACTAATTACAACTAGTAATGGCGCACTGTGTCTGGTTGCGCCATTAGTATGTTTGGAAAAGGAAAAAAAATTGATACTAATGGCGCACCCTGAGCCAGGTGCGCAATTAGTGTATTCAACTCTAATGGCGTACCAGAAGGTAGTGCACCATTAGTATATACTAATGGTGCACCGCATGTCTGGTGCGCCATTAGTGTCAATCCCATCTATAGCCCTTTTTCTAGTAGTGGGTCTACCAAGAATAATAGGACATGTAGGATTGGAATCTATATCAAGAATGATATAATCTACGGGCACATAATTCCTATTTGCAAAAGTAAGAACATGATTAATCCTTCACATAGGTTTCTTAATGGTAGAATCCGCAAGATGCAAATTTAAAGAACAATCATCAAGTTCATGGAAACCTAGCATATCACACAAAGTTTTTGGAATTGTGGAAACACTTGCACCAAAATCACACAAAGCGTAGCATTCATGATCTTTAATATTAATTTTAATAGAAGGTTCACACTCATCATAAAGTTTTCTAGGGATAGGAACTTCTAATTCAAGTTTTTCTTCATAAGATTGCATTAAAGCATCAACTATGTGTTTGGTAAAGGCCTTATTTTGACTATAAGCATGAGGAGAATTTAGCATGGATTGCAACAAGGAAATACAATCTATCAAAGAGCAATTATCATAATTAAATCCCTTGAAATCCAAAATAGTGGGTTCATTGCTATGTAAAGTTTTGACCTCTTCAATCCCACTTTTAACAGTTTTACCATCAAGATCTAAAAACTTCGAATCATTGGGACGCCTTTTAACTAAAGTTGACTCATCTCCAGTAACATCTTTATCAAGATTCATATTAGAAAACAAGGATTAATAGGAGACACATCAATCACTTTTAGATCTTCATCTTTATTATCATGAAAACTAGAAAAACACACATTCACAAAGCAATCTCTTTTAGCACGCATCCTAGCGGTTCTTTCTTTGCACTCAGTAATATAAATTCTCATGGCTTTGAGGGACTCATTGATATCATGATCAGGTGGAATATATCTAAGTTTTAAAGAATCAACATCAAGAGAAATTCTATCCACGTTCCTAGCCAACTCATCAATCTTAATTAAGCAATTTTTCCTCAAGCAAAGCATTGAAATTATATTGTGAATTCATAAATTCTTTAACATTAGTCTCAAAATCAGAGGACATCTTATTAAAATTTCCATAAGAGTTGTTGTAGGAATTACCATAATTCTAAGAGGAATTACTAGGGAAAGGCCTAGAATTAAAGTTTCCTCTATAAGCGTTGTTACAAAAATTATTCCAACCAACAAAATTCACATCCAAAGATTCATTATTATTCTCAATCAACGTGGAAAAAGGCATATCATTAGGATCAGAAGACACAGTTTTAGTAGCAAATAATTTCATAAGTTCATCCATCTTTCCACTCATAACACTAATCTCATCAATAGCATGTACTTTTTTACTAGTAGATCTTTCGGTGTGCCATTGAGAGTAATTAACCATAATATTATCTAGGAGTTTAGTAGCTTCTCCTAAAGTGATTTCCATGAAAGTGCCCCCCGCGGCTAAATCTAAAAGATTTCTAGAAACAAAATTGAAGCCAGCATAAAAGTTTTGTATAATCAATTACGTATCATCAAGTTCAAACCATGAGTAGGGCAATTACGTATCATCAATTTCATTCTCTCCCAAGCTTGTGCAACATGCTCATGATCTAGTTGTTTGAAATTCATGATATCGTTTCTAAGAGAGATAATCTTTGCGGGAGGAAAATATTTAGAGATAAAGGCATATTTGTACTTATTCCATGAATCAATACTATTTCTAGGCAAAGAAGAGAACCGAGTTTTAGCACGATCTCTAAGCGTAAACGGAAATAGTTTTAATTTAACAATGTCATTATCTGTATCTCTTTTCTTTTGCATATCGCACAAATCAACAAAGTTGTTTAGATGGGTTGCGGCATCTTCACTGGGAAGGCCAGAAAATTGATCTTTCATGACAAGATTCAACAGAGCAGCGTTGATTTTACAAGATTCAGCATCGGTAATAGGAGCAAACGGAGTAATAATAAAATCATTATTGTTGTTATTGGAAAAGTCACACAATTTGGTATTGTCTTGAGCCATAGTGACGAACAAGCAATCCAACACACAAGAAAACAGGTAGCAAGCGTAAAGAGGCGAACGGAAAAAGGGAGAATAAAATGGCAAAGGTGAAGTGGGGGAGAGGAAAACGAGAGGCAAATGGAAAATAATGTAATGCGAGGGATAAGAGTTTGTGATGGGTACTTGGTATATGACTTTTGCGTAGATCTCGCCGGCAACGGCGCCAGAAATTCTTCTTGCTACCTCTTGAGCTTGCGTTGTTTTTCCCTTGAAGAGGAAAGGGTGATGCGGCACAGTAGCGTAAGTATTTCCCTAAGTTTTTGAGAACCAAGGTATCAATAAAGTAGGAGACTACACAAACAAATAAGAACCTTGCAACCAATGCGATAAATGGGTTGTCAATCCCTTCTCGGCCGCTTGCAAAAGTGAGATCTGATAGAGATAATAAGATAAATATTTCTGGTATTTTTGGTATATAGATTAAAAGTTAAGATTGCAAAATAAAAGTAAAGTAAATATAAATAGTTGATGGAAGATTGATATGATGGAAGATAGACCCGGGGGCCATAGGTTTCAGTAGTGGCTTCTCTCAAGATAGCAGATTTCTATGGTGGGTGAACAAATTACTGTCGAGCAATTGATAGAAAAGTGTATAGTCATGAGAATATCTAGGCATGATCATTGTATATAGGCATCACGTCCATGCCAAGTAGACCGAAACGATTCTGCATCTACTACTATTACTCCACACAGCGACCGCTATCCAACATGCATCTGGAGTATTAAGCTCATAAGAACAGAGTAACGCTTTTAGGCAAGATGACATGATGTAGAGGGATAAACTCATGAAATATGATATAAACGTCATCTTTTTATCTTCAATGGCAAAAATACAATACGTGCCTTGATGCCCCTGCTGTCACTGCGAAAGGACACCGCAAGATCGAACCCAAAGCTAAGCACTTCTGCCATTGCAAGAAAGATCAATCTAGCAGGCCAAACCAAACTGATAATTCGAGGAGACTTGCAAAGATATTTAAATCATGCATAAAAGATTTCAGAGAAGAATCAAATATTGATCATAGATAATCTTGATCATAAACCCATAATTCATCGGATCTCGACAAACACACCGCAAAAATAATTACATCGAATAGATCTCCAAGAAGATCGAGGAGAACTTTGTATTGACATCCAAAGAGAGAGAAGAAGCCATCTAGCTAATAACTATGGACCAGAAGGTCTATGGTAAACTACTCACAACTCATCGGAGGGGCTATGGTGTTGATGTAGAATCCCTCCGTGATCGATTCCCCCTCCGGTGGAGCTCTGGAACAGGCCCCAAGATGGGATCTCACGGGTACAAAATGTTGCGGCGGTGGAATTAGGGTTTCATGGTGCTCTCGGATGTTTTCAGGGTACATGGATATATATAGGAGGAAGGAGCATGTCGGTGGAGCTACGAGGGGCCCACGAGGGTGGGGGCACGCCTACCCCCCTGGGCGCACCCCTGCCTCGTGGCCACCCCGTGGCTTCCCTGGCGTGTACTACAAATCTTCTGAGTTGTATTTGTTCCAAAAACGATCCTCCCGAAGGTTTGATTCCATTTGGACTCCGTTTGATATTCCTTTTCTGCAAAACACTGAAATAGGCAAAAAACAACAATTTGCACTAGGCCTTGGGTTAGTAGATTAGTCCCAAAAATAATATAAAAGTGTATAATAAAGCCCATTAAACATCCAAAACAGATAATATAATAGCATGGAACAATAAAAAATTATAGATACGTTGGAGACGTATCACATGCTTTCACACGAATTCATAATTTATGTGAAACATGATTAGTATATATTGAATAACTGGTAGGACCTTTGTTTCCTTAGATTGAGCTATACCTGACCATGGGCAGCCCGACGTAACCCGACCTGAAAAATCCCGACTCGGCCCAACCCAACCTTGCCCACGGGCTAGGTCTGAGCCAAGATTTTGAGCACGATGGCCAGGTCGAGCTAGGCTCATGCCCATTGTATTTGCAATTTAATGAAGAGGCATGGTGAGTTTTTTGACTGTTGGGCCGGGCTTGGGCCTAAATTTTAGGCCTGACGGCTGGGCCGGGCTCAGGCCTAGGTTTTATGCGTCGGGATTTGGTAGGCCAGACCCGTAGCCCAACCCCGCCCGACGGATGCCCAGGTATAGATTGAGCCATAGAATCACTATTGAGAACAGTGTTCTATTTTCACAAACATCTAGAAACTATACTAAGTTCATAAATGAACCTTCAATTCATCAGCCTCTATTGTTGCTTCGAAAGCGACAATATACTTATCCTTCTATTATAGTATCCACCACAGTTACTTTCTTGGACCAATTCCAACTTACCATGACACTATATTTTTTTAAATGAAATCAAAATTCTCTTGAGAGCAGCAATTGAAGATTATTGTTGATGTACTACTTACATCAAGCATGTATTGATGTAACTCCTTACATCAATCTCTTCATTTTCTTCATATGCGAGAAACATATGCCATCAGTATTCAATGACATTTTCACTATTGTCCTATGATCAGTAGTTTGTTCTTCTATTAACTTTACTCACAACTTACTTGCAGTATTGGACTTTTCTGGTTATTTACATACCATCGAATTAACACAAGTGTGATTGAAATCATATATTTCACTCATTAGTACTTCAAGATACCGATTATTCCTAAGAACTCCTCCCATGTGACTTTGATAATAAAACTCTTATTGACGTTTTTTCATAATAAACTGATTTAGTACTTTGTCAATATGTATTTTGGCTAAGTCCTGATTAGACACTACTATCATCATAGATTATAATACTTAATATAAGGACAATATTGCCTAACTACTTTACTGAAATACTAGTTTCAATAAAGTTTTAATACATGTCTAGAAATTTATATAACTAGATGATACCCATGATAGCTTGTTACGTAAAAACACAACAAGGCCTCTCGCCAACACATTACAAGAATGGGTGTTAGTTTGCTCTATGGTTGTTGCCTACCATGTTCTTTTGTTTGTATGAGATTCTGCAGTTATTAATAAGTCCAATGGTAAAATACATGGAGGTATTTACGTCACGCATTTGGCGGCTCGCTTTAATGTTCAGATACGCCTGCATGATTTTCGTTTGCCCAAGGTTTACCTAGATTGCGCAACAATATATCACCACCAGTTTACTGTTGTGGATTATCCTAACATTCCTATTCCTTACAACCTGGTTTTAGTGTAAAAACTCGTGATATTATTCCACTGCCTGCACCTACTTTGTTTGATCCTATGGCCAGGGGCGGATACAGGATTATGCCCGAGGACATCATCGCTTATCGGAAAGACCAGGCTGCAGCATAGGAGGAGCCTCAGCAGTGGGATGCTAAGGTGCCTGCACCTCAGCACTTCTATATAGGACCTCATGGCTTCTACGACTGGTGATTACCAAGCTAGGCTAAAAGCCTAAGCTTGGGGGAGTACGTGTTTCTCACCAACTTTACATTCATGTTCACACATATCATTTCAGTGGTCGGTGTTCACACCTTTTCATTGTATTATCCATACTTAATTTATTTTCTCGCCTTCTTCTTGTGTGTTTTAAAACCTTAGAGAAACAAAACAAAATAGTTGTAGTTAGTTTACTTTCTATGCTTTCTTAGTTGTAATATTAAGAAGAAAACCCCAAAAGATTTCCTTATTCTTCTTTTACCTGTTGGGAGCTCTCCCTTGTAAATAGTTTTTCTTGTTTTTGCTTTCCCCTTTTATTTGCTTGTTCAAGAAAACCAAAAACTCCAAAAATATTGCAGTGTGTTTCTATGAATTTCTTTTCCTTTTTGTTGAGTCATACCAAGGAGAAGACAACGATGAAAATGTTGAGTGGCTTTCATATGCATAATTGTTGATCTAATGAAGAGCCCATTTTACCTTGTCTTCTCCTGTTGAATAAAATGTTTGCAGATTCCAGCTTAGTCCACGGCACTCTTGCACTATTATTATTTTCACATCGTTCGGTCATGCAACTGAAAGGCAATAATGAAGATATTCGATGAACTGGCCGTGGCAGAGAGAAACTGGTATAAACTCGACTTGTTCTATTTTTGTAAATATGTTTAACCTAGTATCCATGATTCAGCCCATTATGATTAAACATGTTTGCAATGACAATTAGAGATTATAGTTTCTCATGCCATGCATAAGTAGCTAGGAGTTGTTAATGATTTATCTTGGATATCAACATTGCGTTAACATGATTGTGATGTAGTATGATGATATGGTATCCTCCTCTGAATGTTCGAGTGGCTTGACTTCGCACATGTTCATGCATGTAGTTGAATCAAAACCAACATAGCCTCTATGATATTTATGTTCATGGTGTTCATATCCTACTCATGCTAGTGTCCATATTATTTATGCATAATGCTTGTTCATGACCGTTGTTGCTCTCTAGCTGGCCGCTTCTCAACCTATTTGCTAGCCTTCGCCTGTACTAAGTGGGAATTCAGCTTGTACATAAAAAACCTTGAACCCAAGTTATTCCAGATGAGTCCACCATACCTACCTATATGCGGTATTACCCTGCCATCCTAAGTAAATTTGCATGTGCCATCTCTTAAAAAACTTCAAACAAATATCCCTTTTGTGTGCCTGGATCGTTCATGGAACGACAGGAGGTAGCCAGTATCTTCCATGCTAAGCGGGTTACTCTCAGATTGAGTGTTTATTCACTCGCCATCGCACGAGAAAAGGGCGGTAATAGGGATGCCAAGTCCCAAACTGCAAAAAGAATTGACCTATCAAATAATGAAACAAAAACTCCAAGTGGAGTCATAACCTTTACTTTTCCGCTTGGGAACCGCCTCTAGCGTGTTTAGCATGGAAGATATTGATGACTGATAGTCGTGAAGTAAATGAGAAGGGTACATGTATCAAAATATCATTTATCTTTGTTTTAGAAACTTGAGCTCTGGCACCTCTGCAAATCACTGCTTCCCTCTGCGAAGGGACTATCTATTTCATTTTATGTTGTGTCATCACCTTCTAAATTAAGCGCCAGAACCCGAGAGCACTGCTGTCATGCGGATGCATTGTGTGTAGCTAATGTTGGGTGCGTCATGACTGGATATTTTCTACCATGAGTTATACGTCTCCAACGTATCTACTTTTCCTAACGCTTTTCCTTTTGTTTTGGACCCTAATTTGCATTATTTGAATGAAACTAACCCCAGACTGACGCTGTTTTCAGCAGAACTACCATGGTGTTGTTTTTGTGCAGAAATAAAAGTTCTTGGAATGGAACAAAGCTTTATGAGGAATTTTTATACAATAAAAGAAAAATACCGGAGCCAGGAACCACCGGAGGGGGGCACCTCGGTGGGCACCACCCACCAGGGCGCCCCCCTCTAGGCGCACCCAGGTGGGTTGTCCCCACCTGGTGGCCCCGTAGACCCTGAAACCGATGCTATAAAAATCCTATTTTTCCAAAAAAATAATCAGAGAGAAAGAATTATCGCGATCCACGAGACGGAGCCACCGTCACCTCCTGTTATTTATCGGGAGGCCAGATCTGGAGTCCGTTTGGGGCTCTAGAGAGGGGGGTCTTCGTTCTTAATCATCACCAACCCTTCTCCATCACCAATTCCATGATGCTCCCCACCGGGAGTGAGTAATTCCTTCGTAGGATCACTGGTCGGTGAGGAGTTGGATGAGATTCATTATGTAATATAGTTAGTTTTGTTAGGACCGATCCCTAGTATCCACTATGTTCTGAGATTGATGTTTCTATGACTTTTCCATGCTTAATGCTTGTCACTTTGGGCACGGGTGCCATGATTTCAGATCTGAACCATTTATGTTATCACCAGTATATCCATGTTCAAGATCCGATCTTGCAAGTTATAGTCACCTACTACATATTATGATCCGGCAACCCCAGCGTGACAATTATCGAGACCACTCCCGGTGATGACCGTAGTTCGAGGAGTTCATGTATTCACCGTGTGTTAATGCTTCATTCCTGTTCTTATTAAAAGGAGGCTTTAATAACCCTTAGTTTCCAATATGGACCTCGCTGCCACGGGAGGGTAGGACAAAAGATGTCATGCTAGTTCTTTCCATAAGCATGTATGACTATTTACGGAATACATGCCTACATTATATTTAACTAGAGCTAGTGTCGTCTTGTCCTAGGTTATGACTGTCACATGATGAATATCATCCAACAAATTACCGATCCAATGCCTACGAATTTATCCTATATTGATTCCGCTAAGTTACTACTGCTATCGTTACTGTTGCACTTGTCACGAAATTACTGCTATCACTGTTACCGTTACTACTGCTGTTGTCACTGCTATCAAAACTATCATATTACTTTGCTACTGATTACTTGCTTCAGATATCTAATCTCCAGGTGTGGTTGAATTGACAACTCAGCTGCTAATACTTGCAAATATTCTTTGGCTCCCCTTGTGTTGAATCTATAAATTTGGGTTGAATACTCTACCCTCGAAAACTGTTGCGATCCCCTATACTTGTGGGTTATAAACGAACACCATGTTGTCATCCAAAAGAAGTTTTGTATCAAAGGAGGTGGAGAATGGGACTTGATGGGTGACCATGCAGCAGCCATCATTGACCCGTAATAAAAGAACATGAACAATTCTTTCCTAATGGACAAGCACCAGTAGTAGGAGTGGAAGCCTCTTTCCTAGCTGCACCTCGAGTACGCAACTAAAGATAGGTACGTTAGCTATGAGTGTGTCGGTGTACTAAGATAGGGGTACCTTAGTACCCCAACTTGTGCACGGGCAGTAGCAGCTTCCCGCGGCAGGGCTTACCACGTGCTTGCCGGAAACCTTTCTGGCCCCTATGAAGCCATTCAAGAACAAAGTATACAAGTCAGAAGATCAAGGCCCCGTCAAGAGGAGCTTGCCGGGAAGGCCGCACCAGGCTCAAGACGATCACTTTAAGCACAAGACCCTGGCAAGAGGAGCTTGCTAGGAAGGCCAAGGAACGCATATCCCAAGAGATGCCTTGGCACATCATGCACCTCAGCGGGGCCCGGGGAGCGGAAAGCTTCAGGGCCCGGCAAGGTCACGGCCCCGGCAAGGTGCTTGTCGGGGGAAGCTCATGCTGTGTGCCCGCGCTCCAGCTCATCTGCCCACGCGTCGCCATGGGGCCCTTCCAGGGACGCGTGGCGGACGGCTGTGCAGCCTGGGGTACACGGTGGCAATCCACGGTGACGAGGCTACCGCCGTGTCGAACGGAGAAGCATGGACGGACGCTTTTGGGGTCGACGGTGACGGGCATTTAATGCCCTTGTCCCCCACTGTCAAGGTTAGGTGAAGAATACTGTTCATCCACTGTTCATACACTGTTACAACTACCACCAAATTTACACTTTTACCCTCCTCTACGTTGACACCTGTCGGTGACCCCTTGAGCTATAAAAGGAGGCCCATGCACAACGTAGAAAGGGTTCGATCCTAGAAACTCTCACACTCTCTCGCTCGGTGTAGCTAAGCACTGTAGATCTTCAAGCTCCCGAGCTCAATATAACCAAAGCAGGAGTAGGGTTTTACGCGTCCGCGCGGCCCGAACCTGGGTAAACTGCCCGCGTGTGCCCCTCGATCTGCTCTCCGTGCTCCCTCCGCTCCCTTACCGCAACGTAGAAGGGGCTCCGGTCCCATAGGTGCTCGTGGGAGGACAGTTTCCCCCGACATCTTTGGCGCGCCAGGTAGGGGGCGTCGAGGTTGTGCGAACCTGATCCGGCGCTCACGCGGGCGCATCCTTCATCAACCTCTCCAGCTTCATCAACTTCATCAGCTACAACGACATGCCTCCGAAGAAGAAGGCTTCGGAGGTCGGAGGCCCGTCTGCGTCGCTCCCTCCACCACCAGAACCAACGGTTGGTGGGGGAGACGCCGGCGGAAGGGTGGTCGCCGGCGAGGAAACTCACGGCGCCACCAAATCCAAGGACAAGACGGACGACCAGGCGAACTCCAAAGCCTCGGTGTCCGTAGACGCACCAAATCCCTCCCAGCAGGTGCCGAGCCAGCAGCGCCGTGGTACAGGAGGTACCATTCGCTTGCTGGGGCAGGGACAAACCGGAGGATCGCGGGACGCTCAAGGCCATCGTCCTGGTACGAGCAAGGCGTGGTCGCCGGGGCGAGAAACTGCTCCTTCTAACCCTGTTAGAAGTCCGAGCATATCTCGCTCCTCGCACCGCTCGCCGCCGCTCCCCTCTTCTCCAGCAGAAGCTCTAGCAAGAGCACAGCTGCTCCTCGACTTCCCTCCAGCGGCAGACAAGGCCGAAGACTGGAGGGCGACGATTCAGAGCCTCATCGCCTTCGCCAACAATGACACGCCGCAGCAGTCGGCGACGTCGCGGCCGCGGCAAGTAGATCAGACGAAGGCCGATGGCGACAAGACCGCCGGGGGTGCAACCACCGTGCACTCCCCGCCGCGGAAGCAGAAGACGCCACCCCGCCGGATTAACGTCGACGACGACTCCACAGCGTCGTCGGATCCGCGGGCTCGTCGGGACCAGCGCCAGGTCCTCGACGACAGGCGGCAAGAAGACGCTCGGACGCGCATCGAGCGCCGACGAGAAGCCCGGCGACAATCAGATCATCGCGCTGGGACCGCTGTCGACACGCACGCGCCCGGTGAACCAGGCGACTTGCCGTACGCGGCAGGTTGCCTTGCGTTCACCCGTGAGCTGCGGCGAGTCTAGTGGCCCAGCATGAAAAACTTCAAGCCCGACGTACCCGAGAAGTACGACGGCAAGACACACCCCTCGGAGTTCCTCAGCATCTACACCATCGCGGTGCAGGCTGTCGGGGGACGCGACGAGAAGATACTGGCCAATTACTTCCCGCTAGTGCTTAAGCCAAATGTCCGTTCTTGGCTTATGCACTTGCCGGAGAACTCCATTTCTTCGTGGGCGGATCTGTGCCACCAGTTTGTTGGCGCCTTCACGGGCGGCCACAAACCCCACGGCCAAGAGAGCGATCTCCACATCCTAGCCCAGAAGGAGGGAGAATCCTTGCGCAAGTACATCCAGAGGTTCAGCCGCGTGCAACACAACATTCCCGACGTCCACCCTGCCGCGGTTATCAGCGCGTTCCACCAGAACGTGCGTAACCGCCGCATGAGGGAAGAGATGGCCATGACCAAGATCCGGGATGTCAGCGAGCTCTACGCTCTGGCTGACAAGTGCGCGCACGCTGAAGAGGGGAGGAGACTCCCCGGAGAGGATATTGGCGCAGGAGGAAGCGACAGTGAGGATGCCGCCCCGGCAAAGAAGAGCCGGCGGCGGAACAACAGAAAGAAGAGGAGCAAGGAGGTGCTGGTCGTCGAGCAGTCCGGCAAGGAGGCTCCCGCCAAGAAGGTACAGGCTGGCGGTTCCGGCAAGGAACCCGCCCCTTTAGCGGCAGCCGACAAGCAGGACGGCTCCGACAAGTAATACTGTAAGATCCACCGCACCAAGGGCCATGATCTTCAGAACTGCAAGCGAGTCGAGTACCTCGTAGAACAGCAGAAGGCTGAATACGAGCATCGCGACAAGGAGAAGGCCCAAGTTGGCGGGGGAGAACCAAGCAAGAAGCGGCCGTTCAATGGCCGGGGAGGACGCCGCGGCAAGGCCAAGCAGCGGCAAGGTGATCGACCTCCCCGGGGCCGCGACAAGGATGAGGAAGAAGACGACGACGACGACATGGAGGAAGGAGATAACAGCTAGCAGGAGTTCCAGAAGGCCACAGAAGTTCTGTGTGTCGACGGAGGCGCCTCTCTGCACACTTCCCACCGCCAACTCAAGCAGTGGGTGCGGGAAGTGAATGCAGCTGAGCCGCCCGTCGAGTCACGCAGGCTGCTGAAGTGGTCCAGCACGCCCATCATTTTTGACCTTGAGGACCACCCTGACCGCACAACTGCGGTCGGGTGCTTGCCGATGTTGGTCTCACCAACTATCCGCAACCTCAAGGTCACCAAAATGTTGGTTGACGGCGGGGCCGGCCTGAACTTGATCTCCTCAGCTGTGATCAAGAAACTCCAGATCCCAGACGACGAGCTCGAAGAAACCGGGTCATTCCAAGGAATAAACCCGGGAAGGAGCAAGCCGAAGGGGAAGATTACTCTGCCAGTGACCTTTGGCGGGGAGCTCAACTTCAGGACGGAGAGGATAACCTTTGACGTGGCCGATATCCCATTGCCATACAATGGGATACTTGGACGTCCTGCCCTCGCCAAGTTCATGGTAGCTTCCCACTATGCCTACAATATACTCAAGATGCCGGGGCCGATAAGCGTCATCTCTGTCCCAGGCGACAAGAAGGACGCGCTTATCTGCGCCGACAAGATCTACCGGGATGCAGCAGCCGCAGCAGAAAGCAACACACTTGCCGCTGAAGCTCCCGGGGGGAAGACCAAGACCAAGTCCGGCAAGAGCTCTGGGGCCCACTCCGGCAAACGCACCTCTTCGGAGTGCTGCGCTGCCGTCGAGGACGTACCATCGAGCTCCACCGGTAAGTGCAAGAAAGGGATGGCTGCTCCACCAGCAACCAAGAAGGTGTCCGCCAAGGAGGATGGCACTGGTGGTACCTTCACCATCAGTTCTACGCTCGACAACAAATAGGAAAGCGCGCTCGTTGCCTTCCTGCGGGCGAATGTCGATGTGTTTGCATGGCAACCATCTGACATCCCCGGCATTCCCAGGAAGGTAATTGAGCACAAGCTTGCTGTTTGTCCTCATGCGCAGCCCGTCAAGCAGAAGGTCAGGAAGCAAGCCGTGGAGCGCCAAGAATTCATCGCCGAAGAGATAAAGAAGCTAGAAGCAGCAGGCCTGGTTAGAGGCGTAATCCATCCTACGTGGTTAGCCAATCCAGTTGTCGTACGCAAGGCCAATGGGAAGTGGAGACTTTGTATAGACTTCACTGATGTGAATAAAGCATGTCCCAAGGATCCATTTCCCATGCCGCGTATTGACCAGATTGTCGACTCCACCGCCGGATGTGAGCTGCTTTCCTTCCTTGATGTATACTCAGGTTACCACCAGATCTTTATGTCCAAGGAAGATGAAGAGAAGACTGCATTCATTACTCCATGCGGCACATATTGCTTCATACGCATGCCCTTTGGATTGAAGAATGCAGGCTCAACGTTTGCAAGGGTGGTGCACACTGCTTTTGAGCCACAGATACACAGAAATGTGGAAGCATACATGGATGATATAGTGGTCAAGAGTAAGAGCAAAAATACCCTGATACAAGATCTAGAAGAGACTTTTGAGAATCTGCGCAAGATCCAGCTCAAGTTGAACCCCGAGAAGTGCGTCTTCGGAGTCCCCTCCGGCAAACTTCTCGGGTTCTTTGTGTCCCAGAGGGGGATTGAAGCCAATCCCGACAAGATAAAAGCCATCGAGCAGATTGAAGCCCCAAAGCGCGTCAAGGATGTGAGAAGACTTGCGGGTTGTGTGGCTGCCCTCAGCAGGTTCATTTCAAAGTCTGCAGAACGCGCCTTGCCTTTCTTTAAAATTTTGAAGAAGGCAGGTCCTATGAAATGGACTCCGGAAGCGGAGTCAGCGCTGCAAGACTTGAAAGGATACCTGTCCTCTACTCCAATACTTGTCGCACCTAAGACACAAGAGAAGTTGCTGCTATACCTAGCGGCAACCAATCAAGTGGTTAGTGCTGCGTTAGTAGCGGAGAGGGAGGCGGATGAGGAACCCACAGCCCCAGCAAGCGAATCCAGCGACAAGCAGGGGGCTTCCCCGACAAGCTCTGGCCCCGACAAGGACAAGTCTGTGCAGGAACAAGGAGAATTGCGGAGGAAGATGGTGCAGCGCCTAGTGTATTTTGTGAGTTCCCTCTTGCAGGGGGCTAGATCAAGATACTCTGGGGTGCAGAAGCTGATTTTCGGCCTCCTCATGGCCTCAAGAAAGCTGCGCCATTACTTCCAAGCACACGAGATAACATTGGTCACTCGCTTTCCGTTGAAGAGGATATTGCAGAATCCAGAAGCAACAGGCAGGATCGTCGAGTGGGCACTAGAACTGTCAAGCTTTGGTCTCAAGTTTGAGAGTACTTCAACCATACAGAGCAGAGCTTTGGTAGAATTCATAGCTGAATGGACCCCAACGCCAGATGAAGAAGTTCCAGAGACAAGCGTCCCCGTCCAAGAAACAAGCAGTGAATGTGTAATGTACTTTGATGGTGCTTTCTCGCTGTAAGGCGCCGGTGCCGGCGTGGTACTCATAGCGCCCACCGGAGAGCACCTCAAGTATGTTGTCCAGATGCACTTTCCCAAGGAACAAGCAACAAACAATACCGCTGAATATGAAGGTTTGCTTGCCGGCCTCAGAATTGCAGCCGAGCTTGGGATCAAGAAGTTGATTGTGCGGGGAGATTCACAGTTGGTGGTCCGACAAGTGAATAAGAGTTACCAGAGCCCTTTGATGGAAGCTTATGTTGATGAAGTGAGGAAACTTGAAGAACACTTTGAAGGTCTGCAAATGGAGCACGTCCCAAGAGCTCAGAATGATATTGCAGATGGCCTTTCAAAGTGTGATGCGATGAAGTTACCTGTGGAACCAGGGACCTTCCTGCTCAAGCTAACTCAGCCATCCGTTACACCATCAGTTGGGCAAAGCAAGAAGAGGAAGTTGGTCTCCGGCGACTACTTGCCGGCGGATCTTCCAGAAGCCGCCGCCAAGGTCCCCAAGATCAACAGCCAAGATGCTGAGGAACAGTTTGCTCCTGCAGATCCAAGGATCTGTACAGTTGAAGCAAGCGTTCCCGACGAGCCTTGCCCCGGTAGGCTTGCCGGGGGACCATCAGCTCCGGCAGAGCCGCAGGTTCTTGTCATAGAAGCTGAGGTTCCCGCAGCAGCCCTCATGCCTTTAGTCCTTGCTGTTGAGCCTCAGGCTCCAGCATGGGCACATCAAATCGTTCATTTTCTGCAAACTGGAGAACTTCCAGACGACCCAGAAGAGATAGAGAAAATAACCAGGCAGTCAAGTATGTACCAGTTCGTCGGCAATGAGCTGTACAGAAGAAGACTCAATGGTGTCAGGTTGAAGTGCATTTCCAGAGAAGATGGACAGAAGCTGTTGGCAGAAATACATGGAGGCATATGTGGCCACCATATTGGCGCAAGGGCACTTGCCGGGAAGGCGTTCCGGCAAGGGTTCTTCTGGCCAGAAGCCCTCCAAGATGCAACTGCACAAGTAACCGAGTGTGAAGCGTGCCAGTTCCATGCCAAGCAAATTCACCAGCCAGCTCAAGCTCTCCAGACGATCCCTTTGTCCTGGCCCTTCTCGGTCTGGGGGCTCGACATCCTCGGCCCCTTCCCCCGCGCAGTTGGGGGCTTTGAGTACTTGTACGTAGCAATCGACAAGTTCACAAAGTGGCCAGAAGTGGAACCAGTGAGAAAGGTGACCGCACAGTCAGCAGTCAGGTTCTTCAGGTCAATTGTTTGCCGTTTCGGAATCCCTAACAGGATCATCACCGACAACGGCACACAGTTCACAAGTCGCACCTTCATGCAATACGTCCAAGACCTTGGCGCCAAGGTCTGTTTCGCTTCTGTTGCTCACCCGAGGAGCAATGGTCAAGCGGAGAGGGCCAATGCTGAAGTGCTGCGCGGACTCAAGACAAGAACCTTCGACAGGCTGCGCAAGTGCGGAAGAAACTTGATAGAGGAGTTGCCGGCGGCTCTTTGGTCAATCAGGACGACACCAAGTCGAGCCACCGGACAGACACCCTTTGCTCTTGTCTATGGAGCAGAGGCAGTTCTCCCCACGGAACTCGTATACGGATCTCCTCGAGTGCTCGCTTATGATGAGCTCGAGCCAGAGAAACTGCGACAAAATGATGCATTGCTCCTCGAGGAGGAACGTCTCCAGGCTGCTGTACGAGCTGCTCGATACCAGCAAGCCTTACATTGCTACCATAGCCGCAAGGTCAAGGCCAGGAGTCTCGAGGAAGGCGACCTTGTTCTTCGGCTTGTTCAGTCCGCCAAGAATTTCAACAAGTTGACGCCGAAGTGGGAAGGCCCTTCTCGGGTGAGACAAGTCACAAGGCCCGGCGCTGTCCGCCTTGAGACCGAAGAAGGCTTACCGGTGAGCAACTCCTGGAACATAGAGCATCTTCGCAAGTTTCACCCATAAGGCGCGGTTGCCGTGATCCGCTCCGGCAACCACCTTTTGTACAAGTCTTGCCGCTGTTGCATGTAAACCTTTGTACAAAACCGGGCGCAGATCCTGTGCATCAGTAAAGCTTTTGTGCTTCGCACTACTTGTCATTTCCATGCTTTTCTTCGTTATTTGCATGCATTATCTGACACTTTGTGCAACGCGCATCCCCGGTAAGCACTAGCAAGCCGTGAGGCCCTATACTTGTTTTTCCTCCTCTTTTTCTTTCTCTCTTAAGCAGAAGGAGTATCCCTCGCACACAAGTTTGCCGGGGGGAAGGAGATGGAGGTATAAACCAAGTATTGTTCAAGAAAGAGAAGCCTTGTAGGGGAGCTAATAATATATGAAAGCTAAGTTACCAGAATTTGAGCAGTTCAAATTTTTAGATTTTTAGTTGTCTTCCTTGAACAACCACACTTTGTATGGAAAACCTATGCGCGGAGGAACCTACCCGTGGCAAGCCGCACCCTTACTTTGTTTTCGAGCACGCTCAACGACTTAAGTGAGCTGCGACAAGTGTCGCGCCCTTACTTCGTTTTCGAGTTCGCTCAGCAAGCTAAGTGCGCTGCGACTAGCTGCGGCAAGGTTTCTTGCCGGCAAGGCCTTTGCCAGCAGGCTGCTAAGAGTCCAGCACTCAGCACTCGCGGCAAGGGCCCCTTGCCGGCGAGTTCCCTAAAAGCGTAGGGCAAAAAGCATACAAAGTGAAGGACCAAAAGCAAGGGAGATAACACTGCATAGATAGCTCAAAAATAAGATTGTATATTACAGAGATAACTCGCCACAATAACTAATTGATTCATGTCCATAACATACTTTGCAGCGGCAAAGGAAATAGAAAGAAAGAAGCCTAATCTACGCGGTCGCCTTCACGCCTCGTAACCTTGTTCACCTTGGCGATGATGTGGGCAACCTGCGCCTTCAACGCCTCCTGATCTGCGTCGTCCGGCAAGGTGCGGAGGACGTTGAATAGATTGATGCCGGGATTGCGGTAGACGATCTTCGTCAAGACACGCTCCAAGGTGCCCATGCAGAGCCGACGCGCCTCGTCGGCCAGCTGCACGGGGATCTTCTCCTGCAGCCGCGCAAGTGCCGGTGCTATTCCCCTGAAGAACAGACTTGACTTGGCGCTGTGGGGGAGATTCTCGTCCGGGGAGTACGCAAGATGCTCCGCCCTCAGCGCCACCATCTCCTTGTCAATATTGGCAGCGGAGGTGACCAGATCGTCAGTCCACTGCTCCACCGCCCGGCTGAAGTTGTTCGCTGAGACGGCGGCGCTCTCCACCAAGTTCCGCTCCTTGCGGAGCTCGTCCTTCAGCTTCGTCTCGCGGTCCCGGGCGGCGTCGAGTGAATCAGTCAGAGTGGAGACCTTCAACTCTAAGTCAGCAATTGAATCCTTGGCGGCAGTGAGCTCGTCGCCTTTCTTGGAGAGACGTACCTGCAAGTCAGAGTTGGTGGCATCATTCTCCCGCTCCACATTGAGCGCGGTGACTCTGTCCTCGCTCGCCTTCAGGTACCGCTCCAGCTGCTCCACCTTAAGCTCCAGGTCCCTCTTGGCGGTCTCCGCGGCGGCGGCAGCGTCCTTTGCCTCCTTCAAGGCCCCGCCAATGGCCTGCTCCCGGGTGGTAAGTTCGTCCTCATGGGCATCGAGCTCAACCTTCCGGTGGTTGAGCGCACCCTCCCGCCGAGACAACTCCTCGGCGGCCAGCCGCTGCCGCTCTTCTGCCTCAGCCTTCTCCAGGAGGAAGGCTTGCTGCTCCCCGGAAAGCTCTTCCCGCTCCTCCGCCAAGTTGCAGAGGGCTGCCTGGTTGGCGGCGCGGAGCTCTGCGGCACGCTTCTCCAAATTAGCTCCAGCCTTGGCGGTGAGAGCTTCCCGGGACTCCAGTTTCGCCTGCCTGGCCCGGTACAGGGCCAGGAGCCGGCGAAGGAGCTTCTCCTCTTCGGGCTCGTCACCACCGCCAAGCGCTTCAACAACCTTCAACCCCGCAGAGGCGAGGACCTCTCCGTCGTAGGTCTCTCCCTCCACGGGGCTCGAGACGAGGACGCCCACGGGACTTGTATGAAGACCCCGTTGGGGGCCTCAAGATAGACGCCCAACCGCTCTGTGGAGGCGGAGGGGTCGGCGGCCGGTGCAGCGCTTGACGCTCCTGCTGCCTCCGGGCCAGCAGTGTGGTCGCCGGTCCCTTCCCCAGCCGCGGCGTCTGCGGTCGGGGCGGTCTCTTTAGCGGCAGGCTCGTCGGCTCCAGCCATGCCCTCAGTGGCAGTGGCGTTGCCGCCGTCGCCGCGCACCTCCTCCTCAGCAGCGGTCTCCGTCTCCATCCGCTCTGGGGCAGGAGGATCTAGCAGAAGAAAAAGAAAAGAAAAATTCAAGCAAATATCCAAAAAGACAAGTCCAAGAAGAAGAAGCTACAAAATTTACCTTCGCGGACTGCTTCAACGACAGGCTCCCTCGCCGGGGAATTCTCCCTTGGCGCCGGAGTGGTGGCCCCTGCTGGCGGAGGGCCGCCTGCGCCCTCCCTTGGTGGGGTGCTCACCCTTGTCGGGCTGCTCACCCTTGGCGGGGTGCCCGCCCTTGGCGGGGTGCCCGTCCTTGGCGGAGCGTTCTCCTTCGCCGGGGAGTTCACCCTTGGCGGGGAGGGTGGAGCAAGTAGCTCTTCGGGGGCGACCTCCGGGCGCTCCTGCGGCTGCGGCTCCACTTCTGCACAAAATAACCAAGACATCAGCACAGGCAACTACCTCAAGCGCGCCCGACCAACAGAAAAGAATAACTACCAGACTTACGCTGGGGGCTGCTCCTCGGAGCAGCGGGTTGATCCGGCAAGTTTGCCGCTGGCGCGTCTCCGGTCGCCGCGGCGGGCGAGTCGTCTTCATCCTCAACCACAGGGATCTTGGCCCACTTCGCCATCCGCTGGGCCAGGGTCCTGAAAGCAAGGCAAAAGCAAGATCAGAACCAGCAAGGAAAATCAAGACAAAATCGAAGAAACTAAAGAAGTACAAGTGCTTACTCCTCTTCCTCGTCGTCGGAGGTGAGGGCGGAGAAGTCAAACTCCGCCTGAGGTGCTCCCGTGCGAGGAACAGGAGGAGAAGGCTCCCTCGGGCGCTTGGCGGTCTCCGGGGCTGTGGGCTGCGAAGACCCAGCCTCCGTCGTCGCCGTGGGCCGAGGAGTAGAAGGAGCGGCCGTTCCGCTCCGGGAGGATCCCCCTTCGCTTGGCGCTGGTGCGCGGGGCGCCTCCTTCACGACTTTACTCGCCCTGGTGGCACGCGTCGCCCGGCGCGCAGGCTGCTGTCGAGGCGCCTGCGGCCTCGTCGCCATAGCCGCCTTGCGGAGGCGCTTCCTTGGTTGTTGCGTAGGACTTGCCGGAGGCGGGGAGTTCTCTGAGGAAGAGGAGGCATCATCGTCAAGTCCCAGAGATCCAACAGAGTCTTCATCAGCCTCGACGTCCTCCTCCTCCCCGGCAGGCCCGCTGGACTCAGCACCATGCCCGGCGGCCTCGCTCCCTCCGGCGACCTCGCTCCCTCCGGCGACCTCGCTCGTCCCGGCAAACTTCAGAGAAGGCACCCCAGCAAACTCATCGGGCGGAAGCTTGAGCAGCTTGAGGATTTCCGCCTCCTCTGCTCGGCTCGCCTCGTCCGCGACCTGCGCCTCGTCCACGGTATATCCAAAGTCATCCGCCGCCGCAGCTGCGGCGGCCTCCTCCACCCTGGAGGCGATGTAAGCTATATCCCGAGCCGTAGTGGCCCGGGTGAGGCCCCTGTTCTCCTCGGTGTTTTTGGGCGTCTTGACCAAGTTGTCGAAAAAGCTCAGCACAGTATCCGGCGGAGGCTCGATCCAGGTGGGGACGACGCCATGGGAGTCGCACGCAGGCATCATCGCGCGCAAGGAATCTCGGGCAGTGTTGTTGCACAGCGGCACCACTCCCCGGGAAGATCCGAACCACTCTGGATGGGCAGGGTCGTGCTTGAAGAGCTCCTTGACCATCGCTTTCAACTCCAGGGCAGTGAAATTAAAGTTTAATCCAGGGCGCAGCCTCATGATATCTGCCGCATTGCCGAATTCCCAGGCGGGCCTTTTCCTTTCTTGTAAAGGGGCGATGCGGCGGCGGAGGAAATCTGCCCCAACCTCTCCAATAGTCAGATTGGCGACCCGGAGACGAATAATCCTAATGAGGGCGATGCTGAGCTTGTTGTCTTCCGGGGCCAATTCGCTCCAGTCTCTGCCGCGCACTATGGCAGTTGTGCGCGGCGCGGTGAAGGGCTCCGGCTTATCCTCCACCACCCAACACCAATCGGCTCTCCATTCTTCCCACTTGCCGCGGAGCTCTCCCTTCAGGTACGAGTCCTTCTTGTTCAGCCTGAAGATCCAGGAGATGCCGCCGGAAAGGGGAGCACCAGCCTCTACTCTAGGCATAAAGAAATGGCGGAAAAAGGCTACGTTTGGATGAATCCCAACATAGTTTTCTCACAGATGTACGAAAACGGCCATCGTAAGGATGGCGTTTGGGGTAAAGTCTAGGAGGTGGAGGCCATATGTGTTCATGATATCGCAAAAGAACTCCGAGAACGGAGGGCACAATCCACAATGGAAAAAAGCAGCGAAGAAGAAGTACCCGCCGGGGAACATATCCTTGGCGATGGCGGGGAAGGCTCTGGTGCGGGGGTGAGCTTTGGTCTCCCCCGACCAGAACAGATAATATTTGTTCCGCAGCTCCTTCGCGCCAAGCCTTGGCACGAAGAGCACGCTCCTCTTCCGCAGGGCGGCCAGCTTCGCCGCCTGCTCAGACTTCTCCTTCTTGGCCTTGTCCGCTTTCGCCTTGTCGCTCTTCGGAGCCATGGCGGAGGCGGTGAGGGAAGAGGCGAGGAGCTCGACGGCGCCGTGGATGCGGAAGACGGCAGAGGAGGCGTGGGGGCAAGAAGCAGCGGGGGTTTCTGGAGAGTCAAGACGCAATGAAGACGAAGGAGGGAACTGCCCCTGCTTCCTCTGCTTTTAAGGGGGAAGTGGGGGACGCACCGCATTTCCCATTAAAGAACAGGCGACGATCTCTCCCACGATGCCGCAATCGACGCGTGCCGTTAGGGAGGGATGCGGCGGATACGGAAGGGGATACGGCTTGCCGTGGGTCGGGTGTGCCCGTGCACTGTTTTGGGCCTGGCCCAACAGCGCTCGGTACCGTGTGTGGCCCAGGCCCGGGGGCTCCTGTCGGTGTACTAAGATAGGGGTACCTTAGTACCCCAACTTGTGCACGGGCAGTAGCAGCTTCCCGCGGCAGGGCTTACCACGTGCTTGCCGGAAACCTTTCTGGCCCCTATGAAGCCATTCAAGAACAAAGTATACAAGTCAGAAGATCAAGGCCACGGCAAGAGGAGCTTGCCGGGAAGGCCGCACCAGGCTCAAGACGATCACTTTAAGCACAAGACCCTGGCAAGAGGAGCTTGCCAGGAAGGCCAAGGAACGCATATCCCAAGAGATGCCTTGGCACATCATGCACCTCAGCGGGGCCCGGGGAGCGGCAAGCTTCAGGGCCCGGCAAGGTCACGGCCCCGGCAAGGTGCTTGCCGGGGGAAGCTCATGCTGTGTGCCCGCGCTCCAGCTCATCTGCCCACGCGTCGCCCTAGGGCCCTTCCAGGGACGCGTGGCGGACGGCTGTGCAGCCTGGGGTACACGGTGGCAATCCACGGTGACGAGGCTACCGCCGTGTCGAACGGAGAAGCATGGACGGACGCTTTTGGGGTCGACGGTGACGGGCATTTAATGCCCTTGTCCCCCACTGTCAAGGTTAGGTGAAGAATACTGTTCATCCACTGTTCATACACTGTTACAACTACCACCAAATTTACACTTTTACCCTCCTCTACGTTGACACCTGTCGGTGACCCCTTGAGCTATAAAAGGAGGCCCATGCACAATGTAGAAAGGGTTCGATCCTAGAAACTCTCACACTCTCTCGCTCGGTGTAGCAAAGCACTGTAGATCTTCAAGCTCCCGAGCTCAATATAACCAAAGCAGGAGTAGGGTTTTACGCGTCCGCGCGGCCCGAACCTGGGTAAACTGCCCGCGTGTGCCCCTCGATCTGCTCTCCGTGCTCCCTCCGCTCCCTTACCGCAACGTAGAAGGGGCTCCGGTCCCATAGGTGCTCGTGGGAGGACAATTTCCCCCGACAGAGTGCTACCGTAGGATCCTAATCATTAAGGATGAGCCACGTCACCTTCTCCAACAACTATTGAGGGAAAAACTCCCACCCCTTAAGAAGACATAGGAGTGATCATCAAGCGGCTGGAAGCGCCGGAAGGGAAACTATAGGTGGTGAATTGCTATATCTTTCTCAATTCAATTAGTAAGTTAATTTAGATTGAGAGAACATATGTTGTAACTATGATTGTAGTAGGTCAAAGATGTCGTGTTATTGTATTATACTTACTAGCACACATGTCCGTGCGCTGCAACGGGAGAAAAAAAATCACATGGTCTAACAAAATATAAGAATGACCAAAGATCCCCCATATTTTCATTCTCTTTATTTTAACACAACACCTCATTTTGAAAGTAGTAGCTAGAAAAATGTGGAGAACTTTATCCCGTTGCTACATTGGTGCCTTGTCCTTGACTCTTTGTTCTATGTGTCTTGCTATCCCTCCAAATAAGTGTATGTCCCCGCTCGATCCTAAACTTCAATGTTTCCATGTGGTCTATCTAATTGACATTGATCTGAACACATTGAAATTGAATTATTTTTAGGAGTTTGTAACTAACAGTCGTAAATCCATACTGATGAACACAAATACAACCTGATTGCCTGGCTGACCTTTACACGGAACCATAAATACCTAGCATAATTAAATTTGGTCCATTAAGGTGCAAACCAACATGGGCCACTGAACTACATGACCAACAATAATCTGACAGTCATCTCGCATAGGACATAGTCCTCAAAAAAAGTTGTGAGCAGTATACAGATCTAGAGAGAGCACGATTCCAAATGTTTAGAGAACAATCAAAATACATCCTCACACTTTCTCCGAAGCTATAAATAATACATAGAACAATATGAATAACAGTTACCCAAACCAAACTAATTAACCAGAGGGAAAAATTTTCATAGGATATTACCAATAGAGCAAAACTGGTATAATCTTATGTGTTGTATGTGGTGCAAGTATGTTTAAGTGTCAATTGGAATAGATATAAAATTCCCTAAGCAAAATCTAGATCAGGAATAAACTGAAATGAGTTGTTGTAGGGAAAATATAAATATAAAATGACCGTGTAAGTGTCACACAGTAAAATACAGAAGGAACCATGTTATGATCCAATAATAAAAAACACATACTCTGTTGTCTGTAGTTAGATTTGCATGAAAACTTCACATGCATGTTTTTTATTACATTAATCTGGAGCCTTTTTGCTGTACATCAGGAACAATGTAACAAAAAAACTTGTGAAATTCAAGTACTCCATGCAGCTAATTGTATTCCCAAGAGTTTAAAACCTCGCTATCTTTTTCTTTTGCAAACAAAACCTGGCTAGCGAATGTACAGACAAAACATTACTCTAGTAGAAATGATTTTGAGAAATCATTATAACTTGTTATAACTTAAATGTCAGATATATAGGGAAAATATTAGAAGTCTAGGCATCATACCTTGGCAGTATCACTAAAACATGAATGACTCAAAATACCATGCACATAATCAGACATTTAATTTGTATTTGAAGTAAAATACAACATTCAGTTTTTCTATATTAAAACATCAACGAATTTGACTCACTAATATTGGTTAACCTGTTAAAAAATCTCTAAATTAAGCCTCGTGTAAAAACTTAATTTTACATGTCTCCTCACTCTACAGAGGATAATCACGTCCAGAGCAGAGTGCTCATAGATACAACTGAACACAACCGTTCTTTCCTAGATAAAACGTTAAGGATCGGACCATGCCAATTATGTTGTTCTACGAGGAATTTAATAGATGGAGAATATATCTTGCATCTCATGCTCTAGTTTCTTCATTTGCCACCTTCCGCTGTGATAGCGGTCATCTGATTTGCTTAAAACTAATGTCAGTACACCTCCTCATGTCCCATGTCAACAATCGTGATTGATTTACATTCACTATCTCTAGCAACTTAGCACAATATTTTTGTATACGCAACCTAAAGTAACAATATGTATTTAAAGAACAAAGGAGGATACAAACAGTCTTGTAAAGCTCTATGTACAACTGCTTCTCTCCCACATCAACAATCATCATATTGATTCACTTTCACTATCTCAACCAACTGGGAACAAAAGTAACAATATGTATTAGAGGAGCAAAAAGGAAACAAGTAATGATATTTTACTACCAAAATATCAGAAGGAGTTCAAAATCATGCATATGGACTTCTTTATCTTAACAGGGAAATGAAAACTCACATAAAATGGCTCTACCTCAAGGTACTGAAGTGTGATTTGATATATAAAAAATTGCATGCTTTATGAGATGGTTGGTGGGAATACTAATCCTTATAAACAGAAAGGTAAGCCTCGGCATGCAGAAACCAATACATATTGCCTTCGCAGTCCTTGGTTAATTTCTCTTCATGCAGAACGATGTTGCCTCGAATAAGCTTTTTTCATCTGTGACGGAAGAGATATTCTATTTCTGATGACAGCAACCAAATGCGCATGGAAACCCATGTATACATATTGCAGATTGTGTATTCTAAAACTTTAGACAAATTAGTTCTACCCTCCATGTTGATACTACACGTTCTGAACATGAACATTTGTCTGTCCGATTAACCCAAGGTCCACATCTCACCTCCAAAACTTTATCTCCGACAGTTTCATATGTCGTGTAAAGAGGAAAAGCCGAAGCGATCTCTACCTTGGGCACCACTGCAGCTAGTGGCAAAGAAAGTGCCATCCTTGATTCCCACATCGTAGAGATATATGTTGCAGTTTTGGACCTGTGCCCTCTTTTTGGCTCTGAGGTCGATTTCGCTAATCTCCCATGAGGTGCGAGCTCTGTTTCGTAAACATATTCACAATATCCACTGCACAATAAGAGAAAAACTATTTGTGCATTAGAAAAAAAACAATACTGTAAATAAATACTGTGATTGATTTGTATTTCCTAAAGTGATAGGATATGTATATGCTGATCTGTTGCCTGCTAAAAGAAAATAACACCAAAGTAATTTGTATTTATATCTAATATTCTGGTAGAGAATAATAGTTTATGACTGCACAATTACAGAAAAACAGCAGAAGGAATACGACCGACCAACATCATACCACTGACTATATTTTTCTATCTGAAAATTTAGTTGTTCTAATACTGTTGCTATTGAGCCCTGGACGAATTAGGAAGAACCTGATATGTTCCGAGGATAGAAACATACCGAACCTGAAATTCAAAATGTCGGCATATAACTTCTGTAAGAGATGAAAAAGATCATGCTAGAAGCAAAAATAACAGTACATCAAAGGTAATCATCACGGGATTTAATCAGGGATCAACCTAACTGGTTAGTTAACAACTCATGACTGAAATTTTTGATGCACTTTTGAAGGCAAAAGGTAAGACCGCAGGATTAACACTATGAAATTCTTGACCGGTGCTCCAGGAGGTTGGGTTTGATGCCTCTTCGTAATTCACCCTGTCTAATGGGGCTTCAAATTCATCCGCTCCGGAACATTAACTTTGGGAGGCAATCTAGTGAATCCTCAAGAGCAAGGCATGAAGGACCAGTTGTGGAGGATAAGACAGAGATGGAGGAGCTCCATCGGATGAGATGATGAAGAGGGGAATGTCGTGGAGGAGATGAGAAACTGCAGCAGGTCGTGCTGGTGAGGCCACGAAGTGCAATTCTTTTGACAAATCGATGATGCCAAAGTCTTTCCAGGTAAGTAGCGCACCGCAGGATGCAGGTATAGCCGCAACAGATCGCAGAGCCCAACCAGCTTCCTCACGTCCATGGCGGGCTCTGCGGTCAAGCGCGTCGCCACTACCTCCTTCGTCCGTCGCTTCAGCCAGGCGAGTGCCTCCTCCGCCCGCCGCTTCAGGTCAGAAGGGGGGGGCGAATAGGGACAGAAGCAAGAGAAGGGGGAGGGTAGAAGATGAAGAAAGGGGAGGGGAAGAGGGCCGTTCGGAGAGCCTGCGCATAGCCGATTCAAGATGGCAACGGGGATGAAACCCACCGGGTTTTGCTTGCCCAAATCCATCCCCACGAGAAAATTGCAAACCCGTCCCCGTCCCCATCAAAGTGCGAGGGGTTAAAATTTTACCCATCCCCTAAACCCATCGGGTTTTCAAAACCCACGGGGAACCCGTCCCCACAAGTAGTCAATGAAAACAACAACATTTGAAAGAAAAAATATGAGCATTTTACAACAGCATGCGACGGCTGGGGGACCTAGGTTTAGGTTTAGGCCTTGTGTGTGGGAGAGAGAGGCATGAAGAGGGAGCGACATTGTAGCCACTGAGCATTGGATTGGTTTGTACTCCAAAGCCTCAATGTTGTGGGGCTCGGCTGCTATGGCACCATGGCTTTGGGCCACTTGAGTCAAGATGGATCAGTGCATGCTAAATAACGTATTTTGACGGGTTCTGTCGGGTTTCGGGTTCGGGTAGTACTCAAACGGGTTTAAACCCACGAAACAAACCGGGTTTTATAATGTGCCCACGAGCAGCCCCGCGGGGATAAAAAGTCGCCCATCCCCGTCCCCTAATAGGGTAAAAACCCGCGGGGACGCGGGTTTCGGGGCCCCATTGCCATCTTGATAGCCGATGCCCAGGTTGTAGAGGCTGCGGCTATAGCTTTGCTTGTGAAAGCTTCTCTGTTTGATTCTCTTTCTCTATTCGATAAAGAGTTCGCCCAACACAAATGCGTCTCTTCCATGTCAGCGTGCCGCCTCCTCCCCATCGCCTCGCCGACGTCGGCTATCCATAACGAACGAAGTGGAGCACATCCTGGACTATGATTGAAATTTGAAAGCCTCTTGCTGCTTGGAGCCTTCGCTTTTGATCTAGTGCTCACCTCGATGGACCGTGTCAAGCGCTTTGGCGACCCCGTATTTGTTTTGTAACTAGATCCAAGTTCTGGTTGGCCATGGCATCATCGTATGTTTTTTTTCCAGTGATGGATTTGCACTAAGGAGGCCAGGTCAGGTTCATGTAGTACATCTGGGTCTTCTCACTCATAGAAAGGAAAAAACACACTTTTAAATCTCAGACGTCAATCTTTATGACTAACATAAAATCAACGGATAGAAAATGATGACTTATGGAGAACTATGAAATCTCTTGTCCTTTATTATTAGGTAAAGATTTACGTAGAACATGTGGTGTGGTGATGTACAATTGCGTGGTACTTATGTAAAAATATGTGATTGCATTCTTGTTAACTTTCCACAAATGCTTTTAGGGGAATGGTGTCAACACTTCGAGAAATATTTTTAAGGGCCTTCAGTATATCCATGTCTAGCTTTCCGAAACAGCATGAGCACTTCCACAAATTTTTGTACTCCAATACGGAAACACTGAGATTACTTCCAGAGTCATTGCATGTTAAAAAAAGCAATGCACTATCTCGTCTTCGTGTGTTGAAAAAGGTAAGCAATGCACGACCACGTCTTCATGTGCCTCCTCATCTTCCTCGTCGGACTGGGGCACCGTCAGATCATGGCTACGCGCTACATTCGGCAGCCTCCTAGCCTCCCACCATGATTTAAGCGGTTGCCAAATCCCCTCTCCACACTACAAGGACCTCATATAAAGCAACACAAATTGTACAACATTTAAGCTGTACGTTGGAAAATTCACATTAGATACGGATATTAGGTTGCAGTGCAGATTTGCAGCTGTTAATCCTACCGTGGTAGTACATATAAAAAACATAGGAAAGGAGAGAGAGAGAGAGAGACGCGCGAGAAATAGGGCCACGATACCCCTCATCTCTTCTAAATCGCCGCCAGCAACCGCCCCGTCTCCCTCCTCTGAACCACATCACTGCCGGCTCTACCCTGCACCCACCTTGAGCTCTGGAGGTTACCTGATCCACTGCATCCCCTACCAACCCATACCTCTCGCATCCCATATCTCTCTCTTCACGTGGCTCCTCGTTGCGCCACCTACGACGGCTGATTTAGGTGACGTCTGGCAAATCTAGGCATCGTGAAGCACAACTCGAGGTCCCCTCACACCGCGGCACCCTCTCATCTTGTTAAATATGGTGATGGCGGCCACCAAAACCCACCCGCGACCTTGCCCCCATGGAAAGGGTATCGGGCGCCGGCTCCGACGCCGATAGCTATGTTGTCCTCCTCTCGACCGATGAGTGAATCCCCTCCACTGGCTTCGTCCTCTCCCCCCTTTCTCTCCCCCTGCTCTGCTCATGTCCTGTAGACAAGTAGGTATGCACCCCCGATTCTATTGCAGCTAATCTCTGTCAAAAAATTTGTCTGTTGTGCAATTCATTGACGAACACTGGTAGGCCTGCAGATAGACTTTTACATTCATGCAATGATTGCCATCCTTATTAGTAATTATTAGATATGAATGGAGGATCAAAATTTAAAAAAACTTATGCACTGCTAACTCATCAATCCTTGTTAGATAAGTCGGTAATCCTTTCATTTTTTGAGCAGAGAAGCACTACTTCATATATGCAGACCCCGCATTAAATAGTCCATTGCAAGAGTTATAATATTTAAGGAGGGATCCGGTCTTAATAGGTCTATGTATGGAAGTTTTGCGAAGTTAGTAATCAAAGTTTTCTGTTGCAATTTCACACTTTTCAGGAGTCTGATGGTCAGGTTATTTAGGTGGAGGTAGTTGATTGCTAATGGTGGGTTTCAAATCCAGATCAAATACGAAAGGACGTGGACCTGTTGTGGGAAGCACATACACCTTTGTTTAAGTGAGCAGGTTAATTAATAATCCACATTGTTTCCTCTATAATGTTGCTTTGATGCTGTCGATATGATTCAGAATGCTAATAAATAATTCTCCTAAGAAGCAATTTCAAGTAAATGGTATTAATGTTATTGGAAAGGCTTCGACAATTACTATTGGAGGTTTTCAACTCCCTATACCTATTGTTAAAAGGAAATATGCAATACTTATCGTTGGGGATATGCATATCCCCGTGGAGGTAACCTAGAGTTTTACGAAAATTCTTTGGGCTCATGCTAATTGGAAGCGGTTGATAATAAGACTTGATCAACCTTATTAATGGATCATATCTGGGAGGCACGTGGTCGATGAATTTAGTAAACACAACTCTTTGTACCCACCTTATATATTCTGTTATTTATAGTTAAATGCAATAAAATGTCATGAATATCCTGTTTTCAGAAATTTCCGTGCAATAAAATGTGCCCAAAACTAAAAGTTCTCTAAATGATCTTAAATTTTAAAATGTTTTTTTTAATATTTGAGAATATCTGGCACTAATAACACCTCAGGGGGGGTGTCCCAGGTGTCAACTAGACACCAGGGTGCGCCACCCTCACCAGGCGCGCCCTGGTGGGTAGTGGTCCCGTCACCCCCTCACTTATCCCTTTAGCCCACCTTGTCACCTACCTCCAGAAAACAAAACCACCATAGCTCTATCTCCCATGTTGTTGCTCTCAAAGCCGCGGATTTCGATCTCTTAGCTCGAAGCTCCGTTTCCAAAAATGTTTTGGGGGATTGCTCCTTGGTATGTGACTCCCCCACTCCCCCAATTAGTTTTTGTTTTAGTAGTTTATTTTTAGAATAATTGGCTACTCTTGGTGCTGCTGTATATGAGCTTGAATGTTGAGTTCTTGAAGTTCGAAGTAGTTTCAATGCTTGATATAGGCTCTAGGAATCCTTACGAGTAGTTGCTATCAATGTGTGAAGTTTTGTGAACTCTATTTTGTGACCCAAAAATTTGAGAAATAGTTTGCAAATAAAATGCACCTATTTAGGATTTCATCGAGGAGGAGGTCCTCTGAGGCATCATCAATTGTGAGCTCGATACGTCAATCCTATGCTGAGCCAAGTGAAAGCTCGATGTGGTATGCCAGTAGAAAATCGTGCTTATGGCTGTGTAACGAGTTCATGCTGGGTGCGGGAATCAAGTAAGAGTTTGAGCAGTATGTTCACAACACCGAGCTCGCTCCCTTCATTGCAGAGAAGTGCACTCAACACCTCAACCTCATGGAGACATTCACTAAGAAATTTAAATATTATTGCCGTGAGTGCAGAGTTTCATTTAACATTTATAATAATGCCTTTACCATGCCTCTAGAAGAGTTTTGTATTGCTTGCAAAATTCTATATTGGGTTTCGCTAGACGAACCCCCAAAATCTCAGTATGAGGCATTTCTGACTAGTGTGTGTTATGGTGAGGATAGGCAAGTATCTCAAGCTAGAATATTTTTTTACATTTTCCATCAATTCAATACTTTGCACTCTTTAATGCAAAATTCATCATGGGCAAACAATATTGTAGTGCTCTCTGTGCCCCAGACTTGAGCCTCTTACACACTGCTTTAACCGAAATTAAACTTTATAATTTGGGCGCGATCATTGCACGAAGGTTGAATCGCAATGCTGATAGTGGTCATTTCTATGCTGGGATTTATGCCTCCTGAATAGGTAGGAAGTTGAACATGGCACCTTGGCCTAATGATCCTATCTTGCCTACTCATTATTTAGACTTCGAGGCCATGAAGCTCCATAAGTTCCTTCAGGCTATAGAAAATAACTATGCTTATAACCTAATGTTTAATAAGGAACCCATTGTACATGTTATTTTTCCTGCACCTACTCTCTTTGATTACTAGAATAAAGGAAGATACCATATTCTTGAGAGCGAGGCGCGCGAGTACAATGCGGTGGTCGAGGCTGCTCGTCAGGCTGCAGAGGCGGCATCGAGGGCCTCCATGAGCTATCACTCTGATTATTATCCAGGCTGAGGGTGGTGATTACCAAGCTAGGCCAAAAGTCTAAGCTTGGGGGTGTAATAGGCTGGTGATTACTAAGATTTCTAAATTCTTCTTTTACTTGTTGGGAGCTTTCCCGTGTAACTAGTTTTTCTCGTTTTTGTTTTTCTTTCTATAATTTGCTTCTTTCAAGAAAAACAAAAAAAATCAAAAATATATTTCAGTGTGTTTCTCTGAAGTTCTTTTCTTTTGTCGAGTCGTACGAGGAGAAGACCACGATGAAAAGGTTGAGTGGCTCTCTTATGCACTATTGTTGATGTAACATGGGGCCCATATTATTTTGTCTTCTCCTCTGAATAAATGTTTGTAGGTTCCAGTTTAGTCCATGACACTCTTGCACTATTATTATTTTCATATCATTCGGTCATGCAAGTGAAATGCAATAATGACGATATTTGATGAAGTGACTATGGCAAGGAAAAGCAGGTATGAACTGAACTTGTTTTTTTTTTTGTAAATATGTTTAAATCGGTATCCTTGATTCAGCTTGTCATGGTTAAACATGTTTATGATGACAATTAGATATTATCGTCGTTCATGACATGCTTAAGTAGCTAGGAGTGGATAATGATTTATCTTGGATGTTAACATGTACTAAAAATAGTTGTGATGTAGTACGATGATATGGTATCCTCCTCTGAATGTTTCAAGAGGCTTGACTTGGCACTAATACGTCTCCAACGTATCTATAATTTTTTATTGTTCCATGCAATTATATTAGCCATCTTGAATGTTTTATAAGCATTAATATGCTATTTTATATCATTTTATGGGACTAACCTATTAACATAGTACCCAATGCCAGTTGCTCTTTTTTCCTTTTTTATGTCTTTTACAAGAATCAATACCAAACAGAGTCCAAATAGAACGAAACTTTTTTACAATTTTTCTTGGACAACAAGACACCTAAGAAGCTTCGAGAGGAGGCCAAAAGACCCACGAGGAGGCCACAAGCCCTAGGGCATGCCCGGGGGGGCGAGCGGGGGGGCGCCCCTAGGCTTGTGGCCCCCTCATGGCTCTTCTAACCCTAAGTCTTGCTCCATAAATACCCCAATATTCCCTCTGGACCATAGGGCACACCGAAAATACTTTTCCGCCACTTGAAGCCTCTGACCTCGTGAGATTGCATCTTGGGGCCTTTTCTGGTACTCCGTTGGAGTGGGATTCAATCACAGAGGGCCTCTACATCAACCTTGTTGCCCTTCCGATGATGTGTGAGTAGTTTACCACATACCTACGGGTCCATAGCTAGTACCTAGAGGGCTTCTTCTCTCTCTCTCTCTTTGATATTCAAGAAAATGTTCTCCTCGATGTTCTGGGAGGTCTATTTGATGTAAACTCTTTTGCGGTGTGTTTGTTGAGATTCGATGAATTGTGGATTTATGATCAGATTATCTATGAATATTATTTGAGTCTTCTCTGAATTCTTATATGCATGATTAAAATAGCTTTGTATTTCTCTTCGATCTATCGATTTGGTTTGGCCAACTAGATTGATTTCTCTTTTAATGGGAGAGGTGCTTTGTGATGGGTTCAATCTTGTGGTGTCCTCACCCAGTGATATAAGGGGCAATGAGGCACGTATTGTACTATTTCCATGAAGGATAAAAAGATGGGGTTTATATAATATTGCTCGAGTTTATCCATCGACAGCATGTCATCTTGCTTAAGGCGTTACTCTGTTCTTATGAACTTAATACTCTAGATGAAGACATGAGTCAGTGGATGTGTGGAGTAATAGTAGTAGATCCAGGCAGGACACGGTCTACTTGTCACAGACGTGATGCCTCTATTCTTGATCATTGCCTTAGAAATCATCATAACTTTGAGCTTTTCTATCAATTGCTCAACGGTAATTTGTTACCCACCGTATGCTTTCTTCGAGAGAGAAGCCTCTAGTGAAACCTATGGCCCCGGGTCTACTTTTATCATATTATTTTCAGATCTATAAAATGAAAAACACAAAAATACCTTGCTGCAATTTATTTACTTTTATTTGTTTTACATCTATCTCTATAAGATCTCACTCTTGCAGTCTTACTCGTCACCATGAAGGGATTGACAACCCCTTTTTCGCGTTGTGTGCAAGTGTTTGTTAGAATGTGGAGGTGCATCTATTGGTGACTTGCTCCATCACCCTTTCCTCTTCATGGGAAAAATCAAAGCAAGCTCAAGAAGTACCAGGAAGAATTTCTGGCGCCGTTGTCGGGGAGGTTCTACATCAAGCCTACCAAGTACCTATCATAAACTCTCATTTATTGCACTTACATTATTTTCCATTTTCCTCTCATTTTCATCTCCTCCACTTCTAAAAAGTTTTCAGAAAAACACAAAAATATGTGCTTTCTTCCTATCTATCTTTTTGTTTGCTTATTTGTGTGCTAGATTGCTTTGCCATCATGTCTGAATCTGGGGAGGTTATCATTACTAGTAATAATTTGGAGAATATTTTTTGATGAGTTTGCTAATGATAACCCTTTCGAAAAGGGTTCTACTATCATGCACACTAAAAAAACTATGTGTGGGTAGCGGTAATATTATTGGAAAAGGTGTTATTCAATATTTCTTTACTTGTGTCACTATGTTACCTATGCTAGGAGGGTGAATCCTTAACAAAACTAATAGTCTCACGGATGCAATATCCCTACTTATAGTTGAACTTGAAAGACAATTTGTTCACATGCATCCATGCATACAAAGGATCCTCCTAGAATTCTCTAATATTCATGATCCTTCCTGTCGGGGAAACTGGTCGCCCACGAACACCTATGGGACCGGAGCCCCTTCTACGATACGGCGAGGGAGCGGAGGGAGCACAAAGAGAAGATCGAGGGGTACACGCGGGAAGTTTACCCAGGTTCGGGCCGCGCGGACGCGTAAAACCCTACTCCTGCCTTGGTTGTATTGAGTTCTCGAGCTCGGGAGCTTGAAGATCTACAGTACTAGCTACACCGAGCGTGGGAGTGATCAAGTTTCTGGAATCGAACCCCCTCTACGTTGTGCATGGGCCTCCTTTTATAGCTCAAAGGGGTCACCGACAGGTGTCAACGTAGATGGGGGTAAAAGTGTAAAATTGGTGGTAGTTGTAATAGTGCATGTACAGTGTATGCACAGTGGTCTATACCTAACCCTGACGGTGGGGGACAAGGGCATTGAATGCCCGTCGCCGTCACCCCAAAAGCGTCCGTCCGGGCGTCTCCGTTTGCCACGACGGTGGCCTCGTCATCGTGGCTTGCCACCGTGTCCCCCAGGCTGTACAGCCGTCTGCCACGTGCCCCTGGAAGGGCCCCAGGTCGACGCGTGGACAGATGAGCTGGAGCGCAGGCACATAGTGTAAGCTTCCCCCGGCAAACACCTTGCCGGGGTTGTTATCTTGCCGGGCCCGGGAGCTGGTCGCTCTCCGGGCCCTGCCGGGGCGCGTGATGCGCCACGATATATCCTCTGAGATGCTCTTCTTTGGTCTTCCTGGCAAGCTCCTCTTGCCAGGGTCTTGTGCTGGATTGATAACCTTGAGCCTGGTGCGGCCTTCCCGGCAAGCTCCTCTTGTCGGGGCCTTGTTTCTTAACTTGTATACTTTGTTCTTGAATGGCTCCAAGGGAGCTAGAGTGGGTCTCGGCGGGCGCGGGGCGAGCCCTGCCACGGGACGCTGCTACTGCCCGTGCACAAGTCGGGATACTAAGGTGCCCCTACTTTAGTACACCGACAGGAGCCCCCGGGCGTGGGCCACACACGGTGCCGAGCGCTGTTGGGCCAGGCCCAAAACATTGCACGGGCACCCGCGGCCCACGGCGCGCCGTTTCCCACTCCGCACCTGCCGCATCCCTCCCTAACGGCACGCGTCGATTGCGGCGTCGTGGGAGAGATCGTGGCCTGTTTCTTTAATGGAAAATGCGGAACGTCCCCCACTTCCCCCTTAAAAGC
Organism: Secale cereale; assembly: GCA_902687465.1. Lineage (NCBI taxonomy): Eukaryota > Viridiplantae > Streptophyta > Magnoliopsida > Poales > Poaceae > Secale > Secale cereale. Next base: position 828,765,712 of record LR738715.1, on the reverse strand, counting down.
AGAGGAAGCAGGGGCAGTTTCCCCCCATTGCTTTCATTTTGTCTTCAATCTCCAGAAACCCCCGCCGCTCTCCGCCTCCCCTAAGGTCGACAGAGAGCCGAGCTCCACCCCGCTTCCGCCGCCGCCTGCCTCTCCGGCACCGTCGACCCTTCTCGCCGTCCCCGCCATGGCCCCGAAGAGCAGCAAGGCGAAGAGCGATAAGTCCGACAAGGCGGCGAAGCTGGCAGCCATGCGGAAGAGGATGGTGGTCTTCCCGCCGAGGCTCGGTGCGAGGGAGTTGCGGGACAAGTACTACCTGTTCTGGGCGAGGGAGACGAAGGCTCACCCGTGCACCAGAGTCCTCCCCGCTGAAGCCATCGACATGTACCCGGGAGGTTACTACTACTTTGCTCTGTTCTTCCACTGCGGCCTCTGTCCTCCATACTCCGAGTTTTTCTGTGATGTGATGATCACATATGGATTCCACCTCCTAGATTTCACCCCGAATGCTGTCCTCACTATGGCCGTTTTCGCACATCTGTGCGAAAACTTTGTTGGGGTCCACCCCAACGTAGCTCACTTCCGCCACTTCTTCACGCCTAGAGTAGAGTCTGGATCCTCACTCTCCGGTGGCATCTCCTGGATCTTCAGGCTCAACAAGAAGGAGGCATACTTGATTGGAGAGCTCCGCGACAAGTGGGAGGAGTGGAGGGCTGACTGGTGCTAGGTGATGGAAGATGAACCCCAGCAGTTCACCTCGCCACGCCGAACTGCAGTAGTGCACGGCAAGGATTGGAGCGATTTGGCCCCGGAGGACCATAAGCTGTAGATTGCCCTTACTAGGATCCTTCGCCTCTGGGCCGCCAACCTTACTGTAGGTGAAGTCGGGGCTGATTTCCTCCGCCGCCGCATTGCTCCCCTGCAGGATAGGAAGAGGCCTGCTTGGGAGTTCGGTAACGCGGCAGACCGCATGAGGCTGCGCCCCGGGCTGAATTATAACTTCACCGTTTTGGAGCTCAAGGGAATGGTCCGCTCGCTGTTTAAGCACGACCCCAAGCACAAGGAGTGGTTCACCCCGTCCCGGGGAGTAGTTCCATTGTGCAACAATACTGCTCTTAGTGCCATCCGTGCGGCAATGCCTGAGTGCGATTCACACGGGGTTATTCCCACCTGGCTGACGCCTTCAGAAGAGACTGTACAAACTTTCTTTGACAGTCTGGTTGAACGGCCGCGCAACCCCGAGGAGAAAAAGGTCCTCACCCGGGCGACCACCGACCGGGATGTGGCATACATAGCCAATAGGATGGAGGAGGCCGCCGCGGCGGCGGCCGCGGTTGAGTTTGGGTACACTGTGGAGGAAGCAGAAGCGGCGGACGCGGTGAGCCAGGCCGAGGAGGAGGAGATCCTCAAACTGCTGAGGCACGCAGGGAAGCTTGCCGCGGAGCCTGTCGGGGAGCCTGCCGGGACGAGCGAGGCTGCCGGGCAGGGCACCGAGTCCAGTGAGCCCGCCGAGGAGGACGCCGAATCCGGCGAATCTGACGAAGACTCTGGCGGGTCACTGAACCTCGACGACGCCTCCTCATCCTCAGAGAACTCTCCGCCACCACCAAGTCCTGCGCCACAGCCGAAGAAGCGCCTCCGCAAGGCCACTGAGACGGTGAGGCAGCCAGCACCTCGACAACAGCTGTAGCGTCGCTCGACGCGTGTCCCCACGACAAGCAAGGTCGTCAAGGAGGTGCCCCGCGCCCAAGCGACAAGCGGAGGGGGGTCTTCCCGGAGTGGTTCTGGTGTTCCTTCCGCCCCTCGGTCTTCAGGAGCGACCGAAGCGGGGTCTTCACAACCCACGGCTCCGGAGCCCGCCAAGCGCCCGAGGGAGCCTTCTCCTCCAGCTCCTCGCGCTGGGACATGCGAGGTGGAATTTGACTTCTCCGCCCTTAGCTCCGACGAGGAGGAGGAAGAGTAAGCACTTGCATCTTTCATTTCTCCTGATTCTTGTTGTTCTTGTCTTGATTTCTCTTTGCCTAACTCTGATCTTGTTTGGCTTCCAGGACCTTGACCCAGAGAATGGCGAAGAGGGCCAAGATCCCTGTGGTTGACCTCGAGGGCGGTGAGCCTGTCGCAGCGACGGGGGATGCGCCAGCGACAAGCTTGCCGGACCAGCCTGCTGCTCCGGAGAGCAGCCCCCAGCGTAAGTCCTGTGTTCACTTTTCTGCTTGACGGGCGCGCTTGAGCTTTCAGTCCTTACTAACGTCTTGTTTGCTTGTTGTCTTGTGCAGAAATGGACCCGCAGCCGCAGGAGCACCAAGAGACCGCCCCCGACGAGCCGCTTGTTCCACCCTCCCCGCCAAGGAGGAGCTCCCCGGCGAGGGACAACGCTCCGCCAAGGATGGGTACTCCGCCAAGGGCGAGTACCCCGCCAAGGGCGAGCACACCGACAAGGGTGAGCACCCCGCCAAGGGAAGGCGCCAGGGGCCCTCCTCCGGCGGGGGCTTCTACTATGCCGCCAAGGGAGAACTCCCCGGCGAGGGACCCCGTTACGGAAGAGGCCCGCGCAGGTAACCCTTGTAATTTCTTCCTCTTGGATTCTTCTTTTTGGATATTTGCTTGACGATCTTCACTTTCTTTTTCTTCTGTCAGATCCGCCCGCCCCGGAGCCGATGGAGACGGAGACCATCGCCGAGGAGGACGTGCGCGGCAATGCTGGCGACGCCACTACCACTGAAGGAATGGCTGGTGCTGACGAGCCAGCCGCCGAGGATACCGCCTCGACCGCTGACGCCGCAGCTGGGGAAGGGACCGGCGACCGCACTGCTGGCCCCGAGGCCGCAGGAGCGCCGGACGCTGCGCCGGCCGCCGACCCCTCCGCCCCCGCGGCTAGGTCGGGTGTCTATCTGGAGGCCGCCAACGGGGTCTTTATCCAAGTCCCGTGGGCGTCCTCATCAAGGGCACCCGCGGAGGGGGAGACCTTCGACGGAGAAGTTCTCGCCTCCGCCGGGCTGAGGGTTGTGGATGCGCCCCGCAGCAGCAACGAGCCCGAAGAGGAGCAACTCCTACGTCGACTCCTGGGTTTGTACCGGGCCAGGCAAGCCAAGCTGGAGAACCGAGAGGCTCTGGCTGCCAAGGCCGGTGCTGATCTGGAGAAGCGCGCCGCGGAGCTCCGTGCCGCCAACCAGGCGGCCCTCCAGAACTTGGCGGAGGAGCGCGAAGAGCTTGCCGGAGCACACCAGGCGTTCCTCCTCGAGAAGGCCGAGGTGGAGGAGCAGCAGCGACTGGCCGCCGAGGATCTGTCTCGGCGGGAGGGAGAGCTCAACCAGCGGAAGGTCGACCTCGATAGCCATGAGGACGACCTCACCGCTCGCGAGCAGGCCATTGGCGGGGCTCTGCAGGAGGCGAGGGACGCCGCTGCTGCCGCAGAGACCGCCAAGAGGGATCTGGAGGCCAGGGTGGCGCAGTTAGAGACGGGCTTGAAGGCGAGCGAGGACAGGGTTGCCGCCCTCAACGTGGCGCGGGAGAAGGAAGCCCACACCAACTCGGAGCTGCAAGTCCGTCTCTCCGAGAAGGGCAAAGAGCTCAACGACGCCAAGGACTCCATTGCAGACTTGGAGCTGAAGGTTTCCACCCTCACCGACTCGCTTGACGCCGCCCAGGACCGTGAGATGAAGCTGAAGGACGATCTCCGTGCTGAGAGGGCCTTGCTGGACAGTTCCGCCGTCTCGCAAAACAACTTCCAGCGGACGGTGGAGCAGTGGACCGAGGATCTCGTCGCCTCCGCCGCCAACATCGACAAGGAGATGGTGGCGCTGAGGGCGGAGTACCTCGTGTACTCCCCCGACGAGAGCCTCCCCCACAGCGCCAAGCTGAGCTTGTTCTTCAGAGGAGTGGCGCCGGCCCTCGCACAGCTACGGGAGAGGATCCCCACGGAGCTGGCTAACAAGGCGCGCCGGCTTTGTATGGGTACTATGGAGCGGGTGTTGACGAAGATCGTCTATCGCAACCCCGGGATTAATCTTGAGAACGTCCTCCGGACCTTGCCGCCCGAAGCTGATATGGAAGCATTGAAGGCACAAGTTGCTGACATCGTGGCCAAGGCGGGCAAGATCAAGAGGGTTGACGGAGACCGTGTAGATTAGGCTCCCTTCTTTCTGCTTCCCTTGCCGCTGTCGATTAAGCCATAAGTAGTAGTTGGTTAGAACAGCGGCAAATTATCTTGTAATATAACTTTATTTTGGATAGTCAATGCAGTGTTATCCCCCTTGCTTGGTCCCTTCACTTTGTATGCTTTCCACCCTACGCTTTTAGGGAAACTTGCCGGCAAAGGAACCCTTGCCGCGAGTGCTGAGTGCGGGACTCTTAGCAGCCTGCTGGTAATGCCCTTACCAGCAAGAAACCTTGCCGCAGCTAGTCGCAGCACACTTAGATTGTTGAGCGAACTCGAAAACGAAGTAAGGGCGCGACACTTGTCGCAGCTCACTTAAGCCGTTGAGCGTGCTCGAAACAAAGTAAGGGTGCGGCTAGCCATGGGTAGGTTCCTCCGCGCACAGGTTTTCCATACAAAGTGTGGTCGTTCAAGGAGAATGACTAAGAATTTGAAATTTTGAATGCTCAAACTTTGGCAACTTAGCTTTTGTGTTCTGTTTGCTTCTTGGCAAGGCTTTCCTTCCTTGAACAGCACTTGGTCCACACCACTGTCTCCTTCCCCCCCGGCAAACTTGTGCACGAGGAACACTCCTTCTGCTTGAGAGAAAAAGGAAGAGGGGAGGAAACACAGGTATGGAGCCTTGCGGCTTGTTATTGCTTACTGGGATCGTGTGCTGCACAATGTGTCAGATAATACATGCAAGTAAAAAAGAAAGGCATGGAATGACAAATGGTGCAAATCTCAAAAGTTTTACTGATGCACGGGGTCTGCGCCCGGCTTTGTACAAAGGTTTACATGCAACAGCGGCAAGACTTGTACAAAAAGGTGGTTGCCGGAGCGGATCACGGCAACCGCGCCTTATGGGTGAAACTTGCGAAGATGCTCAATGTTCCAGGAGTTGCTCACCGGTAAGCCTTCTTCGGTCTCAAGGCGGACAGCGTCGGGCCTTGTGACTTGTCTCACCCGATAAGGGCCTTCCCACTTCGGCGTCAACTTGTTGGAATTCTTGGCGGACTGAACGCGCCGAAGAACAAGGTCGCCTTCCTCGAGACTCCTGGCCTTGACTTTGCGGCTATGATAGCAGCGCAAAGCTTGCTGGTATCGAGCAGCTCGTACAGCAACCTGGAGACGGTCCTCCTCGAGGAGCAGTGCGTCATCTTGCCGCAGTTGCTCTTGCTCGAGCTCGTCGTAAGCGAGTACTCGAGGAGACCCGTATACGAGTTCCGTGGGGAGAACTGCCTCTGCTCCATAGACAAGAGCAAAGGGTGTCTGCCCGGTGGCTCGATTTGGTGTCGTCCTAATTGACCAAAGAGCCGCCGGCAACTCCTCGATCCATTTTCTTCCGCTTTTGTGCAGCCTGTCGAAAGTTCTTGTCTTAAGCCCGCGCAGCACTTCAGCATTGGCCCTCTCCGCTTGACCGTTGCTCGTTGGGTGAGCAACAGAAGCGAAGCAGACCTTGGCGCCAAGGTCTTGGACGTATTGCATGAAGGTGCGACTTGTGAACTGTGTGCCGTTGTCGGTGATGATCTTGTTAGGGATTCCAAAACGGCAAACGATCGATCTAAAGAACTTGACTGCTGACTGTGCGGTCACCTTTCTCACTGGTTCCACTTCTGGCCACTTTGTGAACTTGTCGATTGCGACGTACAAGTACTCAAAGCCCCCAACAGCGCGGGGAAAGGGGCCGAGGATGTCGAGCCCCCAGACCGAGAAGGGCCAGGACAAAGGGATCGTCTGGAGAGCTTGAGCTGGTTGATGTATTTGCTTGGCATGAAACTGGCACGCCTCACACTTGGTTACTTGTGCAGTTGCATCTTGGAGGGCTTCTGGCCAAAAGAAACCTTGCCGGAATGCCTTCCCGGCAAGTGCTCTTGCGCCGATGTGGTGGCCACATATGCCTCCGTGTATTTCTGCCAACAGCTTCTGTCTATCTTCCCGGGAAATGCACTTCAATCTGACACCATTGAGTCTTCTTCTGTACAGTTCATTGTCAATGAACTGGTACATACTTGACTGCCTGGTTATTCTTTCTATCTCTTCTGGCTCGTCGGGAAGTTCTCCAGTTTGAAGAAAACGGACAATTTGCTGTGCCCATGCTGGAGCCTGAGGCTCAACAACAAGGACTAAAGGCATAAGTGCTGCTGCGGGAACATCAGCTTCTGCGGCAAGAACCTGCGGCTCTGCCGGAGCTGAGTGTTACCCGGCAAGCCTGCCGGGGCAAGACTTGTCGGGAACGCCTGCTTCAACTGTACAGACCCTTGGGTCCGCAGGAGCAGACTGTCCCTCAACATCTTGGTCGTTGATATTGGGGACCTTGGCGGCGGCTTCAGGAAGGTCCGTCGGCAAGTAGTCACCGGATACCAACTTCCTCTTCTTGCTTGGCCCAACTGATGGTGTAACGGATGGTTGAGTCAGCTTGAGTACGAAGATACCTGGTTCCACAGGTAACTTCATTGCAGCACACTTCGAGAGGCCATCTGCGATATCATTCTGAGCTCTTGGAACGTGCTCCATCTGCAGGCCTTCAAAGTGTTCTTCAAGATTTCTCACTTCATCGACATAGGCAAACATCAAAGGACTCTGGTAGCTCTTGTTTACTTGTCGGACCACCAACTGTGAATCTCCGCGCACAATCAGCTTCCTGATCCCAAGTTCGGCCGCAATTCTGAGGCCGGCAAGCAAACCTTCATACTCAGTAGTATTGTTTGTCGCTTGCTCCTTGGGAAAGTGCATTTGAACAACGTACTTGAGGTGCTCCCCGGTGGGCGCTACGAGTAGCACACCAGCACCGGCGCCTTACAGCGAGAAGGCACCATCGAAGTACATTATCCATTCTTTGCTCGTTTCCTTGACGGGGATGCTTGTCTCTGGAATTTCTTCATCTGGTGTTGGTGTCCATTCTGCTATGAACTCTGCCAAAGCTCTGCTCTATATAGTTGAAGTGCTTTCAAACTTAAGACCAAAGCTTGACAGCTCCAGTGCCCACTCGACAATCCTACCTGTTGCTTCTGGATTTTGCAATATCCTCTTCAGCGGAAAGCGAGTGACCACCGTTATCTCGTGTGCTTGGAAGTAGTGGCGCAGCTTTCCTGAGGCCATGAGGAGGCCGAAAAGCAACTTCTGCACCCCATAGTATCTTGATCTAGCCCCCTGCAAGAGGGAACTTACAAAATAAACTGGGTGTTGCACCATCTTCTTTCGCACTTCTCCTTCTATCTGCGCAGATTCATCCTTGCCGGGATCAGAGCTTGTCGGAGGAGCCTCCTGCTTGTCGCTGGAGGTGCTTGCTGAGGCTGTGGGCTCTTCCTCTGCCTCCCTTTCCGCTACCAACACAGCACTAACCACTTGATTGGTTGGTGATAAGTACAGCAGCAACTTCTCTTGTGGCCTAGGTGCGACAAGTATTAGAGTGGAGGACAGGTATCCTTTCAAGTCTTGCAGCGCTGCCTCCGATTCCGGAGTCCATTTCATAGGACCTGCCTTTTTCAAGATTTTGAAGAAAGGCAGGGCGCGTTCTGCAGACTTAGAAATGAACCTGCTGAGGGCAGCCACACAACCAGCAAGCCTCCTTACGTCCTTGACGCGCTTCGGGGCTTCGATCTGCTCGATGGCTTTTATCTTGTCGGGATTGGCTTCAATCCCTCTCTGGGACACAAAGAACCCGAGAAGCTTGCCGGAGGGGACTCCGAAAACGCACTTCTCGGGGTTCAACTTAAGTTGTATCTTGCGCAGATTCTCAAAGGTTTCTTCTAGGTCCTGTATCAGGGTATCCTTGTCCTTGCTCTTGACCACTATATCATCCATGTAGGCTTCTACATTCCTGTGTATCTGTGGCTCAAAAGCAGTGTGGACCACCCTTGCAAATGTTGAGCCCGCATTCTTCAGTCCAAAGGGCATACGTATGAAACAGTAAGTGCCATATGCAGTAATGAATGCGGTCTTTTCTTCGTCTTCCTCAGCCATGAATATCTGGTGGTAACCTGAGTATGCATCGAGAAATGAAAGCAACTCACATCCAGCCGTGGAGTCAACAATCTGGTCAATGCGCGGCAAGGGAAATGGATCATTGGGACAAGCTTTATTCACATCAGTGAAGTCTATACAAAGTCTCCACTTCCCATTAGCTTTGCGCACGACAACTAGATTGGCCAGCCACGTGGGATGAAGTACACCTCTAACAAGGCCTGCTGCTTCCAACTTCTTGATCTCCTCGGCAATAAACTCTTGGCACTCCACTGCTTGCTTCCCGACCTTCTGCTTGACGGGCCACGCGTGAGGACAAACAGCAAGCTTGTGCTCAATTACCTTCCTGGGAACGCCGGGGATGTCAGACGGTTGCCATGCAAACACGTCGACATTCGCCCGCAGGAAGGCAATGAGCGCGCTTTCCTATTTGGGATCGAGCGTAGCACTGATGATGAACGTACCACCAGTGCCGTCCTCCTTGGCGGACACCTTCTTGGTTGCAGGTGGAGCTGCCATCCCTCTCTTGCACTTGCCGGTGGAGCTCGATGGTGCGTCCTCGACGGCAGCGCAGCATTCCGAAGAGGTGCGTTTGCCGGAGTGGGCCCCAGCGCTCTTGCCGGACTTGGTCTTGGTCTTCCCCCCGGGAGCTTCAGCGGCAAGTGTCTTGCTATCTGCCGCAGCTGCTGCGTCCCGGTAGATCTTGTCGGCGCAAATGAGCGCGTCCTTCTTGTCGCCGGGGACAGAGATGACTCTTATTGGCCTTGGCATCTTGAGCATATTATATGCATAGTGGGAGGGTGCCATGAACTTGGCGAGCGCAGGACGACCAAGTATCCCATTGTATGGTAATGGGATATCGGCAACGTCGAACGTGATCCTCTCAGTCCTGAAGTTAAGCTCTCCGCCAAAGGTCACCGGCAGTGTGATCTTCCCCTTTGGTTTGCTCCTCCCCGGGTTAATCCCTTGGACAGTCCCAATCTCCTCGAGCTCGCTGTCGGGGATTTGCAGCTTCTTGATCACAGCGGAGGAGATCAAGTTGAGGCCGGCCCCGCCGTCAACCAACATCGGCAAACACCCGACCGCAGTTGTGCGGTCAGTGTGGTCCTCAAGGTCGAAGATGATGGGCGTGCTGGACCACTTCAGCAGCCTGCGCGACTCGACGGGTGGCTCAGCTGCATTCACTTCCCGCATCCATTGCTTGAGTTGGCGGTGAGAAGTGTGCAGAGAGGCACCTCCATCGATGGACAGAACTTCTGTGGCCTTCTGGAACTCCTGTTCGCTGTTGTCTCCGTCATCCATGTCCTCGTCATCGTCTTCGTCTTCATCCTTGTCGCGGCCCTGGGGAGGTCTGTCTCCTTACCGCTGCTTGGCCTTGCCGTGGCGTCCTCCCCGGCCATTGAATGGCCGCTTCTTGCTGGGCTCTCCTCCGCCTCCTTGGGCCTTCTCCTTGTCGAGTCGCTCGTATTCAGCCTTCTGCTGCTCTACGAGGTATTCTACCCTCTTGCAGTTTTGGAGGTCGTGGCCCTTGGTGCGGTGGATCTTACAGTACTGCTTGTCGGAGCCGTCCTGCTTGTCGGCTGCCGCTACAGGGGTGGCCTCCTTGCTGGAGCTACCAGATTGTGTCTTCTTGGCGGAAGCCTCCTTGCCGGACTGCTCGACAACCAGTACCTCCTTGTTCTTTTTCTTCTTATTGTTCCGCCGCCGGCCTTTCCTTGCCGGGGCGGCATCCTCGCTGTCAATTCCTCCTGCTCCAACATCCTCTCCGGGGAGTCTCCTCCCCTCTTCAGCGCGCGCACACTTGTCAGCCAGAGCGTAAAGCTCGCTGACGTCCCGGATCTTGGTCATCGCCATCTCCTCCCTCATCCGGCGGTTACGCACGTTCTGGTGGAACGCGCTGATAACCGCGGCAGGGTGGACATTCGGGATGTTGTGCTGAACGCGGCTGAATCTTTGGATGTACTTGCGCAGGGACTCTCCCTCCTTCTAGGCAAGAATGTGGAGATCGCTCTCCTGGCCGTGGGGTTTGTGGCCGCCCGTGAAGGCGCTGACAAACTGGTGGCAAAGATCTGCCCAAGAAGAGATGGAGTTCTCCGGCAAGTGCATAAGCCAAGATCTGACGTTTGGCTTAAGCACGAGCGGGAAGTAGTTCGCTAAGATCTTCTCGTCGCGTCCCCCGGCAGCCTGCACCGCAATGGTGTAGATGCTAAGGAACTCCGAGGGGTGTGTCTTGCCGTCGTACTTCTCGTGTACGTTGGGCTTAAAGTTCTTCATGCTGGGCCACTGGACTTGCCGCAGCTCTCGGGTGAACGCAGGGCAACCTGCCGCGTACGGCAAGTCGCCTGGTTCACCGGGCGCGTGCATGTCGACAGCGGTCCCAGCGCGCTGGTCGGACTGTCGTCTAGCTTCTCTTCGACACTCGATGCGAGTTCGAGCGTCCTCTTGTCGCCTGTCATCGAGGACTTGGCACTGATCGCGGCGAGCTCGCGGGTCCGATGATGCCGTGGAGTCGTCATCGATGTTGATCCGGCGAGTCGGCGATTTCTGCTTCCGCGGCGGGGAGTGCATGGTCGTCGCACCCCCGGCGGTCTTGTCTCCATCGGCCTTTGCTTGGCTGACTTGCCGCGGCCGTGATGTTGCCGGCTACTGTGGCGTGTCGTTGTTGGCGAAGGCGATGAGGCTTTGGATGGTGGCCCTCCAGTCTTCGGCCTTGTCTGCCGCTGGAGGGAAGTCGAGGAGCAGCTGAGCTCTAGCGAGAGCTTCTGCTGGAGAGGAGGGAAGCGGTGGTGAGCGGTGTGAGGAGCGAGATATGCTCGGACTTCTAACAACGTTAGAAGGAGCAGGTTCTCGTCCCGGCGACCGCGCCTTGGTCGTGCCAGCACGCTGGCCTTGAGCGTCCCGCGACCCGCCAGCTTGGCCTTGTCCCAGCAGGCGGATGGTACCGTGGGTACCATGTCGCTGCTGGCCCGGCACCTCCTGAGAGGGACAAGGTGCGTGCACGGACGCCGAGGCTTTGGAGTTCGCCCGGTCGTCCGTCTTGTCCTTGGACTTGGCGGCGCCGTGAGTTTCCTCACCGGCGTCCGTCCTTCCGCCCGCGTCTACCCCACCAACCGTTGGTTCAGGTGGTGGCGGGATCAACGCGGACGGGCCTCCTGCCTCCGAAGCCTTCTTCTTCGGCGGCATGTTGATGAAGCTGGAGAGGTTGATGAAGTTGCTGAAGACTGCGCCCGCGTGAACGTCGGATCAGGTTCGCACAACCTCGATGCCACCTACCTGGCGCGCCAAAGATGTCGGGGAAACTGGTCGCCCACGAACACCTATGGGACCGGAGCCCCTTCTACGGTACGGTGAGGGAGCATAGGGAGCACAAAGAGCAGATCGAGGGGCACACGCGGGCAGTTTACCCAGGTTCGGGCTGCGCGGACGCGTAAAACCCTACTCCTGCCTTGGTTGTATTGAGTTCTCGAGCTCGGGAGCTTGAAGATCTACATTACTAGCTACACCGAGCGTGGGAATGATCAAGCTTCTGTAATCGAACCCCCTCTACGTTGTGCATGGGCCTCCTTTTATAGCTCAAAGGGGTCACCGACAGGTGTCAACGTAGATGGGCGTAAAAGTGTAAAATTGGTGGTAGTTGTAACAGTGCATGTACAGTGTATGCACAGTGGTTTATACCTAACCCTAACGGTGGGGGACAAGGGCATTGAATGCCCGTCGCCATCACCCCAAAAGCGTCCGTCCGAGCGTCTCCGTTCACCACGACGGTGGCCTCGTTATCGTGGCTTGCCACCGTGTCCCCCAGGCTGTACAGCCGTCTACCACGTGCCCCTAGAAGGGCCCCAGGTCGACGCGTGGACAGATGAGCTGGAGCGCAGGCACACAGTGTAAGCTTCCCCCGGCAAACACCTTGCCGGGGTCGCTATCTTGCCGGGCTCGCTATCTTGCCGGGCCCGGGAGCTGGTCGCTCTCCGGGCCCTGCCGGGGCGCGTGATGCGCCACGATATATCCTCTAAGATGCTCTTCTTTGGTCTTCCTGGCAAGCTCCTCTTGCCAGGGTCTTGTGCTGCAATGATAACCTTGAGCCTGGTGCGGCCTTCCCGGCAAGCTCCTCTTGCCGGGGCCTTGTTTCTTAACTTGTATACTTTGTTCTTGAATGGCTCCAAGGGAGCTAGAGTGGGTCTTGGCGGGCGCGGGGCGAGCCCTGCCACGGGACGCTGCTACTGCCCGTGCACAAGTCGGGATACTAAGGTACCCCTACTTTAGTACACCGACACTTCCGTTAAGCGTGTCACCATTATATTTCAAGCATATGAATTTGGGAATATTATGAATGAGGCACGACAAACATTTGCTCATTACAATATAAAATTTGGTTGCCCTCCTATAGAGGAGATTCTTTTTAATCAAGGAGAAATTAGGAGATTGCAATCTCCGGATTATGGTGCTTATAATGAAAACCTATGGAAAATGGTTCCTCCTGATGTATTGAATTATAAGATTTCTGAACTTAGTGAAAATTTTGCTATACAAAATAATGTATTAGAGTTTGTGCTTGCGGACAAAATTAGGGAGTTTAATCAAAGGAACGTATATAATGAAGAGATAATTATCAAATATAAAGGCCGAAAAGAGGAATTTATTCCTCCAAAACTTGATATCATGGATCCTTATCCAATTAAATTTAGCCCTTTTATTATTTTTGGTCGCCACAAAGGAAACTGGCAACTGAAAGGAGGGAATATGAGACAAGCATAGATGATCTCCCTCACTTCTATGACAGTATCTAGATCTATGCATTATGCCTAGCTAGTGGCATTAAACAATGGCGCTTGTTGGGAGGCAACCCAATTTTATTTTTGTTTTTACCTTTTTGTTCCTATTTTGCAATAAATATATATTCTAGTCTTTGGTTAGAGGTTTTTTATTAGTTTTTGTGCCAAGTAAGCCCTTTGGGGTGATTTGGAAGATAGTTGATTGGTTTTGCTGAAAAACAAAAACTTTTGCGTATGGTAACAAAATTATCTGTGATTGGTGGACGTGATAAAAATCAATTTTTACACAATACTGGTATACAAATTTCCCACATTTCTCTAATTTTTTAGAAGTTTTAGAGGTACAGAGGTTGTAAATCAATTCGCATCTTTACAGACTGTTCTCTTTTAGGCAGATTCTAGTTTCTTTGTGTTGTTTGCTTATTTTGAGGAATCTAGAAGCCGTATCATGGAGAAGTTGGAATACAGTAGATATAACACAAATATAAAATTATAATGAGTTCACAACAATACGTAAAATTAAGGTTTGGATTTATTTTAATAATGGATATCACGAGTTTTCTGTTGAGTTTTGTGTTGTGAAGTATTCAAGGTTTGCATGAAACTTTGATGGACTATGGAATAATGAGTGGAAAGAGCCTAAGCTTGGGGATGCCCAAGGATCCCCAAGGCATCCCAAGGACAACCAAGCATTTAAGCTTGGGGATGCCCTGGATGGCATCCCCTCTTTCGTCTTTAATCTATTGGTATTTTACTTGAGACTATAATTTTATTCACTACATGATATGTGTTTTGCTTGGAGCGTCTTGTATGATATGAGTCTTTGCTTTTTAGTTTGCCACAATCATCCTTGTTTTACACACCTATTGAGAGGGACACACATTAATCGTGAATTTATTAGAATACTCTATGTGCTTCACTTTCATGTTTTGAGCTAGGTAGTTGCTCTAGTGCTTCACTTATATATTTTTAGAGCACGGCGGCGGTTTTATTTTGTAGAAATAGATGAACTCTCATGCTTCACTTATATTATTTCGACAGTCTTCAAAACAACATGTTAATTTACTTGGGTTATGAATTTTGTAACATCCCAAATTTTCAATTTGGAATGATATACATAGATCATACTGCATTGCATATTTCTTTGCATTTTGTGCGTGGCGATCCTCGAAAATTCTAAGCAACTCAAGGACCTACGGAGAGAGTTGGGAATTCTACCGTTTTTGTATTTGAGTTTACTCGAATACCAGTACGAGGATAGCGTTGTTTTTAATTATTTTTCCCTCCTAAAAATATTTCTAAATAAAATTTATGAGCGGAGATAATATGACTTCTCCAAAATAACAGAAATATTGGAGGAAAAATATTAAAATCACTTTTGGTATTTATTCGGATTTATTTGCGATTTTATTTGCATAGGAAAAATACACGTTTTTCAAAATTGCATTTAGATCCGGGAAAAATGTTCACTTTGACCTAAATATTATTAGAGGACGGTGAAAATTTATTTAGGAATTTTTGGAGTCCGTTTACTATTTCTTTTGTTCGTTTTCCTACGCCAGGACTCGTTTTAAAAAAAGGAAACCGCCTCTGGGCCGTAACCGGCTAGGACTCCCCTAGTCGGGGTCTTTATAAAGCGCAGCCGCCGGCCCGCCAGCCCACCTCGCCTGTCGCCCGAACCCTAGCCCCGCCCCGCCTCAAGCCCAGCGCCCCGCCGCTGCAGCCGCGCCGCCGCCACCGCCGCTGCCCCGTCGCCGCTGCTGCCACTCCGCCGCCGCGCCGCCGCCAGCCCCGCCCGCCGGAATCGCCGCCGCAGCCGCCGCCTTGCCCGAGGTAGCCGCCGCCATCCCGCCGTCGCCGGTTAAAAAAAACAATCGGTTCTTTTTCGTAAACCCTAGATCCATTTTTTTAGATTAGATCGGTTTTTCTTTTCGGTTTAGTTAGTTAGCGGATGTTCGTCCGTACGTTCGTTTTAACGAACATTGTTCGTTCGTTAGCCTGTTCGTCAGTTTTCTTTTTCGGGGTATTTATCCGCGATTATTCCGATCGTGATTTCTGCCCTGATCTTGTTTTTCGTTTTTCTTTTCGCTCGAGAGTCGGAATCGGGTGATTTAGAATCCCAGATTTTCATCTCGACGCCCTCTTTCCATTTAACCAACTTGAACAAGGTTTGCTACAGTAAAATTTGACCCTAGAACTAACTAGTAAATGGATCTCGTTTCTTTCGCGGTTTGAGTTTCGTTGCTTCTTTTGATTTGATTCTTTTTGCAAAGTGGAGTTCTTAAGTTGAACTTTCTAGTTAGATCTTATCTTTTGGAGTTTGTTTTGTGCATCATTGCTTGAATGCTTATGTGTGCTATTGTTTGCTTGCGATAGAATACCCGGACTGTGAAGCGTGCTACTACGAGTCTCTAGGTTTTGCGAATCGTCATCAAGGCAAGTAATACTTTGATCATACCCTTTTATTACCCAGTTTTTATGCATTAGATCAAACCCTCACACATTGCATGAGTAGGATCTCTTAACTTGTGGGTCTGGGATGTAGTTTGAGGTAGAACCTATTTCCTGCATTATTTTGAAACCCTTGGGAGTTACTTCTACACTATGCTTAGGTTATCATGCTATGCTCGTAGACGTGGTTTGGGTTTGAGTGAAATCCATGACAGATGTGAGTTGTTAATTAATGGTTCAACTTAAGGTGGCTACTTGAATATACATCTGGGTGGATTGGTTGCAGGGCACCTGGGGAATCCAGTGTTGTTCTAGGAAATCCCAGGGTTTCCATGTGATTGTCCTATGGAATGCCACCCAGGCTCAATGGGATCATAAAACTATTCATGCTAGAAAATTCCGTGTGCAGCCACAATGCCATTATGGCCTTTGGCATAGTTGAGTAAATTGCGGGAAACCTTTCCATGATGGGCTAGCAGATGTAGAGGGATTATAGGTGTACCGGCCTATCTATCGGATAAGGGGACCTTTTCGGAAAGACTGTGTCTTGGTCATCCGTTTCTCAAACACCATGTAGTGCGAGAAATTAAACGGAGATGATCGAGTCTTGTGGAAAAAGTGCACAAACCTCTGCAGAGTGTACAAGCTGATCATGATTAGTCGTGTCCCCGGTTATGGACAATCTTGAGTATCTGGTACTTGAATTATTGGTTGATCTCATCACTCTAAAGTTAACTTGTTGGGTTAATGATTACTTTAATTGGGATTGAGTTGGAGGTACCTTCTCAATGATGTTTCAACTACCATGATAGTTAAAAATAAAATTTATTCCTTTGTTGTAGGGAAAAATTGGCTTTACGCAAAAAATTTAACCTTAGAGCCTCCACCAGCCAAATATGCACATAGTGTAGCCTTTATTTTTGTTACTTGCATCTTATGTGTTATTTTGCCAGCATATTCCATGTGCTGACCCGTTTCGGGTTGCAGCATGTTACGTTGCAGGCTTTTCAGACGAGGAGTAAGACGTTCTAGGTCGTTTGTCATGCACTCAGTTATGCCGTTGGAGTTGATGGGCTCACTTATCTTCTAATCCTTCCGCTGTTATTTTGTTAGATGGCCTTAAGCCATAGACTTCTGTAATAAGTTCTCTTTGGAGACACTCAATGTAATAATTGTGTGATTTCCACTCTGTTATAAATCATTCAAGTACTGTGTGTTTCAGCATTACCGATCCAGGGATGACACTGAAACACAGAGACTTCGGTCCATTCGGATCGTGGTCGCTACAAGATGGTATCAGAGCACACGCTGACTATAGGACACGACCACTAAGACAAACCCTAGGTCACTCTTCTCTACTCATTTCTGACTTCTCTCCATTTTCTACTTCTTTAGGATGGTGGACCCAAGGAACAAGTTCACGCAACCGCATGAAGACACACCTTTTGGACAACACTTGAAGGAAGTCACTAGGTACCTAATCATAGGAATACCAAGCTTTACCGGGACCTACACCACCACTTTACCAGAAGTGGAGCGATGGAGCATTCAAGTTCAATTCCTCGGGAGAACCTTCGTACCATCCACTGAGCCAATAGAATTTTCTTTTGATGCACCAACCTGGAGCCTAGGCAAGAGTATGGCAGCCCACATCACTATGGGAAGGATCAGAGAAGTCTACAAGCAGGAGCTGAAGGACACTATCTACCAGATTTGTGGACACCGAGATGAGCATTGGGACATGATCAGCAGCCGGAGGGACTGGTCCATTGCAGCATTCATCCAGGAGTTAAACCAGCACATTCGTCGACAGGAGTACCAAATGTGCGTAGGGATGATAGATTTGAAGAAGGTACTAAATAGGAATTTGGAGCTAGAATAAGAACTCAAGTCTACTCATGACGGATACGAGGAGGAGATGTTGATACTAGTGGAGAAGAATGATGATTTGACAAGGAAGCTAGGAGTATTCATGGGAGATCCAGCACCAGGAAGAGAACAAGAGGAAGAGGAACCCAAGGAGATTCGTTCTGAAGATTACATCATCATCGACGACAAGGATTCAGACCCCGATGATAGTGATGACGAAGACTATGAAGATGAAGCTGGAGCAGACATCATGGAATCTTCCGCCGATCAAAATTTTTAGATGACCACCCTATGACTAGTAGTTTTCCCCCACAAAGTAGTATTTAGAGCACCTTTGTAACGTTAGTTAGATCTTTGTAAGACCTTGCTTGGAAATTGATTGGTGTGATATGATTGTGTTTGTCTCATGTGCATATGGGTAGTGATTTTACCTTAGACCTCAATTCTATTCTAATCTCTTACCTCTAGACCATCAGATGCCTCCGAGACGTGAGCCAGAATTTCAGTTTCCCCCTGAGCTCACTCAGTTGATTTAGCAGCAGAACACTTTGATGCAACTTCTTGTCCAGAATACCCAAAACAACCAGAACAACAACAACCCTCCACCACCACCACCCATGGACAACCTGACACGTTTCTTAAGGTTGAAACCACCGGTGTTTGCTAGCAGCATTGAACCAATAGTTGCTGATGACTGGCTGCACAAGATTGGAAGGGATTTGACCACAGCCAATTGCTCGGATGCTGAGAAGGTGCGATTTGCCGCACATCAGTTGTCTGGACCAGCCGCAGCATGGTGGGAGAATTACACAGCCATTTTCCCTATAGCCAATGTCACTTGGGATCAGTTTCAGCAAGCTTTCTGTACTGCCCATATCTCAACTGGAGCTATGAGCATGAAGAAGCGGGAGTTTCGCAACTTGCGCCAAGGAAATCGTAATGTGGCTCAGTACGTAGATGAGTTTAGTACCCTATCTCGTTATGCCCCAGATGATGTGGCCATAGATGCCGCTAAGCAGGAGAGATTTATGGAAGGGCTAAATGATGAGATGAGCGTACAGTTGATGGTGGCAACCTTCAACAACTACCAGGAGTTGGTAGATAAAGCTCTTATGATTGAAGGGAAGCAGGAGCAGATTGAGAGCCGCAAGAGGAAGTATGGACAAGGAAGGAATAATTCTGGAGCCCAGCAGAAGCCCCGATTCACTCCGAATTCGGGAGGATACACCCATAACCATGGAAACCACACCCACACTGGAGGAAGTTCCCACAACCACAATGGCTCCAAGAATGGGAATGGAGCAAACAATAATCAGAATCGCTCTACCCCATCCACACCCGCCAAGAAGGATTTCAGCCACGTCACATGTTACAAGTGCGGGAAGAATGGACATTATGCCAATGAGTGCCCTGAAGCTAGGAATGGGAACGGCAATGGAAGTGCCGGAAAGAAGCCCAACCCATTCAACAAAGGACAAGTGAACCACATGACCATGGAGGAGGTTGAAGGGCAACCAGATGCTGTTGTCGATAAGTTTTTGGTTAAGTCATTTACCACAATAGTTCTTTTCGATACTGGTGCCTCGCATTCATACATTTCAAGGGGATTCGTGAATAGACATAAGATGCCCACCCAAGTCCTTAAAACCCCCATGTTAGTAAGTTCACCCGGAGCAGAGTATATGGCACATCAAGGATGTTTTCAGACGCCATTGGTCATAGGACGCCATGTTTTCCCCTCAGACCTAATAGTTTTGGAGTCACAAGGATTGGATGTGATATTAAGTATGGATTGGCTATCGATGTATGGAGTGAACATCGATTGTGCCAGCAATTCTATTTTGCTTACCACCCTGGAGGGAAAAAGGATTAAGTATGTATCTAGGCATTCGCCTATACGGACACAAGTACATTCTCTCACAGGAGTTGTTCAGGAGGAAGTGCCTGTAGTAAAGGATTATCCGGATGTTTTTACAGAGGAGCTACCTGGCATGCCACCGGATAGAGGTTTTGATAGAGTTATTGCCTGGCACCGGACCTATATCGAAGAGACCATATCGGATGCAAGCGAATGATCTGGAGGAGATCAAGAAGCAGATTAAGGAGTTATTGGAGAAAGGTTTTATTTGCCGGAGTTCATCACATTGGGGAGCCCCAGTGCTTTTGGTCGAGAAGAAAGATGGATCTTTAAGAATGGTCGTTGATTATCGTGCACTGAATGAAGTGACTATTAAGAATAAGTACTCGCTGCCGATGATCAATGATTTGTTCGACCAAATCCAGGGAGCGAAAGTATTCTCCAAGATAGATCTACGATCTGGATACCACCAGTTGAAGATCCGAGAGAAGGATATACCTAAGACAGCCTTCACCACAAGGTACGGGCTATATGAGTATATGGTTATGTCATTTGGATTGACTAATGCCCCTGCCTATTTCATGAGTATGATGAACAAGGTGTTCATGGAGTTCTTGGATAAGTTTGTCGTGGTATTCATTGATGATATTTTGGTGTACTCGAAGAATGAGGAGGAACACGCGGAGCATTTGCGTTTGGTACTGGAGAAGCTCAGAGAACATCAATTGTATGCCAAGTTTAGCAAATGCGAGTTTTGGTTGAAGGAAGTTGGATTCCTAGGGCATGTTATCTCAGGAGAAGGTATAGCAGTGGACCCTGTCAAAGTGCAGGCAGTCACTGAATGGTTGGCACCCACTTCAATTGGAGAGGCCCGCAGTTTTCTTGGACTCGCGGGATACTACCGGAGATTCATAGAAAATTTCTCCAAGATTGCTAAGCCAATGACGACACTGTTGAAGAAGGAGACAAAGTTTAATTGGACTGAAGAGTGCAAAGAAAGTTTCCAGGAGTTGAAGAAACGGTTGAAGACAGCCCTAGTGCTGATATTGCCAGATATACGCAAGGATTTTCAAGAGTACTGCGACGCTTCACGCTTAGGACTTGGAGGAGTACTTATGCAGGATGGAAGAGTTGTTTCCTATGCATCTCGTCAACTGCGGCCGCACGAGTTGAAATATGCGACGCACGATCTGGAGTTTGCAGCTATAGTGCACGCACTCAAAACCTGGAGACATTTCCTTATTGGAAATCGTTGTGATGTGTACACGGATCACAAGAGTTTGAAGTACATTTTCACTCAGAAGGAGCTGAACCTCAGACAGAGGAGATGGTTGGAGCTTATAAAGGATTATGATATGAAGCTGCACTATCACCCAGGAAAGGCCAATGTTTTTGCAGACGCTGTGAGCCGGAAGAATTATGCAAATACCTTAGTAAAAGGGGAAATGCCCCAGGGGATAGCAGAAGATCTCAGGGAGCTTCGCTTGGAGATAGTTCCTAGAGGTTTTGTCGCAACGTTGGAGGTTCAGTCAACATTGCTGGGAACGATACGCGAAGCCCAGAAGGATGACAAAGAGATTTCCGAGATAAAAAAGAGGATGAGTGAAGGAAAAGCCAAAGGATTTCGTGAGGATGAGCACGACACCTTGTGGTTTGGGGATCGAATCTATATGCCCAACAACCCGGAGATAAGGAAGTTGATACTGCAGGAAGCACATGATTCGCCATACTCGATACACCCCGGAAACACCAAGATGTATTTGGATTTGAAGGAACGTTTCTGGTCGACGGGAATGAAGAAGGATATTGCCGAGTATGTAGCCATATGTGATGTATGCCAGAGAGTAAAGGCAGAGCATCAAAAGCCAGCAGGATTGCTACAGCCTATGCCGATACCCGAATGGAAGTGGGAGAAGCTTGGCATGGATTTTATCACCGGATTGTCCAGGACCAAAGCAGGATATGACTCGATCTGGGTAGTAGTGGATCGATTGACTAAGGTAGCCCACTTTATCCCCGTGAAAACCACATACACCAGTGCGATGTTGGCCAAGATATACATGACCAGGATCGTATGTCTGCACGGAGTTCTGAGGACCATTGTATCAGATAGAGGAACACAGTTCACCTCAAAGTTTTGGCATCAGCTACACCAAACTTTGGGAACGAGGCTGGAATTTAACACAGCTTTTCATCCACAGACAGATGGACAGACCGAGAGAGTCAACCAGATTCTGGAGGACATGTTGAGAGCTTGTGCGCTAGATTATGGATCTAGTTGGGATGACAATTTGCCCTACACTGAGTTCTCGTACAACAACAGTTACCAGGCCAGTTTGAAGATGGCACCGTTCGAAGCGTTGTACGGAAGGAGATGCCGAACACTGTTAATGTGGGATGAAGTTGGAGATCGACAGTTGTTTGGACCGGACATGCTCAAAGAGTCTGAAGAGAAGGTTAAGCTAATTCGAGATAGATTGAAGGTAGCTCAGTCCAGTCAGAAGAGTTATGCAGACTCAAAGCGCAAGGAGATAGCCTATGAAATCGGAGACAGAGCGTACTTGAGAGTATCGCCTCTGCGAGGAGTTAAACGTTTTGGAGTAAAGGGAAAACTAGCCCCGAGATTTGTGGGACCATACCGTGTTTTGGAATGCATGGGAGAGGTTGCCTATAAGTTGGAGTTGCTCGAAGGATTGTCAGGAGTGCACGATGTGTTTCACGTTTCGCAGCTCAAGAAGTGCCATGCAGAGATGGCCGATATCCCGCTTAGAGACACAGTACCCATGGAAGCAATTCAGTTCGATAGCGATCTGACTTATGAGGAGAAGCCTGTTAAGGTTCTCGAATTTTCGAGTAGAGTCACCCGCAGTAAGGTTATCAAGTTTTGCAAAGTTCAGTGGAGTCACCACACCGAGGAAGAAGCCACCTGGGAAGGAGAAGATGATCTACGCAAGGACCACCCACACCTGTTCTCTAGCCAAGCCGAATCTCGAGGGCGAGATTCATTCTAAGGGGGGTAGGTTTGTAACATCCCAAATTTTGAATTTGGAATGTTATACATAGATCATACTGCATTGTGTATTTCATTGCATTTTGTGCATGGCGATCCTCGAAAATTCTAAGCAACTCAAGGACCTACGTAGAGGGTTGGGAATTCTACCGTTTTTGTATTTGAGTTTACTCGAATACCGGTACGGTGATAGCGCTGGTTTTAATTATTTTTCCCTCCTAAAAATATTTCTAAATAAAATATATAAGCGGAGATAATATGACTTCTCCAAAATAATAGAAATATTGGAGGAAAAATATTAAAATCACTTTTGGTATTTATTCGGATTTATTTGCGATTTTATTTGCATAGGAAAAACACGCGTTTTTCAAAATTGCATTTAGGTCTGGGAAAAATGTTCACTGTGTTATAAATATTATTAGAGGACGGTGAAAATTTATTTCGGAATTTTTGGAGTTCGTTTAGTATTTCTTTTGTTGGTTTTCGTACACCAGGACTCGTTTTTTTAAGGAAACTGCCTCTGGGCCGTAACCGGCTAGGACTCCCCTAGCCGGGGTCTTTATAAAGCGCAGCCACCGGCCCGTCAGCCCACCTCGCCCGTCGCCCGAACCCTAGCCCCGCCCCGCCTTGAGCCCCGCCGCCAGACGCCGCCGCCGATGTTGCCGCGTCGCCTCGCCGCCGCGAGCCCCGCCCTCCGGAATCGCCGCCGGACCCTCCGCCGGAGACGCCACCGCCGCCTTGACCGAGGTAGCCGTCGCCGTCCCGCCGTCGCCTGTTTAAAAAAAACGATCGGTTCTTTTTTGTAAACCCTAGATCCATTTTTTTTAAGTTAGATCGGTTTTTCTTTTCGGTTTAGTTAGTTAGCGAACATTCGTCCGTACGTTTGTTTTAACGAACATTGTTCGTTCGTTAGCCTGTTCGTCAGTTTTCCTTTTCGCGGTATTTATCCGCGATTATTCCAATCGTGATTTCTGCCCAGATCTTGTTTTTCGTTTTTCTTTTCGCTCGAGAGTCGGAATCAGGTGATTCAAAATCCCAGATCTTTGTCTCGACGCCCTCTTTCCGTTTAACCAACTTGAACAAGGTTTTGCTACTGTAATATTTGACCATAGAAAACTAGTAAATGGATCTCGTTTCTTTCGCAGTTTGAGTTTTGTTGCTTCTTTCGATTTGATTCTTTTTGCAAACCAGAGTCCTTAAGTTGAACTTTCTGGTCAGATCTTATCTTTTGGAGTTTTGTTTGTGCATCATTGCTTGATTTCTTATATGTGCTATTGTTTGCTTGCGATAGAACACCCGGACTGTGAAGCGTGCTACTACGAGTCTCTAGGTTTTGCGAATCGTCAGCAAGGCAAGTAACACTTTGATCATACCATTTTATTACCCAGTTTTTATGCATTAGATCAAACCCTCACACATTGCATGAGTAGGATCTCTTAACTTGTGGGTCTGGGAAGTAGTTTGAGGTAGAACCTATTTCCTGCATTATTTTCAAACCCTTGGAAGTTACTTCTACGCTATGCTAAGGTTATCATGCTATTCTCGTAGACGTGGTTTGGGTTTGAGTGAAATCCATGACAGATGTGAGTTGTTAATTTATGGTTCAACTTAAGGTGGCTACTTGAATACACATCTGGGTGGATTTGTTGCAGGGCACCTGGGGAATCCAGTGTTGTTCTAGGAAATCCCGGGGTTTCCGTGTGATTGTCCTATGGAATGCCACCAAGGCTCAAAGGGATCATAAAACTATTCATGCTAGAAACTTCCGTGTGCAGCCACCATGCCATTATGGGCTCTGGCATAGTTGAGTAAGTTGCGGGAAAACTTTCCATGATGGGCTAGCAGATGTAGAGGGATTGTAGGTGTACCGGCCTATCTATCGGTTAAGGGGGCCTCTTCGGATAGACTGTGTCTCGGTCATCCGTCTATCAAACACCATGAAGTGCGAGAAATTAAACGGAGGCGATCGAGTCTTATGGGAAAAGTGCACAAACCTTTGCAGAGTGTACAAGCTGATCATGATTAGGCGTGTCCCTGGTTATGGACAATCTTGAGTATCTGGTACTTGAATTATTGGTTGATCTCATCACTCTAAAGTTAACTTGTTGAGTTAATGATTACTTTAATTGGGATTGAGTTGGAGGTACCTTCTCAATTATGTTTCAACTACCATAATAGTAAAAATTAAAATTTATTCCTTTGTTGTAGGGAAAAAATGGCTTTACGCAAAAACTTTAACCTTAGAGCCTCCACCAGCCAAATATGCATATAGTGTAGCCTTTATTTCAGTTACTTGCATCTTCTGTGTTATCTGCCAGCATATTCCATGTGCTGACCCGTTTCGGGCTGCAACATGTTACGTTGCCGGCTTTTCTGATGAGGAATAAGACATTCTAGGTCGTTTGTCATGCACTCAGTTATGCCGTTGGAGTTGATAGACTCACTTATCTTCTAAGCCTTCCGCTGTTATTTTGTTAGATGGCCTTAAGCCATAGACTTTTGTAATAAGTTCTCTTTGGAGACACTCGATGTAATAAGTGTGTCATTGCCACTCTGTTATAAATCCTTCAAGTACTGTGTGTGTCAGCATTACCGATCCAGGGATGACACTGAAACACAGAGACTTCGGTCCATTCGGATCGTGGTCGCTACAAGATGGTATCAGAGCACACGCTGACTGTAGGACACGACCACTAAGACAAACCCTAGGTCACTCTTCTCTACTCATTTCTGACTTCTCTCCATTTTCTACTTCTTTAGGATGGTGGACCCAAGGAACAAGTTCACGCAACCGGATGAAGACACACCTTTTGGACGACACTTGAAGGAAGTTACTAGGTACCTAAACATAGGAATACCAAGCTTTACCGGGACCTACACCGCCACTTTACCAGAAGAGGAGCGATGGAGCATTCAAGTTCAAATCCCCGGGATAACCTTCGCACCATCCACTGAGCCAATAGATTTTTCTTTTGATGCACCAACCTGGAGCCTAGGCAAGAGTATGGCAGCACACATCGCTATGGGAAGGATGGGAGAAGTCTACAAGCAGGAGCTGAAGGACACTATCTACCAGATTTGTGGACGCCGAGATGAGCGTTGGGACATGATCAGCACCCGGAAGGACAGGTCCATTGCAGCATTCATCCAGGATTTAAACCAGCACATTCGTCGACAGGAGCACCAGATGTGCGCAGGGATGATAGATTTGAAGAAGGCACTAAACAGGAATTTGGAGCTAGAAGAAGAACTCAAGTCTACTCGTGACGGATACGAGGAGGAGATGTTGATACTAGTGGAGAAGAATGATTATTTGACAAGGAAGCTAGGAGTATTCATGGGAGATCCAGCACCAGGATTAGAAGAAGAGGAAGAGGAACCCAAGGATATTCGCTCTGAAGATTAGATCATCATCGACGACACGGATTCAGACCCGGATGATAGTGATGACGAAGACTATGAAGATGAAGCTGGAGAAGACATCATGGAATCTTCTGCCGATCAAAATTTCTAGATGACCACCCTATGACTAGTAGTTTCCCCCCACAAAGTAGTATTTAGAGCACCTTTGTAATGTTAGTTAGATCTTTGTAAGACCTTGCTTGGAAATTGATTGGTCTGATATGATTGTGTTTGTTTCATGTGCATATTGGTAGTGATTTTCCCTTAGACCTCAATTCTATTCTAATCTCTTCCCTCTACACCATCAGATGCCTCCGAGACGTGAGCCAGAATTTCAGTTTCCCCCTGAGCTCACTTAGTTGATCCAGCAGCAGAACACTTTGATGCAACTTCTTGTCCAGAACACCCAGAACAACTAGAACAACAACAACCCTCCACCACCACCACCCATGGACAACCTGACACGTTTCTTAAGGTTGCACTACAGGAATCGGGTAATTTGCCGTCTGTGAATCCCAGACGGCAAAGATTTTGCCGTCAGGAAGCAGACGGCAAACTTAGATGGCAAAGATAAGTCGGCAAAGAATACTTTGCCGTCAGCTTTTCATCGAGAAGACGGCAAAGACTTTGCCGTCGGCCAACTCTGTCTTTGCCGTCAAGCCCAGTAACCGCAGACAGCAAAGAAAACCATCTTTGCCGTCAGCTAGACTACGTCTTTGCCATCAGCCTCATATATCCCAGACGGCAAAGCATTTTTTTATTTTAAAAATATATATGAATCAAGAGTGCAGGTGCAGAGGCCGTACATGGTCGAAGGCATATGCAAAATCTTTCATAGAAATTTCGCAACAACCAGTATAAGAATCAATGACGAACGAATGGATTTTACATGATAGAATTAGCCCATTTACAGTATATATCCATCATCACTCACTCATCCACGAACAAGCAAACTCTATTTCAACTTCTAAAAAAAATCTCTATTTGACGAACTGGGCAACTAGCCCTTGCAGCGCACGCGCCGCTGGGAGGTATTTGACTCCGCGCCGCCGGGGAGGTCGAGGTCCACGCCGCCAGCGCACAAGGGGCCAGGGAGGTGGATGGCTCCGTTCCCCTATCATGGCCACAGCCCGTCCGTAGACGATGTAGAGGAGGCCGTCGAGCGTGAGCGCAGAGGAGGGGAGGTCCGCGGCAGAATGGGGGAAGAGGATCTCGTGGCCGCCAGGCCCTGCTCGCCGTGCCGGCGCCCGGCCACGTTCGCCCGCGCTGCGGCCCCGCCGTGCTCCGCCGCGGCCGCCGCAGCCCAGCCACGCTCCGACGCGGCCGCTGCTGCCCTAGCATGTGCGGCCGCCAAAGCCATGCTCCCATGCGCCGGCCGCCGTGCTCCCTGGCGCCAGTCGCCGTCCGCTCCGCTCGTCGTCTAGCCAGGTGCCAGTCGCCGTCTGCTCCACTCGCCGTGGGCATGGGTGGTTGGTGGCTGGTGGCATGTGTGTGCGTGGGTGGCTGGTGGCTGGTGGCATGTGTGTGCGTGGGTGGTTGGTGGCTGCTGCGTGTGTGAGAGGATATGGGAGATGGCACGTGGGTGGGTGTGGACTCCGTCCGTGCGTGGAAGGTGTTGTGGTGGGTGGTTGTGCAGGCAGGTGGGTAATGGGTGGTGTGGATCGTGCACATGAGGAGCGGACGGTGTTGGATCACTGCCATGTCATTAATCCGCATAGTTGATCTGCATGTTGTGCTTTCTCTTCGCCGTCTTGGATTTTTTACAGACGGCAAAGTACTTTGCCGTCTTTATTTTTTTTCTACAGACGGCAAAGTGCTCAATTTGCCGTTTGTAGAAAAAATGAAGACAACAAAGTATTTTGCCGTCTATATTTTGATTTGCAGACGGCAAAGTGAGCTCTTTGCCGTCTGTGTTTTTTTTCGCAGACGGCAAAGTCTATTTTACCGTCTATGTTTCTTTGCCGTTTGTTCATGACGGCAAACCCTTTCTTTGCCGTCTGCCCGACGAAAAGCTGACGGCAAAGGCGCCTCCTGACGGCAAATTAGTTGTTTCCTGTAGTGTTAAAACCACCGGTGTTTGCTAGCAGCATTGAACCAATAGTTGCTAATGACTGGCTGCGCAAGATTGGAAGGGATTTGACCACAGCCAATTGCTCCGATGCTGAGAAGGTGCGATTTGCCACACATCAGTTGTCTGGACCAGCCGCAGCATGGTAGGAGAATTACACAGCCACTTTCCCTATAGCCAATGTCACCTGGGATCAGTTTCAGCAAGCTTTCTGTACTGCCCATGTCTCAACTGGAGCTATGAGCATGAAGAAGCAGGAGTTTCGCAACTTGCGCCAAAGAAATCATACTGTGGCTCAATACGTAGATGAGTTTCGTACCCTATCTCGTTATACCCCAGATGATGTGGCCACAAATGCCGCTAAGCAGGAGAGATTTATGGAAGGGCTAAATGATGAGATCAGCGTACAGTTGATGGTGGCAACCTTCAACAACTACCAGGAGTTGGTAGATAAAGCTCTTATGATTGAAGGGAAGTAGCAGCAGATTGAGAGCCGCAAGAGGAAGTATGGACAAGGAAGGAATAGTTCTGGAGCCCAGCTGAAGCCCCGATTCACTCCAAATTCGGGAGGATACACCCATAACCATGGAAACCACACCCACACCGGAGGAAGTTCCCACAACCACAATGGCTCCAAGAATGGGAATGGAGCAAACAATAATCAGAATCGCTCTACCCCATCCACACCCGCCAAGAAGGATTTCAGCCACGTCACCTGTTACAAGTGCGAGAAGAATGGACATTATGCCAATGAGTGCCCTGAAGCTAAGAATGGGAACGGCAATGGAAGCGCCGGAAAGAAGCCCAACCCATTCAACAAAGGACAAGTGAACAACGTGACCATGGAGGAGGTTGAAGAGCAACCAGATGCTGTTGTCGGTAAGTTTTTGGTTAAGTCGTTTACCGCAATAGTTCTTTTCGATACTGGTGCCTCGCATTCATACATTTCAAGGGATTCGTGAATAGACATAAGATGCCCACCCAAGTCCTTAAGACCCCCATGTTAGTAAGTTCACCCGGAGCAGAGTATATGGCACATCAAGGATGTTTTCATACGCCATTGGTCATAGGACGCCATGTTTTCCCCTCAGACCTAATAGTTTTGGAGTCACAAGGATTGGATGTGATATTAGGTATGGATTGGCTATCGATGTATGGAGGGAACATCGATTGTGCCAGCAAGTCTATTTTGCTTACCACCCCGGAGGGAAAAAGGATTAAGTATGTATTTAGGCATTCGCCTATACAGACACAAGTACATTCTCTCACGGGAGTTGTTCAAGAGGAAGTGCCTGTAGTAAAGGATTATCCGGATGTTTTTCTAGAGAAGCTACCTGGCATGCCACCAGATAGAGATATTGAGTTTTTGATAGAGTTATTGCCTAGCACCGGACCTATATCGAAGAGACCATATCGGATGCCAGCGAATGATATGGAGGAGATCAAGAAGCAGATTAAGGAGTTATTGGAGAAAGGTTTTATTCGCCGGAGTTCATCACCTTGGGGAGCCCCAGTGCTTTTGGTCGAGAAGAAGGATGGATCTTTAAGAATGGTCATTGATTATCGTGCACTGAATGAAGTGACTATTAAGAATAAGTACCCGCTGCCAATGATCAATGATTTGTTCGACCAACTCCAGGGAGCGAAAGTATTCTCCAAGATAGATCTACGATCTGGATACCACCAGTTGAAGATCCGAGAGAAGGATATACCTAAGATAGCCTTCACCACAAGGTACGGGCTATATGAGTATACGGTTATGTCATTTGGATTGACTAATGCCCCTGCCTATTTCATGAGTATGATGAACAAGGTGTTCATGGGGTTCTTGGATAAGTTTGTCGTGGTATTCATTGATGATATTTTGGTGTACTCGAAGAATGAGGAGGAACACGCGGAGCATTTGCGTTTGGTACTGGAGAAGCTCAGAGAACATCAGTTGTATGCCAAGTTTAGCAAATGCGAGTTTTGGTTGAAGGAAGTTGGATTCCTAGGGCATGTTATATCAGGAGAAGGTATAGAAGTGGACCCCATCAAAGTGCAGGCAGTCACTGAATGGTTGGCACCCACTTCTGTTGGAGAGATCCGAAGTTTTCTTGGACTCGCGGGATACTACCGGAGATTCATAGAAAATTTCTCCAAGATTGCTAAGCCAATGAAGACATTGTTGAAGAAGGAGACAAAGTTCAATTGGACTGAAGAGTGCGAAGAAAGTTTCCAGGAGTTGAAGAAACAGTTGACGACAGCCCCAGTGCTGATATTGCCAGCATATTCCATGTGCTGACCCGTTTTGGGCTGCAACATGTTATGTTGCAGGCTTTTCAAACGAGGAGTAAGATGTTCTAGGTCGTTTGTCATGCACTCAGCTATGCCGTTGGAGTTGATGGACTCACTTATCTTCCAAGCCTTCCGCTGTTATTTTGTTAGATGGCCTTAAGCCATAGACTTTTGTAATAAATTCTCTTTGGAGACACTCGATGTAATAAGTGTATGATTGCCACTCTGTTATAAATCCTTCAAGTACTATGTGTGTCAGCATTACTGATCCAGGGATGACACTGAAACACAGAGACTTCTGTCCATTCGGATCGTGGTCACTATAAATTTAGTCCTAATATGATGGGTATTCAGGAGGGATATAATAAAAACTTTCATAAAGAGCATTGAATATATGAGAATTTTGCTTCTTCGCAATTTTTTTTGACATATGAAGTGGTAATATTAGATTCATGCTAATAGTAAATTGTGGAATAATAAATATACTTGTGTTAAGGTTTGTGATTCCCATAGCATGCGTGTATGGTCTTCCCGTTATGTGATGAAGTCGGAGCACAATTTATCCTTAATTGTCTTCCTTCGTGTGAAAGTCGGGAGCGCGCGATGGTTAACTCCTACCAACCTCTCCCATAGGACAGTGCATAGTATTACTTTTCTTCGAGGTCTAATAAACTTTTCTGCGATAAATATGTGAGTTCTTTATGACTAACGTTGAGTCCATGGATTATATGCACTCTAACCCTTCCACCATTGCTAGATTCTATAGTACCACCCAACTTTCGCCGATAAATTAAACCCACCTTATACCTTCCCTCAAAACAAGCACCATACCTACCTATTATAGCATTTTCATAGCCATTCCGAGATATATTGCCATGTAACTCCACCATTCCGTCATTATGACTTTTTACCTTGAGCTGTAATATTTGAGTTGGAAGTAAATAAAAGTGTGATGATCATCATTATTAGAGCATTGTCCCATGTGAAGTTTATAAAATAAAAGAGGCCAAAGAGTCCAAATAAAAAAAAGAGGCCAAAGTGTCCAAAAGAAGAAAAACAGAAGAAAATAGAGAAAAAGAGAGAAGGGACAATGTTACTATCCTTTTCCACACTCGTGCTTGAAAGTAGCACCACGTTCTTCATGATAGAGAGTCTCCTATATTGAAACTTTCATATATTACTAGTGGGAATTTTTCATTATAGAACTTGGCTTGTATATTCCAATGATGGGCGTCCTCAAATGCTTGAGGTCTTCATGAGCAAGCAAGTTGGATGCACACCAACTTAGTTTTCTTTTTGAGATTTCATACACTTATAGCTCTAGTGCATCTGTTACATGGCAATCCCTCCTCACTCACATTGATATCAATTGATGGACATCTCCATAGTCCATTAATTTGCCTAGTTGATTTGAGACTTTCTCCCTTCTTTTGTCTACTACCACCTTCTATTCCACTTATAGTGCTATATCCATGGCTCACGCTCATGTATTGCGTGAAGAGTTGAAAAAGCTAAAGCGTGTTAAATACTATGAA
The DNA here is from genome assembly GCA_902687465.1 of Secale cereale. Taxonomy (NCBI): domain Eukaryota; kingdom Viridiplantae; phylum Streptophyta; class Magnoliopsida; order Poales; family Poaceae; genus Secale; species Secale cereale. The sequence continues at coordinate 828,734,390 of LR738715.1, read as the reverse complement.
CCAATTGCTTGGATGACACAGGGGTAGTGCATGATTTATACTTTGTGTTGAGAAGAGGGGGCATAACTAGACTATATGATTTTGTAGGGATACCTTTCTTTATCCATGTTATTTTCAAGTTTCATGGTTTTTATTTTTAGTATGCTTGAAGTATTATTATTTTTATGTCAATGTTAAACTTTTGTTTTGAATCATATGGATATGAAATATGCATGACAAATTAAGAGAGATTACATTGATAAGTATGAAAGGTAGCATTACCCATAAAAAATTGTGTTTTTATCATTTACATACTCGAGGACGAGCATGAATTAAGCTTGGGATGCTCGATACGTCTCCAACGTATCTATAATTTTTTATTGTTCCATGCTATTATGTCGTCCATCTTGAATATTTTATATGCATTAATATTCTATTTCATAATATTTTTTGGGATTAACCTATTAACCTAGGCCCAGTGCCAATTGTTGTTTTTCCATTGTTTTTCTCTTTTACGGAAAATTAATACCAAACGGAGACCAAATCGAAATTACTTCTTGACGATTTTTCTGGGACAACAAGACACCTAGGAAACTTCAGAGGAGGCAAGAAGACCCACGAGGAGGCCACATGCCCTAGGGTCACGCCCCAGGGGGTGCCCCTAGGTCTGTGGGCCCCTCGTGGTTCTTCTAAACCTAATTCTTGCTCCATAAATACCCAAATATTCCCTCTGGACCAAAGGGCACTACAAAAATACTTTTCCACCGCCGCAAGCCTCTGACCTCATGAGATCCCATCTTGGGCCTTTTCCAGTACTCTGCCCGAGGGGGATTCGATCACGGAGGGCCTCTACATTAACCTTGGTGCCCTTCCAATGATGTGTGAGTAGTTTACCACAGACCTACAGGTCCATAGCTAGTAGCTAGATGGCTTCTTCTCTCTCTTTGATCTTCAATACAATGTTCTCCTTGATGTTCTTGGAGATCTATTCGATGTAATCTTCTTTTGCGGTGTGTTTGTTGATATTCAATGAATTGTGGATTTATGATCTCATTATCTATGGATATTATTTGAGTCTTCTCTGAATTCTTATATGCATGATTAAGATAGCTTTGTATTTCTCTTCGATCTATTGATTTGGTTTGTCCAACTAGATTGGTTTTTCTTGCAATGGGGAGGTGCTTTGTGATGGGTTCAATCTTGCGGTGTCCTCACCAAGTGACAGAACGGAAGGCGAGGAACATATTGTATTGTTGTCATTAAGGATAAAATGATGGGGTTTATATCATATTGCTTGAGTTTATTCCTCTACATCATGTCATGTTGCTTAAGGCGTTACTCCATTCTTATGAACATAATACTCTAGATGCATGCATGAGTCAGTCGGTGTGTGGAGTAATAGTAGTACATGCAGGTAGGAGTTGGTCTACTTGTCACGGAAATGATGCCTATATTCATGATCATTGCCTTAGATATCATTATAACTTTGTGCTTTTCTATCAGTAGCTCAACAATAATTTGTTTATCCATCATATGCTTTCTTCGAGAGAGAAGCCTCTAGTGAATCCAATGGCCCCTGGGTCTACTTTTATCATATTATTTTCAGATCTATAAAATCAGAAACACAAAAATACTTGCTGCAATTTATTTACTTTTATTTGTTTTACATCTATATCTATTAGATCTCACTCTTGCTAGTCGCGTTGTGTGCATCTGTTTGCTAGTTTGTGTAGGTGCATCTATTGGGGACGTGCTTATGCCTGCTATCGGATTGATACATTGGTTCTTAACTGACGGAAATACTTATCTCTACTTTGGTGCATCGCCCTTTCCTCTTTAAGGGAAAAATCAACGCAAGCTCAAGAAGTAGCAGGCTCATGTTCACGCATGTAGTTGAATCAAAACCAATGTAGCCTCCACGATATTTATGTTTAAGGAGTCTATATCGTACTCATGCTAGTATTTAATGGTAATTATTCTCAATGCATCATTATGACAGTTTTCGCTCTCTAGCTGGTCGCTTCTCAACCTAATTGCTAGCCCTCACCTGTACTAAGCGGGCCTACTGCTTGTGCATCAAAATCCCTACACCCATGTTGTTCTAGATGAATCCACCATATCTACCTATATGCGGTATTACTCTTTCGTCCTAAGTAAATTTGCATGTGCCACCTCTAAATATTCAAATGAACATCTGTTTTGTGTGCCTATACTGCTCTTGGAGCGACATGGGGTGGTCAGTAACTTCCATGCTAAACGGGTTATTCTCGTGATCAGTGTTTATTAACTCGTCCTTGCACAAGAGGGTTTGGTAATAGGGATGCCTAGTCCAACAAAAAACAATAATAATAATTAAATCAATTGTTGGTATGGAGGGCACTCAAGGATTCAGCTAGCCATGGCTTGTGTTTGTTGGTGGAGGGGGAGTAAAACTTTTACCGCTTGGGAACCACAACTAATTTGTTTAGCATGGAAGATATCGAAAACTCTTGGTCGTAACATTGACAGGAAAGGTATACCTCCCAAAATTATATTTATTTTTGATTTAAGCTTTGAGCTCTGGCACCTCTACAAATGACTGCTTCCCTCTGCGAATGGACTATTTATGACGAGTCATCACCTTCTCAAATAAGCACCAAACCTGAGAGCACTATTGTCATTTTTATGCATTGGGTATAGTTAATGTTGGGTGTTAGCATGACTGGGTCTCTTCTACCAAGAATTACAATGTCTAGGTGCTGCTTGAACTTTGGAGGTGCTCTGTATTTATGTTTTGCGGTCTCAGAAAGGGTTAGCGAGATACCATTATTATCATATTATATCATGATCATTTTGACAAAGTGTTGACGTTTGAGAAAATATATTATTGCTCACTAGTTGATTATGCCATCGATATGAATGAATATAATTTCTAAGAGTTATCATTTTCGTGGTTAGTTATGATCTTGGCTGAAAACTTGGGTATTATTTAAGCATATATATGTAAACAAGAATAAAAGAGTTCGTAAAAGTTTTTCTTTACCACTTTCAGATTCTCAACTGAATTGCTTGAGGAAAAGCAATGAGTTAAGCTTGGGGGAGTTGATACGTCTCCATCGTATCTACTTTTCCAAACACTTTTGCTCTTGTTTTGGACTCTAATTTGCATGATTTGAATGAAACTAAGCCGGACTGACACTGTTTTCAGCAGAACTACCATGGTGTTGTTTTTCTAGAGAAATAAAAGTTCTAGGAATTGGATGAAACTTTTTAGAGAATGTTTATGGAATAAAAGAAAAATACTGGAGAGAATAAGTACCTCAGGGGGGCTGCTGTCCACTAGACACTAGGGCGCACCACCCCCTCCAAGCGCGCCAACCCCTCCAAGCGCGTCCAGGTGGGTAGTGGGGCCCACGAGGCCCTATGACCCTAACTCTGCCACTATCTTTACCTAATATTAAAGGGGGATTGTTTCTTTACTTTTTTGGTCATATGGGCGGAACAACATGAATTTTCGTCCATCATTCGTTTTGTCATTGGTCCCGATTTGTTTTCTGTGAAAGAAAAAAATTAATGACACACCTAGCCGCGATGGGCCGGCCCATTAAGTACAGCTCCCGCACGAGTGAAAAAAGTCCAAGGAAAAAGAGTACTGCACCTGGAGCACTCGAACGTGGGTGCTCAAGATGGATTGCTCAGAAAGCCAACGACTGGACTAAACAAACGCTTATGTTAACATGGCAGCGTGACGTATTAAGTTAAACTAGCAGGCACGCCAGATACTGAGAGCAAAAGAATTTCTTTCGTTCATTTTGCAAAAAAACCGAATGTATTTTTGAACGAACATATTTTGCAAAGTTGTACAAAAAAAATTAAATTCGAGCACTTCAAAAAATAACCATTTATTTAACCTGAATATTTTTTTAAACATGTTTATTTTTAAAAGTAGAAGGAACTATACTGATTTTTTTTGAATTTGCGCACATTTTTAAAAACACAAAAAAAATTAACTTTGATTTCGAAAAGGCAAAGATTTGTTAAAAACATAAACGTTCTTGAAAAAGGGAGGAACTATAGCTAACTTTCTTTAAATATGTACCTAAGAATAAAACTGAGTGAATTTTTGAAATACACCCATAGATGCATTGTTTCAGTTTAATTTATTAAACTAGGAGTATGGAAGGAAACCTTTTCTTCGCCGCCTCCTCATGTACGACCAGTCTAGCTCGGCCCAGTGACATCGGCCACAATGCATGAGGAGTCCAACTAAGACTTCATGGTCTATTTGAGACAAACTACTCAATTTATATGATAGCACGGGCATATATTATGTGCAGTACCATTTCCTAATATATAGTGGGATGATAAAAAAATCTTTGTTCAAAGCTCTTGTTCTCATCGGACACGAAGGAGGCTCAAGGACCTGGCCAACCTTGGTTAGTGACAACTGGTACTGTGACCGCTAGCGACAAGGACAACCAAGAGGACGCGGAAACATGTGCGTGATGTCATATTGAAATGGAGAATGTGGACCTGAGGACGAGGTAATAGTAATGTTAATTATGTTAGGGGAACGAGGCCAAGGTCTTTAGCCATGCTCAGTGGGTAAGGACGTGTGGGGGATGTTTCCTCGCATTGCAATTTACGGGCATATTTGCTAGTAAATTCCTATTTTTGGAGAAAAAATAGGAGAGGAAGTTTCAATGCGTTTTACGATACGGAGCCCCCGTCACCTCCTTTTCTTCATCGGGAGGCTAGATCTGGAGTCCGTTTGAGGCTCCAGAGAGGGGGATCTTTCGTCTTCGTCATCTCCAACCACCCCCATCACCAATTTCATGATGCTCACCGTCGGGAGTGAGTAATTCCTTCATAGGCTCGCTGGTCGATGAGAGGTCGGATGAGATTCATCATGTAATTGAATTAGTTTTGTTGGGGCATGATCCCTAGTAGCCACTATGTTTTGAGATTGATGTTGCTATGACTTTGCTATGTTAATGCTCGTCACTAGGGCCCGAGTTCCATGAATTCAGATCTAAACCATTTATGTTTCCACCATTATATCTATGTTCTTAATCCGATCCTGCAAGTCATATGCACCTACTACGTGTTAGGATCTGCATACCCCAAGGTGACAACAATTGGGATTCTTTTTGGTAATTATCGTAGTTTGAGGAGTACATGTATTCACTATGTGTTAATGCTTGGTTCTGGTTCTCTATTCAAAGGAGGCATCAATATCCCTTAGTCTTCGTATGGACCCCGCGGCCACGGGAGGGTATGACAAAAGATGTCATGCAAGTTCTTTTCCATAAGGACGTATGACTATTTACGAAATACATGCCTACATTATATCAATGAACGGGACCTTGTTCCGTGTCACCCTAGGTTATAACTATTATATGATGAATGTTATCCAACAATATCAGTGACCCACTGCCTATGAGTTTTCCATATTTTGATCTTCTAAGTTACTATTCTTGCTGCTACTGTTACAATTGCTACAAAACTATCACTACTGTTAGTGTTACTATTGTTACCGTTACCACTTCTATCAAAACTATCATATTACTGTGCTACTGATCACTTTGCTGCATATAATATATCTCCATGTGTGGCTAAATTGACAACTCAACTGCTAATACTTACTAATATTCTTTGGCTCCCCTTGTGTTAAATCTATAAATTTGGTATGAATACTCTACCCTCGAAAACTGTTGCGATCCCCTATACTTGTGGGTTATCAAGACCGCCTTCCCCATTCTACTCTCCGTCTCTCTCCGCATAACTCTGTCACTAGCACCATGACTCGTGCTGCATGTTTCGACAGCCTTGGCGGTGAGAGGATGGTGTTGTCGGGCTTACTAGCCCCGTTCACTCGACAACACCGTATCGACCTCCATGGTGGCCGCACCATCCGAACTGTCTAGACCAACGAGATCAGCAGCATCAACATGTATATAAAATATACATATGAGTACCTGCAAGAAAATAAATTGTTCTTCGTCGGCATGGACATCCAGATTTGCGATGGTTCTAGTTGTCTCCTTTACTAGGTATGCGAATCGCCAGGGGTCAGCATATCCCTGTGAAAGTTCCTCCTCAAGGAGCTGTACATATTCATAGGATTTTTGAATCTGGCGTGACATAAAACTATTGTGGCCCTTGGGCTTAAGGGTCACAAATTGGACGTCCAGGGAGAATGGACTGTTCTAGATGACGCATAAGCCTTGGGATTTACTTGGGAAGTCACCGGATTAATCATTGATGAATTATACCATGAGAAGAAGAACATATTCAATACGGACCATCACTAAAGCAGGGCTGAAGAGCTCTGTGATGAACAAATCACGTACACGTGCCTGGACGCGTATGCATGCTTAGCGTATGGGGACGGATAGAGCACAATCAGATGGAAGCGAAAGAGAGGCGAGTGATGTTGGCCATTCATGAAAACATCAAGAAGTTGGAGATGATGCAACGGAAACTGGGAAGGCGCAATATCAAAGATATTAAGAATATATCAGTTTTATTATGATTAATGTAATAAAAGTTTTGCTGAATTTGGCGGATTTATGCCGAAGTTATGAGTTCCAATGTTCTAAACATTTGTGGTATCGTTCTATTAAGTCCATTATTTTACACGCCGGCTCTTAAAAGCGGTTCCTATACGCATACTACCTTTTCAAATCTTTTTTATCTTGTTCACCATCATGCTATGAGTGAAACCATAGCTGTCAAGGGGTAACATATGTCCATGAACAGAGGCAAGAAGGAGGGTCACATGATTGCAGGGTTGAGGGGGGCGACAAGTAATCCAACATCACGAGTGGCGGCGGCGATGATAGCATCACGTGAATCAGCGGCAGAGGCAACTTTTCTAGTGAATGGAAGATCACATCGGAGCTGCTATTCGGAATGAAAGACCAACAAAGGTTTGTAAACCCGACACCATTTTCCCTCAAGAAATGCAATGCATTATTTGTTCACTGAACATACAAGTATCTGTGATGTAATGACCAAAACATGATAAGATTCAATGTCATTGTGCTTACCATGCTAATACCTGGATCGACTCGCTACCACCCACAGTACATATGAATAACAAATAACAAGTGCATCATTTACTACAAAGTATGATCCAGAATTTATAAAGTATTACAAATTGAGTAGCACACAGCTAACTCTATTCAATTATAACAGCGGAAATATAGCATAAACAAACGATGACTCCCATCAATGCCCGCTGGCGAAAATGTTGACTGAACACTCTATACTGTATCTCACTGATCATCTAAAAATCCCGCAACATGATAAGTTGCAGCCACAAGGGTTAATACATTGAATATATTGGAAAATCACACAATAATGATATAGCAAACCTCCAGAAGCAAGGTATGACAAACATATCACTCAAGTTGGTTTCGCATAAAACTACCTTCACCTACCTCCACTACATAGGCAAGGTGCACACAAACACAAATGACAAATATCTTCAAGATGTCTCAAGTGCGCTCGATCATGATGCATTCTCTACGACAATAGAGTGCTCAGCCAGTGACGCATTCATGTGAGTAAAAGTCCCGACAACTCAAGTGCGCTCAGTCATGGCGCATTCTCTAGGGACAATAGAGCGCTCAACCATTAACGCATTCACATAAGGAGAAGTCCCGAGCCTACAGCTATAGACATTCACGACTTCCATGAATCACTCGACACACACCCACGTCAAGCATAGCAAGTTTAAGCACACAATTCCATACTACAATCAATACTCAAATATGAGAACATAGAACATACAGAACAAACCAAGCACATATCGTAGCATAAAGACCACACAAGCATAGCAGAATATAGGATAAGCAAAATCAAAAGTGCAAACTTCCCTGATATGTTTGATGAAGTACTCTAATGATTAATTCCGATCTGCTTCACACTCCGGACAATCTACACGATTAACGAAGGCACTGATAAATAAACTGTACTCACGTAACACCACAATAAATTCAACAGCAAGGAATTTAAATAAAATTTAAATAAAATAGTATATCAGTAGGTATATATTATCTACATGCTAATAGGATCACACTGCAAAAAGAATCAATTAGATTGGATCAACAGTTTAAAAGATATGGCCTCCAGAAGGTTAAAATCAAATTTAATCAAATTCATATTTAAACAGTCCAAAAATATCAAAATTTGGTTCTACTAGATGCTCCAGGTCAATATGAGTACATAGGAAAAACTAGCAAAATGTGCCCGTGCGTTGCAACGGGAGAAACAATGATCATATGACCAGATCAATTAGCAACACCCACTCTTAAAAACTAAAGGAGGTGACACTTGTGATTGCATGATAAGGGAGGTTGGCCACCGGAGGAGGAGGAGGGTTGCCCTTAGCCGCATCGCCAACTCCACTTCCATGGTGGCCGCCGAAGCTAATAGGGCGGTCGGGTATCCTCGCGCGCCTTTCATCCATGCATATCCCTTCCTAGGACATAAAAAACATGTTTCCTTGTGATCTTATTATTCTAGCTTACTTCTACTAATCGAATCACAATAAACTTCCCCTTGGTTGGTTGGGTCACGGATCTGGACTCCGTGATAAGGGTCATCGATCGAAGGAATGGTTCTTTAGGATAGAGAGCTACATCAATAGATGCAATGAGCTATCATGATTAAATATTTGGGTGCAATTATCTTGCACCACAAACTTTGAGTATAAATGCAGAAAATAATGTGAAGTACCACAAGCTCATCTTTTTTATGCACCTTATTGAGTGTTTGCAATTAATATTTCCGCATGCAATATCATTGTCACAATCAAGAAGGACCACAATATCAAGCCAATATTTGCATCGACGATCAACCATAGCAAGCTTGAAGTACGGGACAAGCAAAATATGATTAGCCTCCCTAAGCCAGTATATTTTAGAAGCTTTTTTATCAGGATTATCAAGAGGCCCATCATATGAGCGTCGGATGACGGACCAACAAACTGATTTTGGAATAAAAAAACATGAAGAAGGACTAAAAAAAGTGGAGAAACAAACATTTCTTTAATATAATATATATATATATATAATAATTCTTTAACGGTGATAGACTTCTTCTTGGATTGTACTCAGTCAAAAATTACAGCACAATCTTGTAGACATTTAGAGTATTTTGATCTTAAAGTAAAGGCATACAAAAAAGTGAACTTTTAAATTCATATGTTGACCTTAAAAGCAGAATCTTTTGCCAAGGATGTTGAATATGTACCAATGTCCATCAGTACATGAATAAACAGAAGAGATCGACCAGCCGTGGTACATATCCACGGGAGACAATCTCTCACAAAGCATGCTGAGGGAGAAGGGCACATCTCGCTACCTGTGCTTCCACATGCCGATGTTCCCATCTCGGCCTGTTGTTGGAAACAAAAAATTATATGTATTCTGATCCTTTTCTCCTATGTATAACTAAAAATGATCAACAATATATGTACTGAACAAACAGTTCACTATTGAAAACCTATATTGACATCCTCTACAATTAGCAGATTCATTAAATCGGTATGTATTCTTTCAATCCACCAATTGATCTATAATATCAAGACTACGTAGAAGGTTACACTTGAATCGTGCATGATGAATATAGCAAGTGTGCTATCAACTGGCAACAGGTTTGCTCCCCGAAAAGATTTGGAGGGCTTGGCATCAAAACATTTACAGCTTACAGTACATCATTATGGCTCAGATTTGCATGGCACACATGGAAGTCTCCCAACAGACCATGGGTTAGATCCCAGCTCCCTTGCACAAAGTCTAACATCAACTTGTTCAATGCGTCCACAACAATCAGTCTCGGCAATGTTGACATTGCTAAATTTTGCTCCAGCAGGTGGTTAAATGGCGAAGCTCCTGAAATCTCAGCCCCAAATCTATTTAAACTTGCACGACTGATGAACCTTTCTATAGCTGAAGCCATGCAAGAGGGGCGTTGGATGAAGGGCCTGGAACTTCTTGCAACCACTGAAGATACGCTCTCCTTTATTCCTTTGTGGCACAAAATTCAGCAGATCGGCCTCTCTAACCATTTAGATGAAATCACTTGGAATTGGAATGCAACAAATCATACACTTCCGCCACTGCGTACAATACCCAGTTCATTGGATCCATCGAGCGGACGGACCTGAAGGCAATCTGGCGCATCAAAATAGAAGGAAATATACTATTGTTCACGTGGCTCCTTGCCCAAAACTGATTGCGAACTGCTAACAGATGTAGAGCTCGTGGTTGTGATCAAATAATTGAATCTCCAGTCCACCTGTTCTGCCACTGCTCGTTTACAGCTGATGTTTGGCACAAGCTGCAACCCACCCAACCGAATCAAAACCCTGCCGCCATGGTACGCCCCAGATTGATTAGTGATTGTTGGCTAAGGCGGCCTTCTTTTCCTGGAATATTTCGAACGAAAAAATCGTCGCACTTCCAGAATCAATCTTTAATGACTAACAATGTGGTCTCCTTGATAAATTATGACATTAAGCAGTATGATGATGCCTGTGCGTGGCACCACCTCCTGTACAGATAAGTGATCTAATGTTGTAGATGTTGCCTTGGGGATCTTCCTTTTTTCTGTACATCCCTAATCTCTAATGCAAAAGGTATACCACCTCCGAGTTCCCCTAAAAAAACAAGCATTGCCGAGAACACAACAGCACAGCTGCAGCACCCAATGTTTTTCTTCCCTCTTTCTTTTCCCTCATCCACCCTTCTTCTGGCCTGGTTCATGCGATGCAATAGCACAACAACACCAATGTTTCTACCACCCTGTGGTCCCTTCTTCCACCGTTGAGCTACTCTCTTCTCTTCGTATTTCTTCCCCGCCATGCCACACTGCCAGGACTTCTCTGAAGATTAGGAGAGAAAGGTTGGAGCCCGTGTCCATGTGATGTCTGTGATCTGGTCGCAGGCCTCAAGCGTCAGTTCAGCACAAAATTGAGAACAAAGCGACGTCGTCCTCCATCCCCGGGCAGCACTTTCAGAATTCAGACGAACGACCATGTCACACTACTCTCGTCAGGTCGTTCTAGTCACGCGCCATGAATGACGCATGCAGATTGTGTGGAGGTAGGATCAGTGGCTGCAGCAAGGGCAATGCCATAGCCGATGTAGCTCTCGATAATAGGGGCTTGGTCGGGCCGGAGCCATACTACTGCTTACTATCTTGTCTCCTCATCCTCGTCTATTCTGCAACGACTATGCTCACCGCCGGGGACAAGGGGGACGGGAGATGTCCGCTGGGGACAAGGAGCAGACGCACAACTATGGGAGGACGAAGTAGAGATAAATGAGGAGCTTCGACGATCGTGGCAGCGGTAGATCGATCGTGCAAGTGGATTGGGGTTTAGGGTAATTATAACTGGTGCGTGTTCAGGAGCCAGAGAGACTTTGATCTTGGTGGGATCGATTTGGATGAGGTTTTTTTTTCTTGCGGGGAAACCATATGGGGAGAACTTTTAAACCTGAACCGTCAATCTTTAAAATAATGGATATAAAGAGGCGACGGATGGAGAACCATGAAAGCTTCCTCCCTTTATTATTACGTAAAGATAATTGATGAATTTGGAGCTACGGATCTCAATTTATAGCAAAACAAAATTTGGATAAAAATCTGTCAACGGGATTTAAGCTTTTGCGGCTACTCTAGCGAGTTGCCACGTGACGCTACGTGAATGGCCATAGGGTGTCCGCTGTTTGCTCTAAGCGAGGACGACCGCAACTTAAAGGAAAATATTCAGTAACAAAGATAAACATAGGCGATCGAATCTCATTGATCGGATGGAGATCGGACGGACGGGGATGCTCACCCAACAAACCTACTTGGGACGAGTCGGACTTGAGGAAGATGATGATGCGAGCGGCCAGGTTGTGACGTGGGCAACGACCACAGTGGGTCTCCGGTGACTGAAAGCCAACGAGTGGACGAGGAGCTCCACGGTGAACACAATGGAGACCTCGGTATCGACGTTTACGTCCTCTGGTGGCGCCGGTGGGCGACCTCAGCAACGTTGGCGGTGCTCTGCTTCAGCAGAGGTCCAAGTGCTCGGCATGGTGCTCCCCTGGGCGAGATAGATGGTTAGGGGGACAGAGTAGGTCAAGGCAAATACAACCGATGTTAAGGAAGGCGGTGGGAACCTTCTATGTCGACGGAATCAACCGATGAGAGCTCCTGCGGCGACAGAGCTCCAGCGAGATCGTGCAGAGCTCTAGGGCACAGGAAGATGGAGTTTTCGTAGAAAAATCGGGCGAGGACATGACGGGGATTAGATCTATACAGTCAGGTGTGGCAAGGGGCAAGGACCGATGCGATTCGGGCGAAGATTGGATCGGGACATGTTGTCCAAGACGGCTGAGGAAGGGAATGACAACGCAGGACCAAGTGGTCAGCGAATGAGAACGAAAAAGGAAAGAAAAACAGCAAGGGAAGAGGGTTGTGGTGCTGGGCCGTGTCCTGCAGCAAAATGGGCCGGCTTGTTAGCTTCCGCGCGTGCGCTGCGCACCGGTGAAGCCCCGGCTAGGCCACTGTGCAGCCCGACTGCACATTGCACATTTTTTAAACCTCTACTACAGGAAATATATATAGCTAAATAGAATACCAAACTAAATAAAATTATAAAATAACCAAAACATACAGTAATATATATATATATATATATATATATATATATATATATATATATATATATATATATATATATAATATAAAACAGTGAACATTTTTCCATCCCAAATATAAAGTAAAATACATAAAATATTTTTATAAATTTTTGGGGCTTCATAAACGCTCCATAAAATATTTTTCAATCGCAAATAAATATCAAAATATTATTCAATGCATATTTAACATGTTGTTTTGAAGAAGTCATATTATCTTCACTCATGGTTGCTTTGAATATTTAAAATATTGACAAAATCCAATACAGAATCGAAATGAATATTTGGGAAAGTCCTTTTTCCCTTTCATCTGAATATTCATTTAAAATCCAAAAGTTTCAAATCCTACTAAAATTGAGCAAAGAGCAAGCAACACAAGCAAGTTCAAATCAATTCTATTAACATTCCAAATTTGAAAATTTGCGATGTTACATGTGAATAGGACGATGAAATACTCCTTGTTTTAAACCGTAGTATTCCTATGTCTAAGCAAAAGTCCTCAGGTCAGTGTCATACAAAAAACAGAGACATGCAGGCACCAGTGTAGCCTAGTCCATAGAGTCTAAACGGACGGATTTGATTTCGGGCGTAGGTTTTTGGTTTACCCAAAAGAGTTGCAAAATAAAACAGAATTGTTTTCTATCTTATGTGTTCATCAATTAATACGTGATGTAACTCCATTTTTTTCCTGTACTAGGTGTATCATACGTGTATACATTTGAAGTGGATGGACATAGAATGGAAGGCGAGAGCAAGGACTGTAATCCACAAGCTCATTGATGAAGGAGAGTATATGGAGGTGCTTTGGGACCCCATGCTACAGGATCATGCACCCACAAGACGTGTGTCGGGTGCACGTGCCTCCATGGTGCCCCCTGACGCGTCCCCTTCGGGCTTTGTGACTTTTTTCCTCCAGAAAAATAAATTAGTTTTTGAGCGATTTAGGACAACTTTATTTTTTGGAAAAAAAATAACATCAAGTTTAATTCTGCTGAAAACAACGTTGGTCCGTGTTAGTTTTATCCAAATCATTCAAGTTAGAGGGCAAAGGCATCATAAAAGTGGTCAGTAAAGTACATACATTTGGGATGTATCACCTCATAAAATTCTGATGGCCTTCTTCTTAGAAGTTGCGGTACTTGCTCAGTGACAAGAAAGACTTAAGGTTGAGGGAGTTGATGAGTCCAAATTATGTGATGACTTGCACCTCTCATTTTGTTTTGTAACATAGGATTTTTTTTTTGATTTCACGGCTTTCACACAATTCTTTTTGTTTGATTTTTCCAGGTCGTCATGTATGGAAAGGATATTGAGGGAAAGGAAATAATGCCAATTTATGGTGACAAAATCATGATAATTAATGTGATAAAATATTACCATAAAAAGTTGAATCAAATGGGAGAAGAAAGGGTGCATACAGAAGCTTGCAGAGCAAAACATGACATTACACGCTCGTACGAGCGGTCGTACTGCCTGCCGCCGCTTTCTCCTTGTCAAGTACTTCACCCCCTGGGTAGAGGGATCAGAGACACGACCAAAAACAAATCCAGAACAAAGAACCCTAGCCTTCGAAATACATCCGGAGGGGGATTAGTAAGGAGGAGACCGCCATCATCCCCACAACATGCAAGAGGACGTCGGCATCAACCACTTCATCATCAACGTTCACCATCATCCATATCCATCTCCTTGTAATGCCTAACCTTTCGTGGATTTCTATGTGCATTACTCGTTTGTCCCATTCATGTTTACCACCACAATTCATATGATTTTCGCCGTTCCCATGTGCGACTAGACCCCCTACTTCTCAGGGATATGGATGAACCTTGGTATATATAGGAGATGGAATGTTAATAAGGAGATGATTTTCTCAGTTGAATGTTTGGTTTAATAGCCTTCGTGAATGTTGTGAAGGGGCCCCACTCAATATTTCCGCCGTAAGGCCACGAGGCATATAATTGTCGTTGTAAAGGTTAAAATTTTGAGGTAATTTGAGGTGACAATAAAATCCTCAATTCCGTGTATTTGCAATTTATAGAGGAATAACATAGAACACTTAGTGGGGGGGGGGGATCCGTGTCCATGGTTAAATCCTTAATTACTGTTGTGAAAACTAGTGCGAGGAATCTATGGTAGTGGCATGTGTGGTACAGAGTCTACCTCGAGTAGAATGTATTCTACACCCAGGGCCGCCCAATCACAAACATCAAGTGTGACTCAAGTATCTAGCAATGACCATGCTACGAAATATGTTGCGATAGACACATACCAATGGGAATTCCGGACTCCCGAATGCTTTAATCATATGCTAGTTCTGATGCTTTACTCATCCCACTAGGCTCATTTACATTCTTTTGTGTAATTTACTTTTAATCCACACTCTACTCAAAATCATTATACTTCCGCTATGCTCATTTACATTTTTTTGTGTAATTCACTTTTAATCCACACTCTACTCAAAATCATTATAATTCCGCCGCCACTTTGCTTTGAGTTTACAATTTACTTGTAGGCACGTTTCTATAAGTCTCTACAAGGGACAAAAGTACAATTCCTTTACCCCCTATGGGATAAATACTCTTACTTTGAAAAGGCTGCAACTAAATGTTCTGTACTGCAAGCCATCATTATTTATAAGATTTTGTCTTATTTTATTTTGAAAGAGATAATTCATTACCAATGTAAAATTCGGCAACACTATACAGGAAAACACTTTCACAGACAAGTGTATTGTACAGTGTATCATAATGTCACGATATTGATTATACGGAAAAAAAACTCTCGTCGATCTCCTTGTTTACACATGAATAAAAAAATCGGGTGGGTAAATACAAAAAACGACTATTGGTTTGATCGATGCTTTGTAGTTTCCGTTGGAGAACAAAGCCTCATATCCAAACATATTTTGTACAATGTCATAAAAATAAACTTTCTTTTTAAAATAAAAGTACATTTAGCAACCAATAGTCAAAACTAAAACTACATACTAGATGAACGTAAATCAACTTATTTGGCCTTCTAATTTTGAATAAAAAATTCTATAGATTGTTCCTCAATGGGACACCCTCAACAAACGGGCCTAAAATAGAACTTCAGTAGAAGTATTACCATTAACATGTGGAAGGAAATTGGTGGGCCTAGAATTGGGCCTATCGAGATTTATTTTTTCCACTCATGATAATGGGCCTAGAAAAATTAAGCATAGACATTCCTTTGTTCTCCCAAGTCCCACCCCTCTCGAAACCTAGGGTTTCCCCTTCCAACCCCCCTTTATAACCCAAAAATCTCGCAATGTCCATCGAGCCACCGCCGCCGCCGCCACCACCACCAACCATCCTCTGCTTCATCGAAATCAAATCAGTCTCTTCTCTCGTGTTCAACGTTGAGTCTAATGCCCCTTGGAGAGGTCTGATATTTAGATCCATCGAGATTTCAATTGATTCACGATGCTTGGTAAGCCCTAAGGTATATTTGATCCATTTAGCGAAGTTAGATCTTTGGCTCATTGTTATGATTATGTCTTGCCTTATTATTCTATAAATACAGTGTGCATCATGCTTTTGTTCAAGAAAGAATCCCAGTAGGAAAAATATTGTTTGATATTCGATAAAGTTATATTTAGTTTTATTAAAATATTTCAGATTAGTATAATGCTACATTCCTTTTCTGTTGTGAGAACCGTTGGGTTCCAAGTTACGCCATACCTTTCTTGTCTCAAGACAGGGATGGTAATACACACAATATGTGCATGTTTCTTGGCTTACTAAATTTTCATAATGGAATCATCGAATTTGTAAATCTCATCACGACAAAATAATGTTTGTTTGGTAAATTCTCTAGAGGGATAAACATGGAGATCACATGGAGGTCTATCAGTGGATAAATCTGATAAGGTATCAAAACTTAATTTCCTAGTTAGATTAATATATACAAATGTGCAAGTGTGCCTTGCCAAAATATTATGCATGTGGCCACTCTATATATATTCAGAGCATTCATGTATGATGCGTACTTGTGTTTTCAATATTTGAATATTAACATGGGATAAATAGTGTTATATTTTATTCCCTGAAGAGCTTATACGGAAATTATATTTATGTTGGTTTTTATATCTATAACAAAAGGACTCTGTAAGAGTGTTCTTGAAAATGACTAAGTAGTTCGGAAAAATCAATGAATAGTCATAACAAAAATCCAAACATGGAATACGTTTCATATGTAGATTCAGCCCTCGAGTGAAAGTTGATTGGTATTGTATGCCATTGTTACCACTACAGACGTATTATGCTAATTTACCATATATCTCCTATTGTATTGTAGAGAGAGAAGTACCGGCGATCAGTAATGGTCCAATCATGGTACATCATAAAAAACGGTATAACTGCAAGGGCCTGGTAGATAATAAGGTCAAGGTAAAAGAAGAGAAAGATGACAATATTATCATGAAAGAGAAAATGAAGCAAAATGAAGCTGAAGGTGATAAGAAAGCAGAGGAAAATAAAAAATCATCGAAGAGGAAGATGGCTAAGAACAAGGAGGAGAACGAGAAGAAAATGAGAGTTGTTGATCAGAATGATGATGAGGAGGAGACGGAGGATCAGAGGAAAAGAAAGGAAAATGGGAAGAAAGAGAAATTACATAAAGAAAAAAACAAGGAGAGTGAGAAAGAAGAGCAGGGGCAGCGAGAAATTGAGAATGAGAAAGAGGAGGAACAAAAGGAGATAAATGAGCAGAAGGGAAGGACGGAGAATGGTAAAGAGGAAGAGTATTAGAAGGACCAGAATGACAAAAAAAAATTCCAGCACTTCTTTAGGGCGCTCATATCCAATTCATCTATGGAACACGTGGTATGTTTTCTTGATTCATAACAACTAAGAAAGGGACTAACTCATTTCAGCTGTTCCATTTTTACCTACCATATTTTTGCATGATTGTTGTGAAGGTTATCCTTTCCATTGCGGTTCACTTTTAGGAATGGAGCTCTCTAATTTGGTAGAGTTAAAATTTTACATATATAATATATTTCACCCAATTGGTTCTTTGTTCAATTTCTGAATGATATGTTTCAAACATGGACTATATAATTTTTTCTATCATTGAGAAGGATAAAAGAGAAAACATATCCAAAATAAAAACTACTTCATGAAATTTGATATTTTTTGTATTTACACAAAAAGTATATTGTAAATAAAAAAGACATATGTAATATTTCTGCAAAATATAATGCGAATTGAGCTGTGGCTAATAGCTCAGATTGGACTATATGAAGGATAGGTTAAATGCCATATATGCATGTTTGGGTTGTGCTCGACATGTGTAGCCATTACTAATTAATTTGTATGACTACATATGTTCCAGACCATTCCAGTAGGATTCCACAAATACTTGGAGGATTGTAAAGGAATGGTTTCCCTGAGAGGTCCAAGCGGGAATAAATGGCCCGTAGAGCTGGCTAATATCGCTGGAGAACTATGCTTTGCGCGTGGATGGAAGGAGTTCCTCTCCGACCATCACGTCGGATATGGCTACCTGCTGGTATTCCGTTACGACGGGAAGTCACAGTTCTCAGTGACGGTTTTCTTGCCATCGTCCTGCGAGGCTCCATACGCGTCTCTCGCCCAACCGCAGCACAAGGACATCGATGTGGCCAGAGAGGGAGACAAAGGGCTCACGAGGACCAATGCAGATGGCACTGCCCCACAAGAAGAAGACACTCACACTGGTACCAGTGCAGATGGTGCAACACAAAATGAATCTTCAGAAGAAGAAGATTCCTTAGAAGATGAAGGGGCAGAGGAAGTTGAAGACACATTTTCAGAAACTTTGGGGAATGAGGAAGACTGTGAATGTTGCATGTGCAACGAAAATGCTCTGGAACCAGCGCAACAGCAGCAGGATGATCGACGCAAGACAGACGATGGTTTTCTAGTCGGGAAGAGGGCTAGGTTTAGGAAGGTTGATGATATCATGGCAGAAGTGGACCGATCCAAGAAGTTCAGGGCCGCGAAGGGAAAAAACACTGAAACTCCATTTAGTGATCCATCTTCCGGAGGAGTTGCGTCAAGCGACAGTTTGGCAGGTAATTAAGAAGAACCCTCTGATCGATCGATCATTTTAAAAATAATTAGTATGTGTAGTACTTTTTAGGTATATATTTGTATGATATGGCTTGATTTTGCAAAATGATTCATATACTCTTGTTATCAAGCTAACCTTTGTCTATCTGCACATCAAACTATAAGAAGAATCCAAGCATCGTCCACCCATGATGTCCAAGGCTGAGGAGATACAGCATGCATCTGATTCCACTTTCAAGTCAGCAACATCAAGTGAAAATTCGACAGGTAATTCAAAATAACTGTTGGTTGGATCGGTTTCAAATTAACTATATATTGTGATGTATAAATGTTGTCACATGATTCATAGGATCTTGTTATCTAGATAACCTATGTGCACATCCATTGTAAGCAGAGGTGGCCAGTCATCCATCAAAGGACTCCAAGGTTGAGGGAAAAATCTTTGCTGCCCCTTTAATTGTTTACACCATGGGTGCTGCCTCAGCATCTAAAAGAGTTCCCCTAGAAACGGCTTCGGAAAAAACAACATCAAGTGACAATTTGGCAGGTAACGAATCAATTTCAAAATGAGTAGTACTTTTTTTACACACACACACATGTACTGGTTGAGATGTCTTATATGTTGTGTCATTGAGCTATCCATATGCTCTGCTAGCTACATAACACTGGTCTTATACTGTAAAATGATTCCTATTTATATGCTCTTGTCATGGAGCTAATGAACTTTACCCACATATAGTTCATACAGGTGTGTTCGCACTAGAATCTGTGTGCACAGACTTAACCACGTGGCACAAATCTTTTAGTAAAAGGCTTAGTAAGCAGAATCAGTTTCCGATGTTCAACAAGAGCAATGGTGAAAACCAACCTGGCAGAGGTAAATCTCTTCCTTCCTTCCTTCCTTCCTTCCTACCTTCCTTCCTTCCTATAAGTGCACCCTTTTCATTATACTGCTAGTACTAATTAGAACAAACTTGAAGTGAACTATCCTGATAGTCTGCATCTTTTTATACTAGTTCTCATCAAGGTTATGAGAAGGCCGGGATTAAAGTCACAGAGGTGTCCAGTAACTCAAAGGGAGAAGGAATGCACCATGGAGAGGGCAGAGAGGTTCAAATCTGATAGGCCCTTCACCGTCAAGGCAATGAAGCACAACGATGTCTATGCCTCATACTTCATGGTAATTAATTGATAAATTATATTTCACCTTTTGATACACATATTCAAAAATGCCTTGCTCACTGACTGATCGTGATTGAAATGCAACTTCAGATCATACCAGACATGTTTGTGAACACATTTCTCCCCGAAGAGAGTCGAAATATGACGCTGTGGGACCCACGAGTACACCGGCAGGGAGAGTCCCCGCGCGGCATTCAGCTCCGGGTGGGGTGTGTTGGCCATGCATAACAACCTGGAGAAGTGGGACGTGTGCGTCTTCGAGCTCCTGGACCAGGAATACAACATCAAGATGCACGTCTACAAGGTCATGCTAGAGATCACCCCATGCGTCATCGCACCAAAACGTCGCACATGCGAGTGATAATTCTCCCCAATACGTTTTGATCTAGTGTAGTTGATGATGGAGAAAGACCCATTCTATCCCGTCGTTGTCAAACTGCAATATTAAGTACATTATGTTTGTTGCTGAGGCTAGTTATCAGATTATATGGAAAATATAAGCATGTAGTTCATACTTTCAATTCTTCTCCATGTCTCAATCCCCTTCATAACCTAAGGTTTCTGTCATTGCCGAATTCCCTTTATTTATAACCCTAAAAATTTGCAAAATCCCTCGAGCCACTGCTGCCACAACCAACCATTTTAATTGGATCAATCTCTTATCACGTCCTCTCGTTTCAATCGAAGCCCCCTTGGCGAGGTTGTCTCAACTCTGAAGATCCATCTAGATCTTAATTGGTTCACTAAGCTCGGTAAGCCTACATTCTATGTATCAGATCTATGCTGGCACATTTAAATCTTTAGCCCATTTGCACTATTATGGTTTTCAGTCGGCTTAGATTTCTATCCATAATCCTTGGTGCATCTTACTTTTGTACTACTTCCCACCACAAGAAATGGTGTATCTGTGTTCCTAGTTCTTTCTTCCTGAATGTGTTAGTTCAACATAGATTAAGTTGTGGGATGTAACTGGAGGTTTCAGCATGTTGACAAGATTGACTTATCCTTATTATGATCTTGCAGGCATTTAGACTATTGTTATATTCCTAATGTTGTATTCAGTTAATCGGCTTTATTAAAATATTCGCAATTATTGTAATGCTACCTTTTCTGCAGTGATTGTCCTTGGGTTGCTAGCTACTTAGGCCATACATTTATTGTCTCAATACAAGGCTGGTACAGATTTGAATCATCCATTTATATATGATATCAAAGACATATATGCATGTTTCATGGTTTACCGAATTTGCACAACAGAATAATCGAATTTGTAAATCTCTTGAAGAAAAAATGATGTATTGTTTGGCAAATGCAAATGATCAAAAAGGGGAGGACGTTGTCATGAAATTGTCACGCCAGATGTCCTAGGGTAATGACTTAGTCCCGAGGCCAAGGCATCTATGTGGTAGCTTGAGAGGGGTTGAGCGGAATCGAGAGACGCAACGCAAGAGAAGGATTTAGACAGCTTCGGGCCCCGGGAAACATCATCCAGTAATAGCCCTACATGTTGTTTGATGCTAGATCTCATTATGACATCATGGTGTTGCCGGTAAACCGGCTCTTTGTGTCTAGCCCTAGAGATTATGGCGCCTCTAACTTGTGAGAACTTGTCCCTCTCGGGGAGCCCTGCCCCTCCTTATATATGTTGAAGGGGCGGGTTACATGACTAGTCCTAGTAGGATTAGGATTACTCTATTACAAGGAGTCCTAGTCTTGCTTCCTTTGTAGGAGAACATTCCTTGTGCTTTCTTCATAAACCGGCCAACCATTAACATAAACCGGCCTTCTGGGCCTTGGGCCTTTTCATCCGACCACCGCCCGCCGGGTTACTAGTGAGTGATATTATTCAGGTAGGTTGCTTGTAAACCGTCAAGTAAACCGCCAAGTTTGGCCGGGTCATACCGCGGGGTATATCCCCGACACTAGCCCCCAGTTTAGCTTGGATTTATCCATGGTAAACTTATGCTGCAAAATAATCACACGAACAAATTTGACAGGTTGTGCTCCGGTTTAAGAATTCTTGTAAAACGACACCTGACCATCCGTAAGTCCTTGTCCTTTCCTTCTTCTAGAAAATCCGGGTCAACAGACCAGCTTCATAATCAACTTGCTTTCATAAGAAATATTGTAAATAAGAATCCATTTGAATCGGCCTTCAACAATCTGACTTGACAAAAATATTGGTCTTTGAAAATATTCAACTGATATCCAGCTGGCTTGAGGTTGCCGGTTTATGATTACCATCATTGCCAGGTTATAAAAACTGATAATTCCGGGTCATGACTATTTATAGATGCCGGGTTATGATTGTTGCAAATGCCGGGTCACACAATTAATCTTCCTGATTTTCCCAAAACTGAGAATTTGAAGATGTTCCTCCTTTATATGCATATTACCTGTAGCCCCCAAGTCTTAAGAGGAGAACATAGTGATAGCTTAAGACTTGTTTCAATATAAATGTTGCAACCTTGAAGAAATCCAGATTGTTCCTCCCAGTCACTAGTAAAAACTGAATACTCCATATTATGTAACCCTCAAGTGCCGGGTTGTCATGCTTGCAGCAACCTGGGACTTGTAATTGCCTGATGCTCAAAAACTTCAACCTGTGTAGCCCCAAGGGTCGGGTCATTATGTAAAAGTGAGCAGGGACTTTGTAGATATAATCATATAAACTTGAATAGCAACATGTAGCCCCCAAGGGCCAGCTCAGTAAGAATAATGAGCTGGGACTTTATATATACTTCATTGAAAATGACATTATATAATGTAACTCCATCGTAGGGCTTGAACCCACGTCCACAAGGTTAAGAGCTTTGTGCTTTACCAACTGAGCAGTGGACCCTTCAATATAATGGATTAATATTTGTGTACCTTGAATTGTTGACACGAGCAATTGGTAGCCCACAAGGGCTGGCTCATTATAATGTGATGAGTCGGTTCTTCAATAAGGCCAGTAAAAATGACTTTGCAATTGCCCCCAAGTGTCATGGTGCATGCTGGCAGTGACATGACTTGCATACTTGTTGTAATCTCAATTTGAATAATGTACCCCCCAAGTGCCGGGTTGTAAGCCTGCAGCAACTCGGGACTGTTCCTTCCATTGCAGAATGTCGGGGAAACTGATCGCCCACGAACACCTATGGGACCGGAGCCCCTTCTCGGTACGGCAGGGGGCGGAGGATGCACAAAGAGCAGATCGAGGCGGGCACATGAGCAGTTTACCTAGGTTCGGGCCGCACGGATGCGTAACACCCTGCTCCTGCTTTGGTTTGTATTGTGTTCTTGCTCGGGAGCGAGGAGAGCTACAGTACACTCTAACCGCTAGCAAGACCGAGCGTGGGAATGTTCGATGTTCGGAACCCCCTCTACGTTGCGCATGGGCCTCCTTTTATAGGTCAAAGGGGTCACCGATAGGTATCAACACAAATGAGGGTAAAAATGTAAAAAGGGTGGTAGTTGGAACAGTGTTCCATACCTAACCCTGACGGCAGGGGACAAGGGCATTAAATACCCGTCGCCGTCGCCCAAACAGTGCAAAAAGTGGCCGTCAGGGGCGCCACCGTCCGCCACGATGGTAGCCTTGTCATCGTTGCTTGCCATCGTGTACCCCAGGCTGCACAGCCTTCCGCCACGTGCGTCTGGGATGGTCCCAGAGCGACGCGTGGGTGGATGCGCTGGAGCGCGGGTACTAAGTGGAAGCTTGCCGCGGCAAACGCCTCGCCGCGGTTGCTAACTTGTCTCTTCCGGGAGCTTGTCGCTCATCGGGCCTTGCCGGGACGCGTGGAGCATCGCGGCAAGTTCCTTGAGATGCCTTGATTGGCCTTCCCGGCAAGCTCCTCTTGCCAGGGTCTTGTGCCTTGAGTGGTTTTGTGCCTTGAGTGGCCTTCCCGGCAAGCTCCTCTTGCCGGGGTCTTGTCTTCTTGACTTGGATACTTTGTTCTTGAATGGCTCCAAGGGAACCAAGGAGGATCTTGGCGGTCGCCTGGCAAGCCTTGCCGCGGGACGCTGCAACCGCCCGTGCACAAGTTCGGGATACTAAGGTACCCCTACTTTAGTGCACCGACAGGAGCCCCCGGGCCTGGGCCATACACGGTGCCGAGCGCTGTTGGGCCAGGCCCAAAACAGTGCATGGGCACGCGCGGCCTGCGGCACGCCGTATCTCACTCCGTATCCACCGCGCCCTCCCCTAACGGCACGCGTCAATCGTGGCTTCGTGGGAGAGATCGTGGCATGTTTCTTTAATTGGAAATGCGGAACGTCCGCCCTCTCCCCCCCCCCCCATATAAGCAGGGGAAACAGGGGCAGTTCGTCCATTTGCCCCTTGCTTCTTCAATCCTCAGAAACCTCGGCCGTCCCCCTCCTTCCCGAAGGCCGAAAGAGAGCAGCGCTCTGCCCTCCGTCGCCACCGGCACAACCAGCGCCATCGCCCTCCTTCACCGCTTCCGCCATGGCTCGGAAAGGCGAGAAGGTAAAGACTAAGAAGTCGGTCGAGGCGTTGTGGCTCGCGGCGATGCGGAAGAAGATGGCGGTCTTCCCCCCCAAGCTTGACGCGGAGGAGCTGAGGGATCCTTCTACCTTTTCTGGTCGAGGGAGACGAAGGCGCATCCGCGCACCAAGGTACTCCCAGCCGTCGCTTGCAAAATGTTCCCGAGCGGATATGCGTTCTTCGCCCTGTTCTTCTACTGCAGGCTCTGCCCGCCCTATTCTGAGTTCTTCTGCGACATCATGAACACCTACGGGTTCCACCTCCTTGACTTCACCCCCAACGCCGTTCTCACCATTGTCATTTTCGCACATCTGTGCGAAAACTTTGTCGGAGTCTTCCCCAATGTAGCTCTTTTCCGCCACTACTTCACGCCTCGAGTTGAGAGGGGAGAGCCTCTTCTGGCGGAATCTCTTGGATCTCTAGGACCCACAAGAAGGAAGCTTACTTATTGGGAGAGCTCCGCGGCAAGTGGGATGAGTGGAGAGCCAATTGGTGTTGGATCGTAGAGGATAACCCGCAGCACTTTACCGCCCGGCGCCAAGCCCCAGTAGTACGTGGCGACGACTGGAGCGACCTGGCCCCGGAAGATAGCAGATTGAAAATTGCCACTACCCGGATTCTTCGCCTCAGCCTTGCCGGGCTGACTGTAGGCGCAGTTGGAGCAGACTTTCTCCGCCGCCGCATCGCCCCCCTACAGGAGAGGTAGAGGCCCGCCTGGGAGTTCGAGAACGCGACAGATATCATGAGGCTGCGCCCGGCCCTCAATTATAACTTCACTGTCCTAGAGCTCAACGCGATGCTCCAAGCGTTGTTCAAGTACGACTCCGACCACCCCGAATGGTTCACGTTGCCGAGGGGCGTAGTTCCGCTGTGGAACAGCTCGTCGCTCAGCGGCATCCGTGCAGTGATGCCGATGTGCGACTCCCACGGGATTGACCCAACTTGGCAAGAGCCCACCGACGAAGCTGTGCAGGCGTTCTTCGACAACTTGGAAGAAGTGCCAATCGACTCCGACGAGAAGAAAGGCCTCACCCGCGACACCACTGACCAGGAGATGGCATATATTGCCACCTGGCTGGAGGAGGCAGCGGCAGCCGCGGCCGCGGGTGAGTTCTCGTACACAGTGGAGGAGGCGGAGGCAGCGGAGGCGACAAGCCTTGCCGAGCAGGAAGAGTTTCTCAAAGCGGGGAAGCTTGCCGGGTAGGTTGCCGAGACAAGTGAGCCCGCCGAGCAGGGCGTCAAGTCGAGCGTGCCCGCCGAGCAGGGCGCCGAGTCGAGCGGGCCCGTTGGGGACACGAGCGGCTCACTGGAGATCGGCTCCTCTTCTTCCTCGTCCTCAGGCAGCTCGCCGCCACCAGCAGAGCTTCCAGTTCCACCAAGGAGGCGCCTTCGCAAGGTCGGGGACGCGACGGAGCGGCAGACGGGCCAACAGCCGCCGCGTCGCGCGACACGTTCTACCGCGGCAAGCAAGGCCGCCATGGGAGCACCTCGCGCTTCTGCGGCAACCGGAGCGGGATCTTCCCGGACTGGGGCCTCTGCTCCTGCCGCCCCTCGCGCTTCGGCGGCAACCGGAGCGGGGTCTTCTCAGACCACCATCCCTGCTCCCGCCAAGCGGCCAAGGGAGCCCACTCCTCCGCCTCCTCGCGCCGGGACGCGTGAGCCAGATTTTGACTTCTATGCGCTTAGTTCCGACGAGGAAGAAGAAGAGTAAGTCCTTGCAATTCTTGTATTTCTTCAATTTTCTTTTGCTTTGTCTTGTATCTCTTTTGCCTAACTCTGAACCTGTTCTTTTCCAGAACTTTGGCCCAGAGGGCGGCGAAGAGGGCCAAGGTCCCGGTGATCGTCATCGAGGACGAGCCCGCCGCAGCAGCAGGGGGCGCGCCTGAGACAAGCTAGCCGGACCCGGCAACTGTTCTTCAGAGCAGCCCCCAGCGCAGCCCCCAGCGTAAGTGTGGTTCACTTTTCTGCTTGTCTGGTGCGCGTGGGTCTTCCATCCTTGCTGATATCTTGTTTGTTGACTTGTGTAGGAGCAGAGCAGCAGCACCAGGAGCGCCAGGAGACCGCCCCCGACGTGCCGCACGCTTCGACCACACCGCCAAGGGGAGGCTCTCCGGCGAGGGCGAGCCCTCCGCCAAGGACGAGTTCTCCGCCAAGGGCGAACACTCCGCCAATGGCGAGCTCTCCGGCGAGGGATGGCACTAGCGACCTTCCGCCGGCGGGAGCTACGACCACGCCGCCGAGGGAGAGCTCCCCGGCAAGGAATCTCACCGAGGAGCCAGCCCGCGCAGGTAACCCCTTTGCTTCACTCTTCCCTTGGACTATTCTTCTTTGGATTCTTCTTTTTGGATATTTTCTTGACTGTTTGTCTTTTCTTTTCCTCCGTCAGACCCGTACGTAGCTGAGCCAATGGAGACGGAGGTCATTGTTGATGACGCCGCCGTTGCCGAGGAAACGGTCGGCGCGGACGACCCCGCCAGCGCAGAGGCCGCCAAGGCTGCCGCCGCAGCAGCCGGCAAAGGGGCTGGCGATCGCACTGACGGCCCTGAGGCCGCAGGAGCGCCTGGCGCTACACCGACCGCTGAACCCTCCCCCGCCGCTGCAGCCCCCAGCTCCGACGAGCCCGAGCCAGGCGCCTACCTAAAGGCCGGCAACGATGTCTTCATCCAGCTCCCTTGGGCGTCCATGTCCAGGGCGCTGGTCGTGGGAGAGGTCTTCGACGGGGAGGTGCTTGCCTCCGCCGGGCTGAAGCTTGTGGACGCGCGAGGCAGCAGTAGCAGCAGCGAGCCCGAGGAGGAGCGGCTGCTGCGGAAGTTGCTGGCGCTTTACCGCGCCCGGCAAGCCAAGCTGGAGTCCCGCGAGGCCCTTGCCGCAAAGGCGGGAGCTGATATCAAGAAGCGCGCGGAGGAGCTCCGGGCTATCAACCAAGCAGCTCTCTGGTCCTTGGCGGAGGAGAGGGAGCAGCTTGCCGAAGCGCAGCAGGCCTTCATCCTTGAGAAGGCAGAAGTGGAGGAGCAGCAGCGGCTTGCCGTCGAGGAGCTATCCAGGCGAGAAGGCGAGCTGGCGCAGCGGAAGGTCGACCTCGACAGCCACGAGGATGAGCTTGCCACGCGTGAGCAGTCACTTGGCGGGGCTCTCAAAGAAGCGAAGGACGCTGCCGCGGCCGCCGAGACCGCGAAGAGGGAGTTGGAGACGAGGGTGGCGCAGCTGGAGGCCAACCTCAGGACGAGCCGCGAGGAGGTTGCCGCACTCAAGCTCGAGCGAGAGAAGGACGCCCACAGCCACTCCGAGCTGCAGGTCCGCCTCTCCGAGAAGGGCAAGGAGCTCGCCGTCGCCAAGGACTCCATCGCCGACCTCGAGCTGAAGCTGGCCACCCTAACCCAGACGTTGGACGGCGCCAAGGAGCGGGAGGCGACCCTGAAGGAGGATATCAGGGCCGAGAAGGCGCTGCTGGAGAGCGCTGCCGTCACCCAAAACATCTTCAAGGAAACCGTGGAGCATTGGACAGAAGGTCATGTCAATGCTGCCGCGGATATCGACAAGGAGTTGGAGCAGCTGGGGGCGGAGTATCTCGGGTACTCCACCGATGAGAGCCTCCACCCCAGCGCCAAGCTCACTCTGTTCTTCAGCGGCGTGGCGACGGCCCTCCAGCAACTCCGAGAGAAGATCCCAAAGCAGCTGGCGGACGAGTCGCGCAGGCTCTGCGCGGGGGCCCTGCAGAAGGTGTTGATGAAGGTGGCCTTCCGCAATCCAGGCCTCAACCTCACCAACGTCCTTAGGAGCTTGCCGCCGGACGCCGACCAAGAGGCGCTCAACGCCCTTGTCGCACCCATTGTGGAAAAGGTGGGTGGCATCAAGAGGGTCGAGGGCGACCGCGCGCATTAGTCTTGTCCATTTTCTTCTTTTCCTTGTCGCTATTAGCCACGTTATGAAAAACAGTCTATTAGAGCTGCGACAAGTTATCTTTGTAATATAACTCTATTTTGGGTAGCGAATGCAATGTTATTTCCTTTACTTGACTCTCTTGCTTTGTATGTTTTTACCCTACGATTTTAGGGAACTTGCCGGCGCAGGCACCTTTGCCGCGAGCGCTGAGTGAGGAACTTCAGCAGCCTGCTGGCGGTGCCGTTGCCTACAAGAAACCTTGTCGCAACTAGTTGCAGCACACTTAAGTTGTTGAGCGAACTCGAAAACGAAGTAAGGGCGCGACACTAGTCGCAGCACACTTAAGTCGTTGAGCGTGCTCGAAACAAAGTAAGGGCGCGGTTAGCCATGAGTTGGTTCCTCCGCGCACAGGTTTTCCATACAAAGCGTGGTCGTTCAAGGAAGATAACTTAAAAAATTTAAAAATTTGATTGCTCAAACTTTGGCAACTTAGCTTTTGTGTTGTCTGCTTCCCGGCAAGGCAAGGCTTTCTTGAACGGCGCTTGGTCCATACCACTATCTTCCTTCCCCCCCGACAAACTTGTGCGCGAGGGAACCTTCTTATCCTTGAGAAAAAAGATAGAAGAGAGAATACAGATATGGAGCCTTTGGGCTCGTTATTGCTTACCGGGGGTAGGTGCTGCACAAAATGTCAGATAGTACATGCAAGGAAATAAAAAAGCATGAAATGACAAGTTGTGCGAGGCACATAAGCTTTACTGATGCACGGGGTCTGCGCCCAGCTTTGTACAAAGGATTACATGCAACAGCGGCAAGACTTGTACAAAAGGTGGTTGCCGGAGCGGATCACGGCAACCGCGCCTTATGGGTAAAACTTGCGAAGATGCTCAATGTTCCAGGAGTTGCTCACCGAGAAGCCATCTTCGGTCTCAAGGCGGACAGCGCCGGGCCTAGTGACTCGTTTCACCCGATAAGGGCCTTCCCACTTCGGCGTCATCTTGTTGGAATTCTTGGCGGACTGAACGCGCCGAAGAACAAGGTCGCCTTCCTTGAGACTTCTGGCGTTAACTTTGCGGCTATGGTAGCGGCGCAAAGCTTGCTGGTAGCGAGCAGCTCGCACAACAGCCTGAAGACGGTCTTCCTCAAGGAGCAGCGCGTCATCTTGTCGCAGCTGCTCTTGCTCGAGCTCGTCATAAGCGAGCACTCGAGGTGACCCGTATACGAGTTTCGTGGGGAGAACTGCCTCTGCTCCATAGACTAGAGCAAAGGGTGTCTGTCCAATGGCTCGATTTGGCTTCGTCCTGATCGACCAAAGAACCACCACCAGCTCCTCGATCCAGTTTCTTCCGCACTTGTGCAGCCTGTCGAAAGTTCTTGTCTTGAGTCCGCGCAGCACTTCAGCGTTTGCTCTCTCCGCTTGACCGTTGCTCCTCGGGTGAGCAACAGAAGCGAAGCAGACCTTGGCGCCAAGATCTTGGACGTACTGCATGAAGGTGCGACTTGTGAATTGCGTGCCGTTGTCGGTGATGATCCTGTTAGGGATCCCGAAACGGCAAACAATCGACCTGAAGAACTTGACTGCTGACTGCGTGGTCACCTTTCTCACTGGCTCCACTTCCGGCCACTTCGTGAACTTGTCGATTGCAACGTACAAGTACTCAAAATGGCCAGGATAAAGGGATCGTCTGGAGAGCTTGAGCTGGCTGGTGTATCTGTTTGGAATGGAACTGGCACGCTTCACACTTGGTTACTTGTGCAGTTGCATCCTGGAGGGCTTCTGGCCAAAAGAAACCTTGCCGAAATGCTTTGCCGACAAGTGCTCTTGCGCCAATATGGTGACCACATATGCCTCCATGTATCTCTGCCAACAGCTTCTGTTCATCTTCCCGGGGAATACACTTCAATTTCACACCGTTGAGTCTTCTTCTGCACAGTGTGTTATCTACAAACTGGTACGTACTTGACTGCCGAGCTACTTTTTCCGCTTCTTCTTGCTCTTCGGGAAGCTCTCCTGTCTGGAGGAAACGGACAATCTGCTGTGCCCATGCTGGAGCTTGTGGCTCGACATCAAGGACTAAAGGCACATCTGCTGCTGCGGGAACATCAGCTTCTACGACGAGAACCTGCGTCTCAGCCGGAGCTTGATGTTCCCCGGCAAGCTTGCCGGAGCAAAACTTGTCGGGAGCGTCTGCTTCAACTTTACAAACCCTAGGGCTTGCAGGAGCAGACTGCTCTTCAGCATTTTTGGTGTTGATCATGGAGACTTTCTTGGCGGCGGCTTCGGGGAGCTCTGCCGGAAAATAGTCACCGGAAACCAACTTCCTCTTCTTTCTCTGTCCAGTTGATGGTGTTACGGATGGCTGAGTCAGCTTGAGCACAAAGATCCCTGGTTCCATAGGTAACTTTAGCGCGGCGCACTTTGACAGGCCATCTGCGATGTCGTTCTGAGCTCTTGGAACATGCTCCATCTGTAGGCCGTCAAAGTGTTCTTCAAGCTTTCTCACTTCATCGACGTAAGCTTCCATCAATGGGCTATGGTAGTTCTTGTTCACTTGGCGGACGACAAGCTGCGAGTCACCCCTTACAATCAGCTTCTTGATCCCAAGGTCTGCCGCGATCTTGAGACCGGCAAGCAAACCTTCATACTCTGCAGTATTGTTCATTGCTTGCTCCTTGGGAAAGTGCATCTGGACGACGTACTTGACGTGTTCTCCGGTGGGTGCGACAAGCAGCACGCCAGCACCGGCGCCTTGCAGCTTCCTTGACGGGGATGCTCGTCTCTGGAATCTCTTCATCTGGTGTTGGCGCCCACTCTGCTATAAACTCAGCCAATGCTCTGCTCTGGATAGTTGAAGTGCTCTCAAACTTGAGGCCAAAGCTTGACAGCTCCAGTGCCCACTCAACAATCCTGCCTGTTGCTTCTGGATTCTGCAGTATCCTCTTCAGCGGAAAGCGAGTGACCACTGTTATCTCATGTGCTTGGAAGTAATGGCGCAGCTTCCTCGAGGCCATGAGAAGGCCGAAAAGCAACTTCTGCACACCAGAGTACCTTGATCTAGCCCCCTGGAGAAGGGAACTGACAAAGTAAACTGGGCGCTGCACCATCTTCTTCCGTACCTCTTCCTGCATCTGCGCAGATCCATCCTTGTCGGGACCAAAGCTTGTCGGAGAAGCCCCCTGCTTGTCACTGGACGTGCTTGCCGCGGCCACTAGCTCATCGTCTGCCTCCCTTTCCGCTACTAACGCAGCACTAACCACTTGATTGGTTGCCGCTAGATACAGCAGCAACTTCTCTTGTGGTTTAGGTGCGACAAGTATCGGAGTAGAGGACTGGTACACTTCAAGTCTCGCAGCGCAGCCTCCGCTTCCGGAGTCCATTTCATTGGACCTGCCTTTTTCAAAATTTTGAAAAATGGCAGGCCGCGCTCAGCAGACTTAGAGATAAACCTGCTGAGAGCAGCCACACAGCCGGCAAGTCTTCGCACATCCTTGACGCGCTTCGGTGCTTCGATCTGCTCGATGGCCTTGATCTTGTCGGGATTGGCTTCAATCCCCCTCTGGGACACGAAGAACCCGAGAAGCTTGCCGGAGGGGACCCCAAACACGCACTTCTCGGGGTTGAGCTTGAGCTGGATCTTGCGCAGATTTGCAAAGGTTTCATCTAAATCTTGGATCAGAGTAGTCCTGTCCTTGCTCTTGACCACTATGTCATCCATGTACGCTTCTACATTTCTGTGAATCTGTGGCTCAAAAGCTGTATGGACTACCCTTGCAAATGTTGAACCAGCATTCTTCAATCCGAAAGGCATGCGTATGAAACAGTAAGTGCCACATGGGGTAATGAATGCGATCTTCTCTTCATCTTCTTCAGCCATGAAGATCTGGTGGTATCCTGAGTATGCATCAAGAAATGAAAGCAGGTCGCATCCAGCCGTGGAGTCAACAATCTGGTCAATGCGCGGCAAGGGAAATGGATCTTTGGGACAAGCTTTATTCACATCGGTGAAGTCGATACAAAGCCTTCACTTCCCGTTCGCCTTGCGCACGACTACAGGATTGGCCAACCACGTTGGATGGAGCACTCCTTTGACAAGGCCTGCTTCTTCCAACTTCTTGATTTCTTCTGCTATGAACTCTTGGCGCTCCACTGCTTGTTTCCTAACTTTTTGCTTGACGGGCCACGCGTGGGGACAAACAGCAAGCTTGTGCTCAATCACTTTCCTGGGAACACCTGGGATGTGAGGGATCGAAGAAGGTGAGAGTGTCTAGAGGGGGGGGGGTGATTAGACTACTCGACAAGATAAAAATTCTGTCTTTTATCAAGAACAGTTTTTGACAGTTTTTGCATAGCACACAAGTCAAGTAGCACACTACAGATGCAATTCTAGAGTATGAGCAGCGGAAAGTAAATTGCACAAGTAGTAAGGAGAAGTGGAGAAGATCAAACGCAATTTGGAGACGCAATGATTTTTCCCGTGGTTCCGATAGGTAGTGCTATCGTACATCCACGTTGATGGAGACTTCAACCCACGGAGGGTAACGGCTGCGCGAGTCCACGGAGGGCTCCACCCACGAAGGGTCCACGAAGAAGCAACCTTGTCTATTCCATCATGGCCTACGCCCACGGAGGGCTAGCCTTACTCGGGGTAGATCTTCACGAAGTAGGCGATCTCCTTGCCCTTACAAACTTCTTGGTTCAACTCCACATCTCGATGACGGAGGCTCCCAAGCGACACCTAACCAATCTAGGAGGCACCACCCTCCAAAAGGTAATAGATGTTGTAGATGATGATGAACTCCTTGCTCTTGTGCTTCAAATGATAATCTCCCCAACACTCAACTCTCCTCACTGATTTGGCTTTGGTGGAAGAAAGGATTGAGTGGAAAGCAACTTGGGAAGGTTAGAAATCAAGTTTCATATGGTAGGAATGGAGCAACTTGATCTCAACACAAGGGTAGGTAGTTCTCTTCTCAGAAAGTGTAAGGTAGGAGTGGTAGTTCTTTCTGATGGCTCTCTCCACGAATGAAGAGGGGGTGGAGGGGTATATATAGCCTCCACACAAAATCCAACCGTTACACACATAATTGAGCAATCTCGGTGAGACCGAAGTGGAAACTCGGTCAGACCGAAAGTTCAAATATAGTGAACGTTGGGGTTTTCGGTGGGACCGAAAATACCATCTCGGTGAGACCGAAAGTGTAAATAATATGAACGTTGGAGTTTTCAGTGGGACCGAGAAAGAAAACTCGGTTAGACCGATTTGAGAAAAGACAGGAACATGCCAATTTCGGTAAGACCGATTTTATCAACTCGGTGAGACCGATTTGATGACAAATGGTTACAGAAGCTTGGCAGCCCATATTTCGGTGAGACCGATCTCAAACTCGGAATGACCGATTTTTCTAGGGTTTGACTTATGGCTGAGGTGGTTCATCTCGGTGGGACTGAGTTGGAAGAATCGATTTGTCCGAGATTACTTATGAGTGTGTATTGTAGTGAAAGTTGCTGATAGTTGAAGAAGATATATCACTAAGCACTTGAGCAACCAGATCATCAACACAACCTCATCCCCTTTTAATAGTATTGGCTTTTCCTATGGACTCAATGTGATCTTGGATCACTAAACAAAAAATGGAGTCTTGAGCTTTTGCCAATGCTTGCCTTAGTATTTGAGGGGTCCACTTCTTCAGTCCTTTAGCCATGCCAATGTGATTGAATTTCCTAAAACATGCTTGATAAAAGCATTAGTACAACCACAAAGTATGTTGTCATTAATTACAAAAACCACCCAGGGAGCAAATGTGCTTTCAATCTCCCCCTTTTTGGTAATTGATGGCAACACACTAAAATCACTCTAAACAAAACATCAAAGCTTATTGAAAGAAAGACAGAATTATCATGAAAGCTTTGACAAGCATGTAGTACACAGGCTCCCCCTACAAGTGTGCAAGATTTTCATAGATTATGGTTTTGGACTACCACAAGCACACAAGAGAGATAAGCAAGATGTGCTACATGCAGCTTGGCTATATGCATCAGAGCAGATGAAAAGAAGTGAGTGATAATGCATATGTGCATGGTGATTTCTTGCAAACAAGTATTTACAAGCAAGTCACCATCATGCACATTCTGCAAGATGCATATACTTACCTTGAGGTTCCTTGGCATTGTACCTGAAGGGATAAACTTGGGAAAACAAGGTTAGATAACACAAGAGTATTCCTTCAACCAACTGCAAGAACATCAAGAGTACCAAGCCAGGGATGACATGTATAAGGGGTGTCTCATATTGAGCACAAGCTTGAATCAGCAAACATGTCTCCGAAACTAAAAGATTTTCAATGAACACTGAGAGATTTTGCTTTCCATAAGATATCAAGGTGTGATGGAAGAAGCAAAATCAAAAGAATGATGCCAATAGAGAATGATGTCCAAATGTAAAGTACGGCAAAGCTTTGATGTGATTCTCTCCCCCTTAAGATAAGATTGCTTTTCTTCTTCCCCTAAGTCTTCTCTTCTCCCCCTACTCCCCCTAAGTCTTCTCCCCCTTTGACATCAAGTGCCGAAAAGGACAGCAAACTAGGTAGGGCAGGAAAGATGGAAGGAAAGAAGTGGGATCCTTAAGAATCACAACAGGGCAAATAGGAACATTCATAGAGAAACATTGAGTGGAGCTGCAGAAGTTGATGTCCTGGAAGATAAATCGGCGACACCGAATTAGATGGATCGGTGGGTCCGAATCCTTTTCGGTTAGACCGAAAATTTTAACTCGGTGACGCCGAGTTTAATTCCAAGGAAATACAGAAAATAATTCAGCTCACTTTGCGAGGAATGTTTCAAAGGATTTGCAATGAATTTGTGAAAGATTTTCAGGGAATTGATCAGAGCCAGAATGATATACAAAAAGACAGAAGAAAAAATGAAAAAGATTCCTAGATGAAGTTTTTTTTTGTTTTTTGTTAAAAAGAAAACTCAATGAAAGAACATAAGAGAAAAACAGAAAGACTCCAAAACATATATACTTCATCTAGAAACAGGTCGGCGACAAGGTCACCTATGTTTGAGTATATTGACTTAGGAGTCAAATGAGGACATTTGATCATAGGTCATACTCATCATTTAAGCTCAAAATGGGGTTGCCATTTTTCGATTAAGCATTTGATGTGATCACATCTTATGAAGGTGCTTGTACTCATGACTTTGAGCAAAGCTCCTTAAAGATGTGAAGAACATACCTTGGGCTTGTTGTTGCTTTACTCATGTAGGTAAGCTTGATGTAGGTGCTCATTGAATGTGAAGTTGGAGCGCCATTTCTACTTGTGTAGTTCATCTTCCTACATGGGTTAGGCAAGCAAGGAAATACTCGAGGATATCCAAGATGACAAGAGTGAAATACTAGATGTATAAGATGTCAAAAAGGATATGTGGAATTTTGTTCCTTGAGCTCAACATCCCAAAGGGCTAGATACTTGGTCAATGACAAGATTACTCATGATTTGAGTGTGTGGTAATCTTGTGGAATGTAGATCATCCAAGTACCTGCAAGGAGTTAGATGCAATACAAGGAGGCAAATGTGTCCAAGACATATGATCATCATCATAAGAGAAATATCAAGGATTAGTCAAGTGGGCTCAAGCCTTGCATGCATCAATGGAGTTCTCACTCCAAGTTTGAAGCATCAATGATGTTCAACTCACTCCTTAAGCGACAAAACACCTTCTCATCAAGAGGTTTTGTAAAGATATCAGCAAGTTGTTTGTCAGTACGAACATGCTTAAGATTAATGTCACCCTTGGCAATATGATCACGAATAAAATGGTGACGAACTTCAATATGCTTTGTTCGAGAGTGTTGCACTGGATTGTGTCCAATTTTAATTGCACTCTCATTGTCACAAAGCAAGGGAACATGTCTCACATGTATCCCATAATCTTTAAGCGTTTGTGTCATCCATAGCAATTGAGCACAACACGAACCAGCAGCAATATATTCCGCTTCGGCAGTGGATAATGATACCGAATTTTGTTTCTTGGAGGACCAAGATACAAGGGATCGACCAAGGAATTGACACGTACCCGAAGTTGACTTTCTATCAACCTTGTCACCGGCATAGTCCGAGTCGGAATAGCCAACAAGGTCGAAAGAGGCTCTCTTAGGATACCAAATGCCAAAGTTTGGTGTGTGTATCAAGTATCTCACTATCCTTTTAACAGCTTTAAGATGACATTCTTTAGGGGCTGCTTGATATCGCGCACACATGCACACACTCAACATTATGTCAGGACGGGAAGCACAAAGATATAGTAGAGAACCAATCATAGATCGGTAAACCCTTTGATCAACGGGTTCTCCATCTTTTGTCAAGTCATTGTGTCCACTAGTAGGCATGGGGGTACTCATACCTTTGCTTTCTTGCATGTTGAACTTCTTGAAGAGATCCTTGGTGTACTTTGTTTGTGAGACAAAAGTACCCTCCTTAGATTGCTTGATTTGCAACCCAAGGAAGAATTTGAGTTCACTCATCATGGACATCTCATACTTCTCCGACATGAGCTGTCCAAACTTCTTGCTAAAATGAGGGTTAGTTGAACCAAAGATAATATCATCAACATATATTTGGCACACAAATAGTTCACCATTAACCCTTTTTGTGAACAGCGTTGAGTCTATCTTTCCAATCTCAAAGCCTTTTTCAAGAAGAAAACTAGTCAAGCATTTGTACCAAGCTCTAGGAGCTTGTTTAAGACCATAAAGGGCTTTATGCAACTTGTAAACATGATTAGGCTTTTTGGGATTCACAAATCCGGGAGGTTGTTTTACAAATACTTCCTCCTCAATTTCACCATTTAGGAAAGCACTTTTGATATCCATTTGATAGAGAGTAATATCATGGTGATTGGCATTAGCAAGAAGGATGCGAATGGACTCAAGTCTAGCAACGGGGGCATAGGTCTCACCATAGTCCATACCTTCGACTTGTGTGTAACCTTGAGCTACGAGACGAGTCCTGTTGCGGATGACTTGTCCATCTTCATCTTGCTTGTTCCGAAACACCCATTTGGTTCCAATGATGTTTTGATCATCCTTGGGCTTCTCTACCAAAGTCCATACTTTGTTCCTCTCGAAGTTGTGTAGTTCTTCGTGCATAGCGTTCACCCAATCCGGGTCTTCAAGTGCTTCTTCTACCTTCATAGGTTCAATACTAGAGATAAATGAGTAATGCTCACAAAAGTTAGCTAAGCGAGTTTTAGAGCGAGTGATTCTCCCGGACTTGATGTCGTTCATCATTTGTTCCACGGGATGATTTTTCTTGACTCTTGCTCGGACTCGGGATAGCTTTTGTTGATGTTGTGGCTGAGCTTCCTCATCATCTTCATCTTCCTCTTCTTCTTCTTCATTGTTGTTGGTGTTGTCTTGAGGTGGTGGAGAAGGAGGTTGTGGTGGATCTTCTTGTTGCACTTCCTCATCTTGGTGAGTTCCACTTGTGGAGGCCTCCATGTTGCCTTGAGGTTCATCTCTCCGTGAGGTAGGGGGCTCCACATATGTAGATGAGGTACTCTCCTTCACTTCCATGGGATGGATCTTTCCAATGGATAAATCTTGGATAGCTTCCGATGGGTCCTTGTCTCCTACATCAATAGGCATTTGCTCTACTTGCGAGCCATTAGATTCATCAAACTTCACATCTACCGTCTCTTCAACCTTTCGGGTGAAATTGTTGTAGACACGGTAGGTGTGGGAGTTTGATCCATAACCAAGGAGAAAGCCTTCATGAGATTTAGGAGCAAATTTAGGCCGACGATGCTTATCAAGGATATAGCATTTTGAACCAAAGACACGAAAGTATCCCACTTGGGGTTTGTTACCGGTGAGGAGCTCGTATGATGTCTTGCCGAGGAGCTTATGAAGATAAAGCCTGTTGATAGCATGACAAGCTGTCTCGACCGCTTCTCCCCAAAAATGCTTCGGTGTCTTGTATTCATCAAGCATCGTTCTCGCCATCTCTATGAGCGTTCGGTTCTTCCTCTCAACAACTCCATTTTGTTGAGGAGTGTACGTAGCTGAGAACTCATGTAGAATCCCTTCCTCATCGAGAAAAGAGTCTACATTGGCGTTCTTGAACTCCGTTCCATTGTCACTCCGAACTTTCTTGATCTTCACCTCAAATTTATTTTGGGCCTTTTTGGCAAAGGTCTTGAAGATTCTCTGAACCTGCGATTTATCATCAAGGAAAAATACCCACGTAAATCTGGAATAATCATCAACTATAACTAGACCAAAGGAGTTACCACCAAGTCTTTCGTAAGCATTGGGACCGAAGAGATCCATATGAAGAAGCTCAAGCGGTCTCCTTGTGGTCATGATGTTTTTCACGGGATGACTTCCACCAACTTGTTTTCCTGCTTGACAAGCACTACAAAGTCTATCTTTGTCAAAGCGAACATCTTTAACACCAAGAATATGATCACCTTTGATCAGCTTGTCTAGATTACGCATACCAACATGTCCTAGCCTTCTATGCCATAACCAACCTTTAGAGGATTTAGCAATGAAACAAGCTCTAGGTTGGGCTTTCTTAGTGAAATCAACAATATATAGATCACCTCTACGGATACCGGTAAATGCCATGTTT
Source organism: Secale cereale (assembly GCA_902687465.1). NCBI lineage: Eukaryota > Viridiplantae > Streptophyta > Magnoliopsida > Poales > Poaceae > Secale > Secale cereale. Next base: position 828,695,469 of record LR738715.1, on the reverse strand, counting down.
TGATTGTCACGACGAAAGACTTGGCAATCTACTTTGGTGAATAGCACATTGAATCCAAAGTCAGCTAATCTAGACACGGAAAGTAAATTGTATCCAAGAGATTCTACAAGCATGACATTTTGAATAGAGCTATCATGAGATATGGCCACCTTACCAAGGCCAACTACCTTACCCTTGGAGTTGTCTCCAAAAGTCACATACTTGCGTGGACCATCGTTCTTTGCAAGCTCTCGAAACATGTCTTTGTCTCCGGTCATGTGATCGGTGCATCCACTATCAAGAATCCACTCTTTTCCGCCGGACATGTAGTCTCTCAGGTTTGCCATGAGATTGAGACTCTTCATGACCTCATTTAGCTCGGTGTCCGAATCGGAGTAATCATCATCATGCTCATGCTCATCATCATATTGACCCATAGATTGTTCATCATCAACACCTAGGTCAATTTTATAAGTACTTGCATTAGTTCTGTCAATGTGACAATAATCTTCGGAATGTAATGCAAGAGCATTTCTAATTAAAACATTGATGAGAGCGGGATCACCCTTCTTTTTCATAAGATCACGAAGCTCAAAGAAGCATTTATCAAAGTTAGGATCATTGGGGTGCATCTTATCAAATTCAATAGTATTGTATAGAATTTTATCAAGACCTCTCATAGAGTAGTCCGGATAAAGTTCTTCCAAGAACTTCCATATAGCATAGGCACACTCAAAGTTTGTAACGAGCTTAAGCAAATCATCGGGTAACCCTCTAATGATAAGATTTACAGTTCTAAGGTTACAAAGCAAATCAAGCTCTTCATCCATGGTAGGGTGCAAGGGATCAAAAGGAGGCACATAGGGGGTCTCAACATATTTGCACAAATTGTACCTCTTAAAGATACTAAGCATTTCAGACCTCCATGAGTTATATGACTCTCCATTAAGAATAGGCACTCTATGGCTAACACTCCCAAACGTAGACACGTCCATCTTCCTCCAATGGTGTGTAAACCAAAGCAATGGAGACCAAGGCTCTGATACCAATTGAGGGATCGAAGAAGGTGAGAGTGTATAGAGGGGGGGTGATTAGACTACTCGACAAGATAAAAATTCTGTCTTTTATCAAGAACAGTTTTTGACAGTTTTTGCATAGCACACAAGTCAAGTAGCACACTACACATGCAATTCTAGAGTATGAGCAGCGGAAAGTAAATTGCACAAGTAGTATGGAGAAGTGGAGAAGATCAAACGCAATTTGGAGACGCAATGATTTTTCCCGTGGTTCCGATAGGTAGTGCTATCGTACATCCACGTTGATGGAGACTTCAACCCACGGAGGGTAACGGCTGCGCGAGTCCACGGAGGGCTCCACCCACGAAGGGTCCACGAAGAAGCAACCTTGTCTATTCCATCATGGCCTACGCCCACGGAGGGCTAGCCTTACTCGGGGTAGATCTTCACGAAGTAGGCGATCTCCTTGCCCTTACAAACTTCTTGGTTCAACTCCACATCTCGATGACGGAGGCTCCCAAGCGACACCTAACCAATCTAGGAGGCACCACCCTCCAAAAGGTAATAGATGTTGTAGATGATGATGAACTCCTTGCTCTTGTGCTTCAAATGATAATCTCCCCAACACTCAACTCTCCTCACTGATTTGGCTTTGGTGGAAGAAAGGATTGAGTGGAAAGCAACTTGGGAAGGTTAGAAATCAAGTTTCATATGGTAGGAATGGAGCAACTTGATCTCAACACAAGGGTAGGTAGTTCTCTTCTCAGAAAGTGTAAGGTAGGAGTGGTAGTTCTTTCTGATGGCTCTCTCCACGAATGAAGAGGGGGTGGAGGGGTATATATAGCCTCCACACAAAATCCAACCGTTACACACATAATTGAGCAATCTCGGTGAGACCGAAGTGGAAACTCAGTCAGACCGAAAGTTCAAATATAGTGAACGTTGGGGTTTTCGGTGGGACCGAATATACCATCTCGGTAAGACCGAAAGTGTAAATAATATGAACGTTGGAGTTTTCGGTGGGACCGAGAAAGAAAACTCGGTTAGACCGATTTGAGAAAAGACAGGAACATGCCAATTTCGGTAAGACCGATTTTATCAACTCGGTGAGACCGATTTGATGACAAATGGTTACAGAAGCTTGGCAGCCCATATTTCGGTGAGACCGATCTCAAACTCGGAATGACCGATTTTTCTAGGGTTTGGCTTATGGCTGAGGTGGTTCATCTTGGTGGGACTGAGTTGGAAGAATCGGTTTGTCCGAGATTACTTATGAGTGTGTATTGTAGTGAAAGTTGCTGATAGTTGAAGGAGATATATCACTAAGCACTTGAGCAACCAGATCATCAACACAACCTCATCCCCTTTTAATAGTATTGGCTTTTCCTATGGACTCAATGTGATCTTGGATCACTAAACCAAAAATGGAGTCTTGAGCTTTTGCCAATGCTTGCCTTAGTATTTGAGGGGTCCACTTCTTCAGTCCTTTAGCCATGCCAATGTGATTGAATTTCCTGAAACATGCTTGATAAAAGCATTAGTCCAACCACAAAGTATGTTGTCATTAATTACCAAAACCACCCAGGGAGCAAATGTGCTTTCAGGATGTCAGACGGTTGCCATGCAAACACGTCGACATTCGCCCGCAGAAAAGCAACGAGCGCGCTTTCCTATTTAGGGTCGAGCGTGGCACTGATGGTGAAAGTACCACCAGTGCCGTCCTCCTTGGCGGACACCTTCTTGGTTGCTGGCGGAGCTGCCATCGTCTTCTTACACTTGCCGGTGGAGCTCGATGGTGCGTCCTCGACGGTAGCGCAGCACTCCGAAGAGGTGCGCTTGCCGGAGTGGACCCCAGAGCTCTTGCCGGACTCGGTCTTCTTCTCCCCCCCGGGAGCTTCAGCGGCAAGTGTTTGTCGATCTGTTGCGGCTGCTGCATCCCGGTAAATCTTGTCGGCACAGATAAGGGCGTCCTTCTTGTCGCCAGGGACAGAGATGACGCTTATCGGGCCTGGCATCTTGAGCATGTTGTAGGCGTAGTGAGAGGCTGCCATGAACTTGGCGAGTGCTGGACGGCCGAGTATCCCATTGTAAGGAAATGGGAAATCATCAACGTCAAAAGTGACCCTCTCGGTCCTGAAGTTCACCTTGCCGCCAAATGTCACAGGCAACGTGATCTTCCCCTTCGGCTTGCTCCTTCCCGGGTTAATTCCTTGGAATGTGCCGGTCTCTTCGAGCTCGCTGTCAGGGATCTGGAGTTTGCGGACCACAGCGGAGGAGATCATGTTCAAGCCGGCCCCGCCGTCAACTAACATCTTGGTGACCTTGAGGTTGCGGATAGTTGGTGAAACCAACATCGGCAAGCACCCGACCGCAGTTGTGCGATCAGGGTGGTCCTCAATATCAAAGATGATAGGCGTGCTGGACCACTTCAGAAGCTTGCGCGATTCGACAGGTGGTTCTGCCGCATTGACTTCACGCACCCACTGCTTGAGTTGGCGGTGTGAAGTATGCAGAGAAGCACCGCCGCCAATGCACAAAACTTCTGTGGCTTTTTGAAACTCCTGCTCGCTGGTCTCTCCATCATCCATGCCCTCGTCGTCGTCTTCATCTTCATCATTGTCGCGGCCGCGGGGAGGTCTGTCTCCTTGCCGTTGCTTGGCCTTGTCGCGGTGTCCTCCCCGGCCATTGAAAGGCCGCTTCTTGCCGGATCCTCCATCACCTCCTTGGGCCTTCTCCTTGTCGCTCCGCTCGTACTCAGCCTTCTGCTGCTCAACAAGCAGCTCGACTCTCTTGCAATTCTGCAGATCGTGGCCCTTGGTGCGGTGGAACTTGCAGTACTGCTTGTCGGTGCCGTCCTTCTTGTCGGCGGCCGCCACAGCCTGGCAGTTGGTGCAAGCAGCAGTCTCCTTGCTGGAGCTACCAACTTGGGCTTTCTTGGTGCCAGCCTCCTTGCCGGACTGCTCAACGACTAGCACTTCCTTGTTCCTCTTCTTCCTGTTGTTCCGCCGCCGGTTTTTCTTTGCCGGGGCGGCATCCTCGCTGTCAGATCCTCCGGCTCCTGTGTCCTCTCCGGGGAGTTTCCTCCCCTCTTCAGCGCATGCGCACTTGTCGGCCAGAGCGTACAGCTCGCTGACGTCCCTGATCTTGCACATCGCCATCTCCTCCCTCATCCTGCGGTTACACACGTTCTGGTGGAACGCGCTGATAACCGCAGCAGGGTGGACGTCTGGGATGTTGTGCTGGACACGGCTGAACCTCTGGATATACTTGCGCAGGGGCTCTCCTTCCTTCTGGGCGAGTAGGTGAAGGTCACTCTCCTGGCCTTGAGGCTTGTGGCCGCCTATGAAGGCGCCGACAAACTGATGGCACAGGTCAGCCCAAGAAGAAATGGAGTTATCCGGCAAGTGCATGAGCCAAGATCTGACGTTTGGCTTGAGCACCAGCGGGAAGTAATTGGCGAGTATCTTCTCGTCTCGTCCCCCAACGGCCTGCACCGCGATGGTGTAGATGCTGAGGAACTCCGACGGATGTGTCTTGCCGTCATACTTCTCCGGTACGTCGGGCTTGAAGTTCTTCATGCTGGGCCACTGGACTTGCCACAGCTCACGACTGAACGCAGGACAACCTACCGCGTACGGCAAGTCGCCTGGTCCCCCTGGCGCTTGCATGTCAACAGCGGGCCCAGCGCGCTGGTCTGATTGTCGCCGCGCTTCTCTTCGGCGCTCGATGCGGGTACGAGCGTCTTCTTGTCGTCGATCATCAAGATCTTGGCGCTGATCGCGACGAGCTCACGGATCTGACGACGCGGTGGAGTTGCTGTCGAGGTTGACCCGGCGAGTCGGCGATCTTGGCCTTCGGGGCGGGGAGTGCACGATGGTTGCACCCCCAGCGGTTTTGTCGCCATCGGCCCGCGCCTGGCTGGCTTGCCGCGGCCGCGATGTGCTCGGCTGCTGCGGAGTGTCGCCGTTGGCGAAGGCGATGAGGCTTTGGATGGTGGCCCTCCAGTTGTCGGCCTTGTCTGTCGCTGGAGGGAAATCTAGGAGCAGCTGAGCTCGTGCTAGAGCTTCTGCTGGAGTGGCGGGTAGCGGTGGCGAACGGTGCGAGGAGCGGGATATGCTCGGACTTCTAACTACGTTAGAAGGAGCAACATCCCGTCCCGGCGATCGTGCCTTGCTCGTGCCGGCATATTGATGTGCATGCTGGCCTTGAGCGTCCCGAGATCCGCCAGCTTGACCTTGGCCCAGCAAGCGTATGGTACCTTGAGTACCACGGCGCTGCCGGTCCCGTGCCTCCTGAGATGGGCGCGGTGCGTGCACGGACGCCGAGGTCTTGGAGTGTGCCTGGTCGTCGTGGGAACCGGCTACGCCGCCGGTGAGCAGCGCAGCTTTGTCCTTGGACTTGGCGGCACCATGAGTTCCCTCATCGACGTACGTTCTTCCGCCGGCGTCTACCCCACCAGCCGTTGGCTCCGGCGGTGGCGGGATCGACGCGGACGGGCCTACTGCCTCTGAAGCCTTCTTCTTCGACGGCATGCTGATGGAATCGATGAAGTTGATGAAGTTGGTGAAGATCTAGCTCGTGTGGACGCCAGATCAGGTTCACACAACCTCGACGCTTCCCCTACCTGGCGCGCCAAAGATGTCGGGGAAACTGATCGCCCACGAACACCTATGGGACCGGAGCCCCTTCTCGGTAAGGCAGGGGGCAGAGGATGCACAAAGAGCGGATCGAGGCGGGCACATGAGCAGTTTACCCAGGTTCGGGCCGCACAGATGCTTAAAACCCTACTCCTGCTTTGGTTTGTATTGTGTTCTTTCTCGGGAGCGAGGAGAGCTACAGTAAACTCTAACCGCTAGGAAGACCGAGCGTGGGAATGTTCGTTGTTCGGAACCCCCTCTACGTTGCGCATGGGCCTCCTTTTATAGGTCAAAGGGGTCACCGACAGGTGGCAACACAAATGAGGGTAAAAATGTAAAAAGGGTGGTAGTTGGAACAGTGTTCCATACCTAACCCTGACGGCAGGGGACAAGGGCATTAAATGCCCGTCGCCGTCGCCCAAACAGTGCAAAAAGTGGCTGCCAGGGGCGCCACCATCTGCCACGACGGTAGCCTTGTCATCGCTGCTTGCCACCGTGTACCACAGTCTGCACAGCCTTCCGCCACGTGCGTCTAGGATGGTCCCAGAGCGACGCGTGGGTGGATGCGCTGGAGCGCGGGTACTGAGTGGAAGCTTGCCGCGGGAAATGCCTCGCCGCGGTTGCTAACTTGTCGCTTCCGGCAGCTTGTCGCTCACCGGGCCTTGCGGGGACGTGTGGCGTGTCGCGGCAAGTTCCTTGAGATGCCTTGATTGGCTTTCCCGGCAAGCTCCTCTTGCCAGGGTCTTGTGCCTTGAGTGGTTTTGTGCCTTGAGTGGCCTTCCCGGCAAGCTCCTCTTGCCGGGGTCTTGTCTTCTTGACTTGGATACTTTGTTCTTGAATGGCTCCAAGGGAACCACGGAGGATCTTGGCGGTCGCTTGGCAAGCCTTGCCGCGGGACGCTGCAACCGCCCGTGCACAAGTTCGGGATACTAAGGTACCCCTACTTTAGTACACCGACACAGAATAAATTATATCCATTGATAAAATAATATCCATTGCGCTAAAGCGACTTTGAAAACCTTAATCATAATACTTGTTATTGATAACCATAATAAAATCCAGCCATGTTGGCTATTTGAAGATTTGAATAATATAACCCGGTTTGAAAACCGATTCCATTGATATTTGATCACATTGTTGGTTTTACCAAGCCAGTGCAGTAAAGGTGGTAACCCAAAATTTGAGCACTGGTAATTATCATAGATTGCCGGTTTATAAGTTAAACCTGGCGGGTTAATAAACACCGGTCATTATCTTATCTCATACTGGCGACTTATAGTCAAAAGCCAGGCCGGGTCAATAAACACCGGTCATTATTTACCATCATATACTCGTGACATGTAGTCAAAAGCCAGGCCGGTTTAATAAACACCGGTCATTATCTTATCTTATACTGGTGACTTATAGTCAAAAGCCATGCCGGTTTAATAAACACTGGTCCTTATCTTACCTGCCTCTACATAAAACAATGTTTAAAGTGTCCTGGCGGTTTATTGCCGGACGGGTCATAGTGCCCAAACACATGATCTAAGTGTATAACTTGAACTGTGTACCAAATATAAAGTATGTATCATACCTGTGATTAAGTGTATCACAATAAACCTTAATCCGACAGGAAGAAATAATGATCCAAGGTACAAGTATTGATGACTCCCTTGATTACTTGTCGGTTCATTATGAAACCGAACCGGGTTATGATGAACTCCGGTCTAACTATAGTTAGTACTGGTGTTTGTAACCCAGACTAAAACTCTGTAAACGCAAATGTAGTGTCAACCTATAGTCATCCACTCCCCGAATCGATGGACTTGGTTGAAAAACCAATAACCTTGAGGATAAAGATTTGATAAAACATAAAAAATAAAAATAAAGTTTTTGGGAAAATAAGACCATGTAGTCGAGGCTTTTTACGAGTTGCCAGGCTTCAAATTCAAGGCTTTTTATGAGCTGCCAGGCTACTAACATTAACCATTTTAGCAAAGTCTATTAAGATGATCCGCAATCTTTAACCAAATCATCAATGTCAAATGCTACCAATGTTCAAAATTTCATAAAGATTTTGGCTTGTGTAATCACTTGATGATCGTTAATTTAACGTGACCAAGTTCAGGGTCTCGAAGAATTGACTTGTGATATGTTCGATGGGTCATACCAGGTTTAACTGGACGGCACGATTTACTTGATGCAGGCAGGTTAATCCGGGGTTTTAGGTGTATACACCGGGCTTCCAAGCCATGTTCACTACAAGAGTTTTCAACTCACTGATGAACTTGCATCAGGAGCCCCCAGGTAGCGTGTGAGCATTGCTCGTCGGAGCATATGTTTGAGTTGTGCTAGGCATCAAACCCTCTTTTGCCCCTCATCATCATGTGGAAATTGCCGAAGCAACCAGAGCATTGCTCTTATGATGGTCTTCATATGGCCGCCGGTTTAAGAGGCCATGGGAAACTTCCTTGCCCGTGGAAGCACCCATGTGATTCTTTTTTGTACAGAAAGGACGGCTGATTCCTTGATTTATCAAGGGCGCCCGTTTAAGAGGCCATAGAAAACTTCCTTGCCCACGGAAGCCCCCATGTGATACTCTTTTATACAGGAAAGACGGCTGATTCCTTCATTTTATCAAGGGCACCGGTTTAAGAGGCCATGGAAAACTTCCTTGCCCACGGAAGCCCCCATGTGATACTCTTATGATGGTCTTGGTTTGGTCGCCGGATCAGGAGGGTAGGCAGAACTGCACTTTATAAACAGAAGCCCCCATGTGACATACTTCAGAGCTGTGCTCGCCGGGTACCTATGTTTGAGTTGTGTTGTGCAACAAACTCTCTTTGGTCCCCTTAATTTTTCCTGAGAACTCGAACTTGCGAGAGATTATTTTTCTTGAACTGGAAATTCTTAAACCGGATTTGAGAGCTTCAGAGCTTTGTACAAGATAAAATTCCCTTGAACCGGATTGTAAACCGGATATTTGAGTCATGTCATCATAGCCCTCGAGTTTTGAGACTACTCGAGGAGTTGGCTTGAGACTCTCCATATTTAATCATAGCATAAGGTGTCCATCATCAGTGCGATATCAATCCATAGCAAATTGAGGTGACTGCGGCGAGTTATCAATGATCCCATATGAGCCGTGTCAGCAACTCGGCCAATGGTTCCTTCCAACTGGCTGTTTGAAGATAATCAAACTGTAGTGGCGGCGACTTGTGTGCCTGCCCCTTGAGCCACCCAATGCGGACGGCGGTTGATAGTATATGATAATTTATCTTCATTTTGTTGAAAGAAAATCGGGCTACCCAAGCTGTGACTTGCTCATACTCAATAAACAGCTCGTGTAGATAGGTGCGGCCCAGTATGTTGATGTAGTCCAGGCCGCGAGAGATGAACGGTAAAGACGATTGCGGCTTCATAGGCATTATAAGCCGGCACGGACAGGCGAGTCAATCATAGGCGCGGTCCCGGCAAGTTGATGTAAACTGAGCCTTAAGGGTGGCGTCTTGCACGCGCCATTCACCGTGTGATGCGGCACAGACGAACGCCGGGCAGGACGTTGCCAGCGTGTGCTTTGTACCCCTAGTGTAACAATGATTTCTCCTATATATAAAAACACCAATAGGGCAGTGTAATGGTGCTCGGAGGAATTAAAATGTCCTGATAAAATATATAGGAGGGATAACACCTGATGGGTCGACCGGCGTCGATGGGCTAGTTGTCCTCCTCATTGTATGCCGGCGTTGTTGCGAAAGACGGCCACGGCGTTGTAAACCGGTGTGGTCGCGAGAGAAGGCCACGGCGTTGTAAACCGGCGTGGTCGCGAGAGACGGCCACGACGTTGTAAACCAACGTTGTCGCAAGAGACGGCCACGGCGTTGTAAACCGGCGTGGTCGCGAGAGACGGCCATTGCGTTGTAATCCGGCGTTGTTGCGAGAGACGGCCACGGTGTTGTAAACCGGTGCGGGCGTCCGTTGAGCAGCAATGACTACCTGTGCCAAATGATGTTGGTGTGCCTCGATCTCCGTGGTATAAGATCACTTTTTAATCAATAATATTCCTGTGTATAAAATACAGCAAGGCAAGGTATTTTTGCTCGGATGAATTAATATGTATTGAAAATAAATAGGATAGATATCACCGGATTCGCCCAGACAACAGATGAGTCGGCCGCGTCATTGTAAACCGGTATGCACGGGCGGGTTAATCGCAGGCGCGGACAGCTGAGTCGACCACGTATTGATGTAAACACAGCAACGCGGGCAGCGACTTGCACGAGTATCAGTGGCACCGGCGTGTTAATATAGACCGGACCGCGAAAGCGGTGGCGTGCGCACGTCCATTGGCGAGGGGAGTCGGCCACGGTGTTGGAGACCAGTGCGCGTGTGCGCGGACTGACGAGTCGGCTGCAGCAGTGGTAGCCGGCGCACGCACAAGAGCTGGCCACGACATTTAAGCCGGTGCGAGCCTCATATTTATGTTGTCACTTTTGTAGTGGACTTTTGTCCTACATAAAATATATTGCGAACCAAAGTAACTATTTTTTGATAAAAACAATAAATGCTAATAAGATAAATTTAGATGAATATCACCTGATATTTTTTGGCGGATGAATACGGATGCTGACGCTGGTTTGCTTTCCCACGTAGCGGTTTGGCCGATAAATTTTTTGGAGTTGTAGACCATCTTGGCCATCACGTGGGAGAGTACTAATTGAAATAATACCATTGCTACTTGTTGGCTCTCCCATTATTTTGCAGGTTTCATGTGAGGATAAGGCAACTGAATTGACTCGGGCCAGCAGCGGCTGTACACCGTAGAGGCACTGTGCCACGAGTAGGTTCAATAAATTTGGCCTTGTCAATAGAACGTCTTGTCAAATTGAAGCAAAGGCAGCCACGCAAAGCACAGCCACACAAATCGAAGCAAAGGCAGCCACACAAAGGCAGCCACGCAAAGGCATCAGGAGGTGGCTGGCGGTAGAATTTAGGCATCTCAAGGTAGCTCAAAACGGCCTACGGATTCGAGCCGGAGGCGGAGAGAGGCGAATCCGTCATGGCTCTGTCCGTTTCCGGTCATAATTGTCTTTTGGCCAAAAAGTTAAACCGCCCTGACTTGAAGTGGCTTCGTTCCTGGCGCTTGTACATGTGTATACCACGGCTGTAGAATTGTCGCATCGCTTCACGCGTATGTGACATTGTGGACCTCACGCAAAGGTGACGGCCAACTGATCCCAGTCAAAATGATTGAGTTGATAGCAGCAGAAATTGACATCTCGACGGAATTTGTGATTGGACCGATGGCCGGATATGGCATACCGCACGCCGCCGAAATTCTATCGATCTCGGTGGATCGCATGACACGACGTCGGCACGCGTAGATAACCCTAATTTTTCTTCAACTCAAATCTTGTAATCCCAGATCCAAAGTAAATCATGTATGATTGTCTCGTGCCGGTTCTTCATCCGACCAATCGCGAGCTTCTCGATCCTTGGGGAGCCCTCCAAGAATTCAACACCACCGTGCGCAAGCCCCACGGTGGGCGCCAACTGTCGTGAAATTGTCACGCTGGATGTCCTAGTGTAAGGACTTAGTCGCGAGGCCAACGCATCTATGTGGTAGCTTGCGAGGGTTGAGCGGAATCGAGAAAAACAACGCAAGACAATGATTTAGACAGCTTCGGGCCTCGGGAAACATCATCCGGTAATAGCCCTACATGCTGTTTGAGGCTTGATCTCATTATGACCCTCATGGTGTTGCCGGTAAACCGGCTCTTTGTGTCTAGCCCTAGAGATTATGGCGCCTCTAACTTGTGGGAACTTGTCCGAACTTGTCCCTCTTGGGGAGCCTTGCCGATCCTTATATATGTTGAAGGGGCGGGTTACATGACTAGTCCTAGTAGGATTAGATTACTCTATTACAAGGAGTCCTAGTCTTGCTTCCTTTGTAGAAGAATATACCTTGTGCTTTCTTCATAAATCGGCCCACCATTAACATAAACCGGCCTTCTGGGCCTTGGGCCTTGTCATCCGACCACCGCCCGCCGGGTTACCAGTGAGTGATATTATTCAGGTAGGTTGCTTGTAAACCGTCAAGTAAACCGCCAAGTCCGGCTGGGTCATACCGCGGGGTATATCCCCGACAGACGTGGAGATCCATTAGTCGATACATTAGACAGGATGTCAGAACCTTATTTCCTAGCTAGATGGATATATGCAAATATGCAAGTAGCTAGTAAGGCTAGAGCACAAAATATGCATGTGTCCACTCTCTATTTATATATATTCCTAGCATTGATGATGGTACCATGAGCCGGGCTTGTAGTGTCATGTTTCTGTTTGAGAGAGCGAAGCTTGATCGGAGTTCCATGTAGATTTGGCAGGTATATTTTTTTAATTTTTTATACCAACAAAAATGTGCCACTTACATGAAATAGGTTGCATGCTGCTTTGTCTCACGGGGGGTGGGGAGTTCCGTTTCCTCTATATTCTTCGCTCACATGAGCTGGGTTTTAGATTTGAGGCATTGTTCGCCTCATGCCCACATTTTTTAACTCAATTTACTCCAGCCATCTATACTTATACTAATTAGAGACTCCCTAGAAATTACCACGTTAATTAGAAATTAACAGCCGTTCATCAATGTGTGGCCAAATTATTGCGGTTTAGATTAGCCCTTATAATTCTCCGCTAAAATCGGATCCAGTTAAAATCAGACGGTAGCTATCAGATCCAGTTTATGTCCCCAAAAAAATTTGTCCGATCCAGTTTTTTTTTCTTTAATGTCTTAGATATTTTCAATCTAATCATACCTAGATCCCTACCAGTCCACGATGTCCCTGCTCTCCTGTTTCCCGATCTCTCTCCTGCCGAGGATAATCGATCTCTCCCTACTCGGCAACCTCTCTCCTCTCAATGTCTCCGTATCACGTCGCCTCCTCTTCCACATCTTCTCTCTCCACCCTCTAATAAGATGTATGTTGCGTTCCAGCCCGAAGGAATTATCAAGTGCATGTCTGATCAAGGTTGTGTTACTCATGTACGTGCACCTCTAATGAGATATGCGTTGCCTTTCCAGCCGCAGAGATTGATCAAGTTCATGCTCCGATCAAGGTTTGTGTACGTGCATGTTCGAAAGAGGAGCCAAAATGTACATGCATCTCGCCGGATGAGCTTCCGCATGATCAGCCGGGGGGAATTATCAAGTGCATGTCCGATCAAGGTCGTGTACGTGCACCTCTAATGAGATATGTGTTGCCTTTGCAGTGGCAGTCAACTTCATGCTCCAAACAAGATTTGTGTATGTACATGTTCAAAAGAGGAGCCAACATGTATGTGCATCTCGCCGGACGAGCTTCCGCATGATCGCGTGGGGAAGGATTCAGGCCAACTTGCTTCGTTATTGTTGTCTATCCGACCCTGCCGACAATTACGTGCACGGTTCTATTGATGTCAATCATACCTCACATCGGCATATGCATCTCCTTCCTCTATCATATTTTGTGTTGCTCTGCCGCTTCTCCTCGCGGCGAAGGTATGACCATGATGGGTAGGTTCTCTTATAAAGCGTTGGTAATGCTACGGATCAAGATAACCACGAGCTATAGCCCTTCAATCTATCACCATAGAACACCCAGCTGATTGGTCTATCCAAGATTTCCCCGTACATTACTCTAGGTCTGATCACCTTGCCAATAGCTTTCTCTCACATGAGGTCTCTCCATTGTTCCGTTCTTCTGTATATATCTCCTTTGCATGCGAGGCTCCAACCTTTGCAAAGGCTCAGCTCCCAGGTAGTATTTGTTTCAAACCTAGATATTTGATTACAATTTTTTGTATCTAAATGGGATAATAATTTTTTTCTTATGTATAATTATAATTTATTACTCCCTCCGTCCCATAATGTAAGATGTATTTTGACAGTACACTAAACGTCTTGCATTATGTGACGTAGGGAGTAATTATTAACTGACGAATGTTGGCTGCAGTCTGCCTATGATCCAATCTATTAGCATTGATCATGACTGCCGTCTATGGATTTTTAATGTGTCGATGGCAGTTCACTTGAAATTGTTTCTACCAATTCTGTGCTACTCTGCAAACACCAAACTTGACTTCAGAGCCTTTGTTGATCAATCTGACAGTAATTTTTTATTATCTCTATCAACTTAGTTGCTACTATGGGCATTCACTACACACTGACCTTGAATTAAAAATCTCTCCTGATTAATATGCAGGTGCTTGAATACCATTATGTGTATAACGTGCATGTTTGAATGATATGAAGATTGATCGGAGTATGCTTTTACTCTTCTTTCTCATGGTACCCCGAGTGAGTGCCGTATTGGAAAGGTGATGTGTGGTCGTGCGTTTCAGGTTCAAAGATGGTAGTCAGAATTAGGCGAAGATGTCTTCTTGGAGCTACATGCGTACTTAATTATACTTAAGTAGCATTAAAAACAATTAACTATTCAAACTTATTTTCCCACCATATATTGTGCTACCACGGTCATGTTTATTCAATCCAAATTTCATGCTTTGTAGTTTACATGTGGTCTTACAGACCATGTAAAACTGTGTGATACAACCAACTTAAGCAATGCAATGAGTTGTTTTAGACTAGACTTTGTCTTGACATTCTGGAAGTTAGTCATGTGACCTCCAAGTTTTTCCCTCATACTCCACTGATTCTTCTTAATTTCTAATTAGATGGAGACTTAATGTTTCTGATGTTTTGTGCTCATAATAATCATTTACAGAAGGAGAGTTTCTCCAAAGATAGCAGTACATTATGCGTGTCAAAACAGTGGTAAGATTTCCAAGGTCGTCAACAAGAGTTGTATTTATACTACTACAAGTCCTTAACTGTGCATGTAAGATATCGTTAAAGGTAAGCTATGATCTATTTATGTGTTAACTGTGCGTGTAGGCTCCTTTGGGTGATTAGAATGGTAAGCAATCTAGGCTATTAGAACAAGATTTCCAAGGTCGTCAACAAGTGCTTTTGTGTTAATTGTGCGTTTATGATCTATTTATGTAGGCCCCTTTGCTTTATTAGAACGGTAAGCTATCCAAGGTCATTGACAAGAGTGACTTTACAAGCGGGCTTACATAACGTGTAAAACTGGGTGGTGCCTTCTTGAAGCAAACCCAGGGGGTTGTTTACATTCATACTTTCAATTGGACTCCAAGTTCACTTGAAATCGTGAAAGTTAGTCATGTGGTCTCTATTGGTTTACCCGCGTGCTCTCTTTACTAATTCTTCTTAATATGTTATTTCACGGAGCCTTAAAGTTTCTGAAGTTTGGAGATCAAAAGAATCATTTTACATATGGGGAGTATTGGGCACATATGGTACATGATGTGGGTGAGAACAATGGTAATATTTCCAAGGTCATCAACATGAGTGTGATTTATACTACAAGTGTTCAACTCTGTACGATATTATTAAAAGTATTATTGTTGTGTTGCCTATTTATGTAGGTTCCATTGGGGCATTAGATAGGTAATTTAGCTATCCAGTGTCATTGACAAGAACATGAATTATACTATAGTTGTTTAACTGTGTAAGATAACAAGATATTCTCTGAAGTCTTATTTGTTTGTCTATTTTTGTAGGCCTGCTACCAGCTTTCTTCCTCACTAGGGAATTTCACTCATGCCTAAATAAGTGAAAGGTAAATTATCTAAAATAATATTTAGTGTGAATATGCATCTTTGTAGTCGAGTTTGAGGACCTTTCTTTAGCTGAAGCAATCTTTGAGTTATTGCCTAGAAATATTTTATCCAAATTGCATTTTCAATTTGACAAGCATCCTTGCATACCCCTTATAAGAAAGTTGTCCGAACAAATTCTAGGGAACTCAAGGAATTACTTATGTTGTTCACATTATAGTCAGATCAGACTGTCTCTTGATGTCCTGAGTGTTCTTAGATTCTTAGTAACAAACATGGTTGATATACCTTCCTGCTCAGATGCATGGTGATGATCCAATTCTCCTTTGTTATTGCAGGAGCTTTTATGTTTCCTAGCTGTCCCCAGCAAATAATCGTCCTAGAGAGGGTATATGTTCATTTTATTTCTAGGATCCTATTTGTCCTATGTTTGCAATTTTAGTTAGGTCACCATTGTGCTGGAATTCAAGTATTTGACAGAGATAGGGATACATGTTGTGCTTTAGAAGAATGTTAGGTTGTAAACATGATTCTACTATGTGTTCAACTATTATTATATTCTTAGTAATAGAACTACTATGTATTATTTCTAAATTATTTGAGTCCTACCGTTACCTTTTTTTTGTTATTATGGATTTGCTCATGACTAAATTGACAAAAAGTAAATAATTTAGAACAACGCAAAGTGTAAATATGCAGGTTAGTTCAGTTTGTGGTTGCTAAATTACATCTTTGTCTTACTTCTGAATATGACATTTGTATGTCAGGAACTATTCAAAGGCTTGCTTTTCCAATGAATATTCTTCTTTTCATTAAGATTTTTTTCATAATCAGTTCACACATATTATATGTACTCCCTCCATATATATAGGGCCTAATGTGTTTTTCGAGGCTGTGTGTGACTATGGATTACATTAATAGTATGTGAGATGTATAATGTGAAAATTATATCATTGGACGCTCCTTTTACGAATGAATTTGATGGCATGCTTTGCGTAACTTTCATGTCATATATTATTGCTCTAACATGTGGTCAAAGTGAGACTCGAAAAAGGTATTAGGCCCTATATATATGGATAGAGGGAGTACAATTATTTGATTAGATACGGAGAAAATCATCACAATTATAATGTTCTAGATAAATAGCATTTTGTTGATTTACTATTCATTTACCATGGGTAAGCTTCTCTAAATAATTGTTGTACCTAAGAACACATCCATCTTCTACCTTGCTACATGATCCTTATTTTTTAACCCGGACAGTACAAAGTTCTGGAGTTGCCTTTATAATATATAAGCTCACACGGTCCTGCATGAGGACTTCGAGAAGTGACCCATTGTTGAAACAAGAACTATTGATACGTTGGAATTAATTAAAACTATTAAAAAGATATGAACTTCTGTCTCCAAGCGGGGTCCATCTAATGGACGTGTCAAGATATATGTCCATGTTCATATTTATTTTTTTCCTTATGAAAAATAGTTTTGTGTTATTTTCATGGGTTATATGACCCTATACCAATTGGTAGAGCTGCCCACTATATGTAGCAACATATGTGTAATTCGATAATGTGCATATGGATAGTTCTACATAGTGTCTTTGATACCTTCGTATTCTCCATTTAATAAACATCACTTAAAATTCTAAGTTATTCATTTTAGAAAAATCTAGCCCGTGCGAATGCACGGGTTGACGACTAGTAATCTTTAATTGATCCATCCCACAATTCTTACTGTTAATTATGCATTTTTTAGCCCACAACCATTCATTGTAGTTTTTTTATGCCCACAATTTTTCATTCAATTTACTCCAACCATAACCTTTCATATTTAATAATGCTCTTTTTTTCTGCCCACAATTTTTCATCAATTTTACTTTAGCCACAATTCTCACTCTTTAATTATGCACTTTTTTCAAGCCCACAATCATTCCTTTCATAATATGCACAATGAAAAGGTTAAATGCCAGACATCGCAAATACACCCACGACTTGCTTGAATGTTAGAGATCCCGTTTAATTAGCTCATGGCACACAACAAAATTCAACATATATAAATTGGAAAGATTCAGTTTTGTGGAGAAAGGCGGGACTATTCAGTATGAAATATCTATATTTTTGTCCGTTGATGATGTTTACGCGTATTGATGAATTTGGCCAAGTCACTTGAGCATAGGCGAAGGCCCAATGCTGTTGTGTGACCTCTTCCTTTAATATATATATATACACTATACAACCTTTTGTAGTCACAAGTTTACAGTAGCCTAGATGTTTAAGGGAGTTAAAGCTAACTCTTAGGTTTTGAGTTCGACTCCCACTAGAGTTTATTTTTGGTTGTTTCATTACCACCATGAGGACATGAGGGACGAACAAAAAAACCTTAGCTGCAGCTGGGCCGTTCGAACTGAGGCCCATACGGGCGACACCAAGCGCCGAAGCGACCAAACACTAAACAAATCATTCTTGCTGTACATGGACAGACAGACGGAAATCCTATCACTAGTAGAAAACAGGGCTTTGGACCAAGCATGTCCAGCCCATTAGCCCCGGTTCAATCAAGAACCGGGACCAATGGGGGCATTGGACCCGGTTCGTGAGCCCAGGGGGCCGGCCGGGCCACGTGGGCCATTGGTCCCGGTTCGTCTGGACCTTTTGGTCTCGGTTGGTGCGACGAACCGGGGCCAATGGGTCTTTCTCCTGGCCCACCACCATTGGTCCCGGTTGGTGCGATGAACCGGGACCAAAGGCTCCCCTTTAGCCCCGGTTCGTATTACCAACCGGGACCAATGAGGTGCCTATATATACCCCCTCGCGCAAGAGCAGAGCACAGTGCTCTGTTTTTTCTGGCCGAGGGGGAGAGGGCTTGGTGGTGCTCTAGCTCACCTCCTATGCACGCAACGTGTTCGATGGAATGCCCGTGCCACACTAGTTAAGCTTTTGTCCTCTCGAAACTCTATTTCCTCCGAGATTTGTCTAGGTTTAGCGGTCCGTCACGTCCCGTCCCCGTCTTCGCCGCCGTCGATCGCCCCCGCCGATCTCGTCACCGGCACCACCGTGGTGAGCCTCTTGTTATGTCCATGCTTTTCTTAATTTTATTATTGCTTGTTATTATTGCTATAGATATATATTTGTCTAATTTTCTTACGTTTATTATTGCTTGTTATTATATAGTGCGATGGTTTTGATATCCGCCCACGTGGGCCCTCGTCCTGTCTACGATTCGGATGTGGTATATTATCTTTAATTAATAACTATTTGTTTTAGTGTTTATGACAATTATGCCGACCAACCTGACATGCATAGATGTTTTATTATGTCTAGGTGGTAGTTGAACAGGAAATTCCAACCGACCCTCTTGTGGAGAGGTTAAATTTAGCTGAAGAGGAAAACATTTCCTTAAAGAAAAAATTGGAAAAAATGGAGGAGGAGAAGATGGAATTGGAGTTGCATGTTGCGGAAGTCGTCGATGATCACAAGAAGGAAAAAATAAAAAAAATTGAGGACGAGAAGATGATATTGGAGTTGCATGTTGCGGATGTCGTCGATGATTGGAAACACGTCTCAGAGGTGACAACACTGTTTGTGATGAGTTGTATTTGTTGTCTAGGGGACCATCTTTGACTGTATTGATTTACAAAGGATACGAGATAAATGGGAATACGTTTTACACGATTGTCCAAGATCAAAAGAGCACCAACCAAAACAGCGGTGTCCGCTTTGATGCAACAACCGAGAGGGGAAATGACACTATGTAATCATGTCCGTAGTCAAGTTCCCATATTTGAAGTCAAGTTCCCATATGTACACTATGTAATCATGTCCGTAGTCAAGTTAACCACAAACTTGTGATTCACACAAATTTCAAAGAATTCAAATTTAATTATTCAAATTTGAAAACTAATGGCACTAACAGAAAGTTTATAATATTTTCTAAAACTAATGGCACTAATAGAAAGAATTAAAAAATAAAGCAAAAAAAAAGAAAATAAATAATGAAAAAAAAAACAAAAAAACTTGCAAAAAAATAAAAATAGCAACAATAAGTATTTTGTTGTAAGTAGAAACAAAATAAAATAAATAAAGCAACAAAGAAAACAAATAATTTCAAATTTAAACTATTCAAATTTGAATACTACTTACACTAACAGAAAGTTTGTAATTGGTTTTACCTAAAGCAATAATATTCACAAAGAAACTCTAAATACAACAAAAAACAACTTAGAAATAAATAAAGCAGAAAAGGAAAAATATAAAAAATAAAAAGGGCGCTGCCCAGTGAGCCTGCAAGGCCTATGGCCCAGGATGCAGCTGGACTATAAGGCCCAGCAGACTCATAGGGCAGCGCGCAGAGTTAGGCCTAGAAGCCTGCAATAGAGAGGAGTTCAATATAGCCACCGCAGTGGGGATTATAAACCACTCGCAGCCTCTGTCAACTAGCGAGGTGGGACTAAAGATTTTCGCCGCGGAGCAGGATAAGGGCTTTGGTCCCGGTTGGTGGCTACAACCGGGGCTAAAGGGGGGGCATTGGTCCCAGTTCGTGGCACCAACCGGGACCAATGCCCCTTCTATATAATGAACACTTGTGAAAATTTTCGTTCAGTTCCTATTCCCCGCCCCCGACGCCGCCAAGCTCGAGCTCGCCGTCGCCCCACGCCGTCGCCCCGTCGCCCCGCGCCATCGCCCCGTCGCTCCTCGTTGCCGGCGCCCTCTGCCCCCGCGCTCCTCGTCGCCGGCGCCCTCTGCCTGCCC
Organism: Secale cereale; assembly: GCA_902687465.1. Lineage (NCBI taxonomy): Eukaryota > Viridiplantae > Streptophyta > Magnoliopsida > Poales > Poaceae > Secale > Secale cereale. The sequence continues at coordinate 828,675,429 of LR738715.1, read as the reverse complement.
CTGCGCTGTGAGCCGCCGCGCCACTGCCCGGCTCTGTTTTTTGCAATATATATGTTTTTTTTCATATGTGGTATGATATATATATATATATATATATATATATATATATATATATATATATATATATATATATATATATATGTATATATATAGTTGCTTATGTGTATATGTATATGTGTATATAGTTATTGTATGTGGCTATAATGTATATGTGTATGTGATGTATATGTGTATGTGGCTATAATTTTTTTATATTTTTCTTAGGAATTTGCTAAATATATATGTTAAAAATGTTTTTTTTCATAGAAAGTTTTTTGTTCATATATAGAAAGTTATAATTGTAGAAAAGTTTTATCAGTTTTTCAATCAATTGGCCCTCAATAAAGCAACGGTCACCTGCTACTTTCTGTAAGTAGTAATACTTCTGTCATTAAGTCTCTCTATATAGATCAGCTCTTTCATTGCATGTATTTATAATTATCCTCACTATATTATGCCGATTGAAGATCGTCGAATTGAAGAAAAGACAAGTCGGTGATATTGGGTTCATTAACACATACCTCATAGATGCAACCGAGGCTACATTGCGTGCCTCAGATACCGAGGCCAACTTCCTACGATCGTTGGTGGTAAATGAAAACAAAGATATAATACTCTTTCCTTACAACTTCAAGAGAGTGTTACTGTCTTGTGCCACCAACCGGTACAAAAGGCCCTCCTGCCTGGGATCCGCGCACAGGCCACATGGAGACCCATCTGCCCCGGTTCTAGATTGAACCGGGACTAAAGGGCTAGGGCATTAGTACCGACCCTTTAGTCCCGGTTCAAGAACCGGCGCTAAAGGCCCTAACCAACCGGGGCAAATGTCCGTTTATCTACTAGTGTATGATGGACCAAACGGACCGAAATTACAGTGGTAAGAAGCAATAGCCCTTTTATTAGTAGATATAGATATAGATTTGACCGGTTGATCGTTAATCGTTGATGCAAAAAAAAAATATTCCCAAATTTAAGAAGTATAAAATTTTGGAAAAAAATGAAAAAAATACATCAATTCGAAAGAACTACAAAAATTTCCAAAAAGTTAGCAAAATTTGAAATGATTAAAATTTTGAAAAAAATACCAAATTACGAGAAAAAGTTCAAGAATTTTAAAGCAGTTCACCAAAACAAAAAACAACATGAATTTGAAAAAAAGGAACATGAATTTGAAAATTAAGTTCATCCATTCAGAAAATGTTCATGGATTTTACTAAAGTTCACACACTTGAAGGATTTCACATTTTGAAAAAAGAATTCACACATTTGATAAAGTTCGCAAAAAAGGGAAAATGAGAGAAGAAAAATAAAAGGAGAAAAATTGGGCTAGGGTCCCACTTGGCACCTAGCGTTGGGCGTGTGCCCTGTATGCATAAGCCTTGATTTGGCACTATATTTATGGGATAATTGACATTATGCCCGTAACTGGGTCACACTCGACAGGTTTACCTCTACTTTTCGAAAATACTCGTTCTTGTCCAGACCACTTTGCTTCTCTTGTGTTTTTGCTCTTCCGTCCAGTCAAAGGCGTTTGACCATTAGAGGTAGGAGATTAGAACCACATGGGGCATATTAGTATGATGATTATTCTAGCTCTAATTATTAAAATAGAACCAACTAGAACTAGAATTACAAGTACTAGGTGAGGCTCCAAAACTTGTGTAGCAAAAGAGCACTAATCCACAAGTATATCTAGGATAGAAGGGGGAGGGACGGTTGCCACCAAGGGGGATGGAGTTCCCCTTGGTGTGCCGGCTAGGGGAAGGGAGGAGAAATCCTCTCCCCTCTCCAATTTGGCCGCCTTCCAGAGGGAAGGGGCTCCTCCCCCACTTCGGCCCTTGTGGCCCAAGTTGCCGTCCATCTCTTGGCCTTTTAAGGCCTGTTGATATTAAATTAAATATAAATTTGTTCTAAATATGTAACATCCGAAATTTTCAATTTGGAATGTTATACATAGATCATAATTGCATTGCATGTTTTTGCATTTTGTTGTGGCGTTCCTCAAAATTCTAAGCAACTCAAGGACATACGGAGAGAGTTGGGAATTTTACCGTTTTCGTATTTGAGTTCGCTCGAATACCGGTACGAGGACAGTGTGATTCTAATTATTTTTCTCTCTTAAAAATATTTCTAAATACAAAATATGAGCGGAGATAATATGACTTCTCCAAAATAATAGAAATATTGGAGGAAAAATATTCAAATCACTTTTGGTATTTTTCTGGATTTATTTGCATAGGAAAAATACACGTTTTTCAAAATTGCATTTAGGTCCGGGAAAAATGTTCACTTTGTCCTAAATATTATTAGAGGACGGTGATAATTTATTTCGGAAATTTTGGAGTCTGTTTGGTATTTCTTTCGTTAGTTTTACTGCGCCGGGACTCTTTTAGAAAAAAAAAAGGAACCGACTAGGAGTCTTACTAGCCCAAGACTCCTGGGCTTTATAAGCCGCCCTGAGCCGGCCCGCAGCGCCCAGCCAACCCGCCTCGCCCCGCCGCCCCAAACCCTAGCCGCCCGACGCCCTAGCCGCCGCCGTCGCCTGCCGCGCCGCCGCCGGCCGCTACCGCCGCCGCCCGCCTCGCCGCCTCGCCGCGCCGCCCCGCCGCCCGCCCGCCGCCGACGCCCGCGTGCCGCGCCGCCGCCGCCGGAGCCCGCCGTCCAGCCCCGCCGGAGTCCGCTGGAGTTCCGCCGGAGTGCTTGAGAAGAGGTAGTTTAGTTTTTTTTGGGTTAATCGATCGGTTTTGTTTAGGAAAACCTAGTTCTGTTTTTTTTAATAGATCGGTTCGGTTTTATTTATTTCCGCCGGTTTAGTTAATTAGCGGACGTTCGTCCGTACGTTCGTTTTAACGGACGGTTTTCATTAGTTAACCGCAGACAGGCGAACATTCGTTCGATAGCCTGTTCGTCGTTTTTCTTTTTCGGGGTATTTCTCCGCGGTTATTCCGATCGCGAGTTCTGCCCTGATCTTGTTTCGCGTTTTTCTTTTCGCTCGAGAGTCGGAATCAGGTGATTCAAAATCCCAGATCTTCGTCTCGAAGCCCTCTTTATGTTTAATCAACTTGAACAAAGTTTTGGCTACTGTAAAATTTGACTTTAGGCCAACTAGTAATTTGGAGCTCGTTTCTTTTGTAGTTTGAGTTTCGTTGCTTCTTTCGAGTTGATTCTTTTTGCAAACCGGACTTCTTAAGTTGAACTTCCTGGTTAGATCTCTTATTTGAGTTTTACCCGTGCATTAGTTAAGTACTTATTGTGTGCTTGTTTGATTGCGATAGAGTACCCGGAGTGCGCTGCTTGCTACTTTGAGTCTCTAGGTTTTGTGGATCATCAACAAGGCAAGTAACACTTTGATCATACTTCCAATTACCCAGTTTTCATTGCATTAGTCAAACCCTCACACATTGCATGAGTAGGACCAATTAACTTGTGGGACTGGGAAGTAGATTGAGGTTGTACCTATTACCTGCATTACATTCAAACCCTTGGGAGTTACTTCTACGTTTGCTGTTAGGCCATGCTATGCTTGTAGACGTGGATTGGGTGAGTGAAATCCATGACAGATGTGAGTTTGTTAATTAATGGTTCAACTTAAGGTGGCAACATTAATACACATCTGGGTGGATTGAGGCATTTGGGTATTCCAGTGATTGTCTGTTGTTCTTTTGGACCACAACCCAGGCTCAAAGGGATCATGAGATTATTCATACTAGAAACTTCCGTGTGCAGCCACAATGCTATTATGGGCTCTAGCATAGTATGAGTAAGTTGTGGGAACTCATACAGTGGTGGACTAGCAGATGTAGGGGATGTAGGTTGGTACGGTCCGCCCGATCGTAAGGTGCTAGCGCTTCTGAAAGACCATGTCTCGGTCATCCGTTTCTCAAACAACATGCAGTGAGAGAAACCAAACGGAGGCGATTGAGTCTTGTGGGAAAAGTGCACAAACCTCTGCAGAGTGTACAAACTGATCATGATTAGCCGTGTCCCCGGTTATGGACGTCTTGAGTATCTAGTACTTGGATTTTCATGTGCATCTCAACATGTTACTCTAATTTAATTTTGTTGGGTTTAATGATGAACTTTAATTGGGGTTGAGAGGATGTCTATCTTCTCAACGATGTTTCAACTACCATGATAGCTAATTAAAATGCATTCCTTTGAAGTAGGGAAAATTTGGCTTTACGCAAAAACTTAACCATAGAGCTTTCCACCAGCCATATTGCATATAGTATAGCTTTACTTTTATTGCATCCTCTTGTGTTACCTTGCCAGCATATTCCACGTGCTGACCCGTTTTCGGGCTGCAACGTTTCATGTTGCAGACTTTTCAGACGACGAGTAAGATGCCCCTTTTTAGGTCGTGGTTCTATACTCAGTGATGTTGCCGGAGTTGATGGACTCACTTATCTTCCAAGCCTTCCGCTGTTATCGTGTTAGATGGCCTTCAGCCATATTATTTGTAATAAATTCATCGTTGGACTATCGATGTAATAAGTGTGTGATTGCTACTCTGTTATAATTCCTTCAAGTACTGTGCGTGTCAGCATTACTGATCCAGGGATGACACTGATGCACAGAGATCAGACTGTTTGAGGTCTGGTCGCTACAAGATGGTATCAGAGCACACGCTGACTGTAGGACACGACCACTAAGACAAGCCCTAGAGCACAATTCACTCTTCTCTTCTCTGACTCCTCATCTTTTCGACTCTTTAGGATGGTGGAAGCAAAGCACAAGTTCATGCAACCGGATGATGATACACCATTTGGACGACACCTGAAGGAAGTCACAAGATATCTCAACATTGGATTACCAAGTTTCACCGGAACCTACAATGCCACTCTATCTGAGGAGGAGCGTTGGTTGATTCAAGCTCAAGTTCCAGGAAGGACGTTTGCACCTGTCACCTCACTCATAGCAATTTTCTTTAATGCACCCACATGGAGCCTAGGAAGGAGCATGGCAGCCCACATTGCTATGGGAAGGATTGGAGAAGTCTACCAGCAGGAGCTAAAGGACACTATCTACCAAATTTGTGGACGCCGAGATGAGAATTGGGATATGATCAGCACCCGGAAGGGTATATCCATTGCAGCATTCATCCAGGAGTTGAACCACCACATTCGTCGCCAGGAGCACCAGATGTGTGCATGGATGATTGATTTGAAGAAAGCCCTAAATAGGAATTTGGAGCTAGAGGAAGAACTCAAGTCTACACGCGACGGATATGAGGAGGAGATGAAGATACTTGTGGAGAAGAATGATGATTTGACCCGGAAGTTAGGGATACTCATGGGAGAAGAAGACGAGGAAGAAGAACCCAAGGAGATTCCACCGAAAGACTATATCATCATAGATGAAACAGATTCAGAAGCTGAGGATAGCAAGGACGAAGACTATGATGATGAATCTGGGGCAGATATTATGGAATCCTCTGCCGATCAATATTTTTAGATGACCACCCTGTGACTAGTAGTCTACCACCCAATATTAGTTTTAGAACACTTTTGTAACGATCGTTAGAGTTGTAAGACCTTGTTTGAAATTGATTGGTGTGATATGATTGTGTGTTTGCCTCATGTGCATATGGGTAGTGATTTTTCCCTTAGACCTCTTTTCTATTCTAATCTCTTCCCTCTACACCCATCAGATGCCTCTAAGACGTGAATTCGAGTTTCCCCCTGAGCTCATCCAGTTGATCCAGCAGCAGAACGCCCTGATGCAACTTTTTGTCCAGAACACTCAGAACAACCAGAACAACAACAACAACCCTCCACCACCACCACCCGTGGACAACTTGACCCATTTCTTAAGGTTGCAACCACCTGTGCTTGCTAGCAGCATCGAACCAATTGTGGCTGATGACTGACTACGCAAGATTGGAAGGGATTTGACCACTGCCAATTGCACGGAGGCTGAGAAGGTGCGATTTGCCGCACACTAGTTGTCTGGACCAGCCGCATCATGGTGGGAGAATTACACATCCACTTACCCCGTAGCCAATGTGAATTGGGATCAGTTTCAGCAAGCTTTTCGTACCGCCCATGTCTCGACTGGAGCCATGAGTATGAAGAAGCTGGAGTTTTGCAATTTGCACCAAGGGAATCGTACTGTGGCCTAGTACGTGGATGAGTTTAGTACCCTATCACGTTATGCCCCAGATGACGTGGCCACAGATGCCAAGAAGCAGGAGAGATTCATGGAAGGGCTGAATGATTAGATGAGTGTACAATTGATGGTGGCAACTTTCAACAATTACCAGGAGTTGGTTGATCGTGCCCTAATGATTGAAAGGAAACATCAACAGATTGAGAGTCGCAAGAGGAAGTATGGGCAAGGAAACTATAATTCTGGAGCTCAGCAGAAGCCCCGCTTTACCCCTAAAGCGGTAGGACAGTTTCAACACACCCATGGAGGAGGTAGCTCGCACAACCACAATGGCACTAAGAATGGCAATGGAAATGGGAATGGAGCCAATAGAAACCAGAACTGCCCTACACCGTCCACACCCACCAAGAGCGATTTTAGCCATGTCACTTGTTACAAGTGCGGGAAGACTGGACATTTTGCCAATGAATGCCCAGAACTTAAGAATGGGAACGGCAATGGAAGCGCCGAGAAGAAGCCCAACCCGTTCAACAAAGGACAACTGAACCACGTGACTGTGGAGGAAGTAGAAGAGCAACCAGATGCAGTTGTAGGTAAGTTCTTAGTTAAGTCCTTTACTGCACTCGTTCTTTTCGATACTGGCGCATCGCATTCATATATTTCAAGGGGATTCGTGGATACGTATAAGCTGCCGACCCAAGCCCTTAGATCGCCCATGTTAGTAACCTCACTAGGAGCAGAGTATATGGCTAAGTCATGGTGTGATCAGTTGCCCTTAAGGATTGGTAATTACATATTCCCTTTGGACCTAATAGTATTGGAATCTCAAGGACTGGATGTGATATTAGGCATGGATTGGTTATCTAAGTATGAAGGGAATATTGAATGTGCCAGTAAGACCATTTTGCTTACTACGCGGGAAGGAAGAAGGATCAAGTATGTATCCCGGCATGAGTCAAAGAGGAGTAGATTAAATTCCCTATCAGGAGTTGTACAGGAGGAAGTGCCAGTAGTGAAGGATTATCCGGATGTATTTCCAGAGGAGTTACCTGGCATGCCACCGGATAGAGATATAGAGTTTTTGATTGAACTTTTTGTTGGGGAACGTTGCATGGGAAACAAAAAATTTTCCTAAGTTCACCAAGATCAATCTAGGAGATGCATCTACGAGGGGAGAGTTGGATCCACATACCCTTGTAGATCGCTAAGCGGAAGCGTTCAAGAACGCGGTTGATGGAGTCGTACTCGCTGCGATTCAGATCGCCGAAGATCCTAGCACTGAAGCAACGGTGCCTCCGCGTTCTTCACACGTACAGCTCGGGGACGTCTCCTCCTTCTTGATCCAGCAAGGGGGAAGGAGAGGTTGATGGAGACACCGACAGCACGACGGCGTGGTGGAGATGGTGGTGGAGGATTCCTGCAGGGCTTCGCCAAGCACTGAGGAGTTCGCGAAGACGGATGTGGGAGAGGGAGGGCAGCGCCGAGGCACGAACGTGTGTGGCTGCCCTCCCTCTGCCTCTCTTTATATAGGGGGAGTAGAGGGGAGGGGGCGCCCTAGGGTTTACCCCTAGGGGCGGCGGCCAAGGGGAGGTGGGAGGGGGCGGCGCCCCAGGGTTAGGGTTCCCCCCCCCCCAAGTGCCTTGCCCCCCAAGCCTAGGGGGGTGCGGCAGCCCTAGGGGGGGCCAGCCCCCTTGGCGCATGAGGAGAGGGCCCAGGGGGAGCGCACAGCCCTATGAGGGCTATTGTGTCCCCCTTTGTGGCCCATTAGGCCCGAAACTCTTTCCGGGACCCCGAAAACCCTTTTCGGTCATCCGCCGTCTTCCCGATACTCCCCGGAACACTTCCGGACTCCGAACACTCTCATCCTATATATCAATCTTCGTCCCCGGACCATTCCGGAGACCCTCGTCACGTCCGGGATCTCATCCGGGACTCCGAACAACCTTCGGTAACCATGCACTGTTCTCACTAACAACCCTAGCGTCACCGAACCTTAAGTGTGTAGACCCTGCGGGTTCGGAAACTATGCAGACATGACCGAGACACTCCCAGGTCAATAACCAATAGCGGGATCTAGATACCCATATTGGTTCCCACACGTTCCTCGATGATCTCATCGGATGAACCACGATGTCAAGGATTCAGGCAATCCCGTATACAGTTCCCTTTGTCTCGTCGGTATGTTACTTGC
>LR738715.1:828565120-828666740 GCA_902687465.1 Secale cereale | reverse complement strand
TTACTTGCCCGAGATTCGATCGTCGGTATCTCTATACCTAGTTCAATCTCGTTACCGGCAAGTCTCTTTACTCGTTACCGTAATACATAATCCCGTGACTAACTACTTAATCACTTTGAGCTCATTGAGATGATGTATTACCGAGTGGGCCCGGAGATACCTCTCCGTCACACGGAGTGACAAATCCCAGTCTCGATCCATGTCAACTCAACAGACACCTTCGGAGATACCTGTAGAGTACCTTTATAGTCACCCAGTTACGTTGCGACGTTTGGCACACACAAAGCACTCCTACGGTGTCAGTGAGTTACATGATCTCATGGTCATAGGAACTTATACTTGACATGCAAAAAACTATAGCGATAACTGATACGATCAAAAGCTATGTTTAACGTTTGGGTCTCGTCCATCACATCATTCTCCTAATGATGTGATCCCGTTATCAAATAACAACTCATGTCTATGACCTGGAAACCGCGGTCATCTTTGATCAACGAGCTAGTCCTAAAGAGGCTTACTAGGGACACAAAGTTTGTCTATTTATCCATACATGTATATGAGTTTCCAATCAATACAATTATAGCATGGATAATAAACGATTATCATGAACAAGGAAATATAATAATAACTCTTTTATTATTGCCTCTAGGGCATATTTCCAACAGTCTCCCACTTGCACTAGAGTCAATAATCTAGCATCACAAGGTAATGAATCTAACACCCATAGAGTCTTGGTGTTGATCATGCTTAGCCCGTGGAAGAGGCTTAGTCAACGGATCTGCAACATTCAAATCCGTGTGTACTTTGCAAATGCTTATGTCCTCCTCCTTGACTGAATCGCGGATGGAATTGAAGCGTCGCTTTATGTGTCTGGTCCTCTTGTGAAACCTTGGTTCCTTGGCTAGAGCAATGGCACCAGTGTTGTCACAGAACAGAGTCATTGGGTTTAGTGCACTAGGCACAACTCTAAGATCTGTCATGAACTCCTTCATCCAGACACCTTCCTTTGCCGCCTCCGAGGCAGCTATGTACTCCGCTTCGCATGTAGAATCGGCTACCACGCTTTGCTTGGAACTGCACCAGCTTACCGCTCCCCCGTTGAGAATATATATGTATCCGGTTTGAGACTTAGAGTCATCCGGATCAGTGTCAAAGCTTGCATCGACGTAACCCTTTACGACGAGCTCTTGATCACCTCCATAAACGAGAAACATTTCCTTAGTCCTTTTCAGGTACTTTAGGATATTCTTGACCGCTGTCCAGTGATCCATACCAGGATTACTTTGAAACCTTCCGGCCATACTTATGGCAAGGCTGACATCTGGTCTTGTGCACAACATTGCATACATGATAGAGCCTATGGCTGAAGCATAGGGGACGACACTCATCTTTTCTCTATCTTCCGCAGTCACTGGGCATTGAGTCTCACTCAACTTTGTACCTTGCAATACCGGCAAGAACCCCTTCTTGGATTGATCCATTTTGAACTTCTTCAAAACTTTATCAAGGTATGTACTTTGTGAAAGTCCTATCAAGCGTCTTGATCTATCTCTATAGATCTTGATGCCCAATATGAAAGCAGCTTCACCGAGATCCTTCATTGAAAAACTCTTGTTCAAATACCCCTTCACGCTATCCAAAAATTCTATATTGTTTCCAATCAGCAATATGTCATCCACATATAATATTAGAAACGCTATAGAGCTCCCACTCACTTTCTTGTAAATACAAGCTTCATTGTAAACTTGTACAAACCCAAACGCTTTGATCACCTCATCAAAGCGAAGATTCCAACTCCGAGATGCTTGCACCAGCCCATAAATGGAACGCTGGAGCTTGCATACTTTGTCAGCATTCTCTGGATCGACAAAACCTTCCGGTTGTATCATATACAACTCTTCCTTAAGAAAACCGTTAAGGAACGCTGTTTTGACATCCATCTGCCAAATTTCATAATCGAAATATGCAGCTATCGCTAACATGATTCGGACGGATTTAAGCATCGCTACGGGTGAGAAAGTCTCATCGTAGTCAATTCCTTGAACTTGTGAAAAACCCTTTGCCACAAGTCGAGCTTTCTACACGGTGACATTACCGTCAGCGTCCGTCTTCCTCTTAAAAATCCATTTATTCTGAATGGCCTTCCGCCCTTCAGGTAATACTTCCAAAGTCCATACTTTGTTTTCATACATGGATCCCATCTCGGATTTCATGGCCTCTAACCATTTGTCGGAATCCGGGCCCACCATCGCTTCTCCATAGCTCGTAGGTTCACCGTTGTCTAACAACATGACCTCCAAGACAGGGTTACCATACCACTCAGGTGCAGTGCGTACCCTTGTCGACCTACGAGGTTCGGTAGTAACTTGATCAGAAGCTTCTTGATCATCATCATTGGCTTCCTCTTCAACCGCTGCAGGCTCCACAAAAACATCTTTCTGTGCTGCGCAACTCTCTGGTTGAAGCAGAGGTTCAATAACCTCATCAAGTTCTACCTTCCTCCCACTCAATTCTTTCGAGAGAAACTCTTTCTCGAGAAAAGACCCGTTCTTAGCGACAAACACTTTGCCTTCGGATCTGAGATAGAAGGCGTACCCAACAGTTTCTTTTGGGTATCCTATGAAGACACATTTGTCCGCTTTGGGTTCGAGCTTTTCTGGCTGAAGCCTTTTGACATAAGCATCGCAACCCCAAACCTTGAGAAAAGACAACTTAGGTTTCTTACCAAACCACAGTTCATACGGTGTTGTCTCAACGGACTTGGATGGAGCCCTATTTAAAGTGAATGCAGCTGTCTCTAACGCATATCCCCAAAACGATAGTGGCAAATCGGCAAGAGACATCATAGAACGCACCATATCTAATAGGGTTCGATTACGACGTTCGGACACACCATTACGCTGTGGTGTTCCAGGTGGCGTCAACTGTGAAACAATTTCACATTTTCTCAAGTGATTGCCAAACTCATAACTCAGATACTCTCCCCCTCGATCAGATCGTAGGAATTTGATCTTCTTGTTACGATGATTCTCAACTTCACTCTGAAATTGCTTGAACTTTTCAAACGTTTCAGACTTATGCTTCATCAAGTAAATATACCCGTATCTACTCAAGTCGTCAGTGAAGGTGAGAAAGTAACGATATCCACCGCGCGCCGTGACACTCATCGGGCCACACACATCAGTATGTATGATTTCCAATAAGTCACTTGCCCGTTCCATTGTTCCTGAAAACGGGGTCCTTGTCATCTTGCCCATGAGGCACGGCTCACATGTGTCAAGTGATTCAAAATCAAGAGACTCCAAAAGTCCATCAGCATGGAGCTTCCTCATGCGTTTTACGCCGATATGACCCAGACGGCAGTGCCACAAGAAAGTGGGACTATCGCTAACTACTCTACATCTTTTGGCATCAATGTTATGAACATGTGTATCATCACTATCGAGATTCAATAAGAATAAACCCCTCACTTCGGGTGCATGACCATAAAAGATATTACCCATATAAATAGAACAACCTTTATTCTCTGATTTAAATGAGTAACCGTCTCGCAATAAACAAGATCCAGATATAATGTTCATGCTCAACGTAGGCACTAAATAACAATTATTCAGGTTCATAACTAATCCCGATGGTAATCGAAGAGCGAGCGTGCCGACGGCGATCACATCAACCTTGGAACCATTCCCCACGCGCATCGTCACTTCGTCCTTCGCCAGCCTCCGTTTATTCCGCAGTTCCTGTTTAGAGTTGCAAATGTGAGCAACCGAACCGGTATCAAATACCCAGGCACTACAACGAGAGTTGGTAAGGTACACATCAATAACATGTATATCACATATACCTTGCTTGTTGTTGTTGGCCCCCTTCTTGTCTGCCAGATACTTGGGGCAGTTCCGCTTCCAGTGGCCGTTCCCCTTGCAATAGAAACACTCAGTCTCTGGCTTGGGCCCAGCCTTGGCTTTCTTCACTGGATGAGCAACTGCCTTGCCACCCTTCTTAGAGTTACCCTTCTTGCCCTTGCCATTCTTCTTGAAACTGGTGGTTTTATTGACCATCAACACTTGATACTCCTTTTGGATGTCTGCCTCAGCGACTTTCAGCATCGAAAACAGCTCGGCGATGGTTTTGTTCATCCCTTGCATGTTATACTGCTGCACGAAGCTCTTGTAGCTAGGCGGGAGTGACTGGAGAATTCTGTCAATGATAGCCTCCTCCGGGAACACAAGTCCCAGATCAGCTATGAGGGTATAGTACCCAGACATCTTCAGTAAGTGCTCACTGACAGACGAATTCTCCTCCATCTTGCAAGCAAAGAATTTATCGGTGGTCTCATACCTCTCGATCTTGGCATTCTTTTCAAAGATGAACTTCAACTCCTGGAACATCTCATATGCTCCATGACGTTCAAAACGCCTTTGAAGTCCTCCTTCCAAGCTATACAACATGGCACACTGTACTACTGAGTAGTCATCCGAACGCGACTGCCAGGCGTTCATAACGTCCGCAGAGGCCTGAGGAGCGGGGGGTTCACCTAGCGGTGCATTTAGGACATAAACCTTTTGGGCAGCTGTGAGGATGATCCTCAGATTGCGGAGCCAGTCCACAAAGTTGCTCCCATCATCTTTTAGTTTAGCTTTCTCTAGGAACGCATTAAAATTCAGGGGAGCTACTGCGCGAGCCATCTACAACAAAAGATTTGCAAAGACATTTTAGACTATTGTTCATGATAAGTGAGTTATTACCAAATCAAATTATTTATAACTCCCACTCAAATTGACATCCCTCTGGTCATTCGAGCGTGACATGATCCAGATTCACCAACCCAAGTCCGATCATCACGTGAGATGAGGTGGTGTTAATGGTGAACATCTACATGTTGATCATATCTACTATATGACTCATGCTCGACCTTTCGATCTTCCGTGTTCCGAGGCCATGTCTGTACATGCTAGGCTCGTCAAGTCTAACCCGAGTGTTCTGCATGTGCAAAACTGGCTTGCACCCGTTGTATGCGAACGTAGAGTCTATCACACCCGATCGTCACGTGGTGCTTCGAAACGACGAACCTTCGCAACGGCACACACTCGGGGGGAACACAATTTTATCTTGAAATTTTAGTGAAGGATCATCTTATAATGCTACCGTCGTCCTAAGCAAAATAAGATGCATAAAAGGATTAACATCACATGCAAATCATAAGTGACATGATATGGCCATCAACTCGTGCTTTTGATCTCCATCTCCAAAGCACCGGCATGATCTCCATCGTCACCGGCGCCACACCATGATCCCCATCATCATGATCTCCATCATCGTGTCGCCATCGGGGTTGTCGCGCGCCCACCATGCTATTACTACTATTGCTACCGTTTAGCGATAAAGTAAAGCATTACAAAGCGCTTAATGATTGACACGCAGGTCATACAAAAATTAAAGACAACCCTATGGCTCCTGCCGGTTGCCGTATACATCGACATGCAAGTCGATATTAACTATTACAACATGATCATCTCATACATCAAATATATTTCATCATGTCATTGGCCATATCATATCACATACATACCCTGCAAAAACAAGTTAGACGTCCTCTAATTTGTTGTTGCATGTTTTACGTGGCTGCTATGGGTATCTAGCAAGAACGCTTCTTACCTACGCAAAGCCACAACGGTGATATTTAAGTTGCTATTTAACTTTCTACAAGGACCGCCTTGTTCTGTTCCGATTCAACTAAGATAGGAGAGACAGACACCCGCCAGCCATCTTATGCAACAAAAGTCACATGTCTGTCGATGGAACCGGTCTCATGTACGTGGACATGTAAAGTTGGTCCGGGCCGCTTCATCCCATAATACCGCTGAATCAAGAAAGACTAAGGAGGGAAGCAATCTAAACATCAACGTCCACAAACCCTTTTGTGTTCTACTCGTGAAAGCATCTACGCAAGATCCTAGCTCATGATGCCACTGTTGGGGAACGTTGCATGGGAAACAAAAATTTTTCCTACGTTCACCAAGATCAATCTAGGAGATGCATCTACGAGGGGAGAGTTGGATCCACATACCCTTGTAGATCGCTAAGCGGAAGCGTTCAAGAACGCGGTTGATGGAGTCGTACTCGCCGCGATTCAGATCGCCGAAGATCCTAGCACCGAAGCAACGGTGCCTCCGCGTTCTTCACACGTACAGCTCGGGGACGTCTCCTCCTTCTTGATCCAGCAAGGGGGAAGGAGAGGTTGATGGAGACACCGGCAGCACGACGGCGTGGTGGAGATGGTGGTGGAGGATTCCTGCAGGGCTTCGCCAAGCACTGAGGAGTTTGCTAAGACGGATGTGGGAGAGGGAGGGCAGCGCCGAGGCACGAACGTGTGTGGCTGCCCTCCCTCTGCCTCTCTTTATATAGGGGGAGTAGAGGGGAGGGGGCGCCCTAGGGTTTACCCCTAGGGGCGGCGGCCAAGGGGAGGTGGGAGGGGGCGGCGCCCCAGGGTTAGGGTTCCCCCCCCCAAGTGCCTTGCCCCCCAAGCCTAGGGGGGTGCGGCAGCCCTAGGGGGGGGCCAGCCCCCTTGGCGCATGAGGAGAGGGCCCAGGGGGGGCGCACAGCCCTATGAGGGCTGTTGTGTCCCCCTTTGTGGCCCATTAGGCCCGAAACTCTTTCCGGGACCCCGAAAACCCTTTTCGGTCATCCGCCGTCTTCCCGATACTCCCCGGAACACTTCCGGACTCCGAACACTCTCATCCTATATATCAATCTTCGTCCCCGGACCATTCCGGAGACCCTCGTCACGTCCGGGATCTCATCCGGGACTCCGAACAACCTTCGGTAACCATGCACTGTTCTCACTAACAACCCTAGCGTCACCGAACCTTAAGTGTGTAGACCCTGCGGGTTCGGAAACTATGCAGACATGACCGAGACACTCCCAGGTCAATAACCAATAGCGGGATCTGGATACCCATATTGGTTCCCACACGTTCCTCGATGATCTCATCGGATGAACCACGATGTCAAGGATTCAGGCAATCCCGTATACAGTTCCCTTTGTCTCGTCGGTATGTTACTTGCCCGATATTCGATCGTCGGTATCTCTATACCTAGTTCAATCTCGTTACCGGCAAGTCTCTTTACTCGTTACCGTAATACATAATCCCGTGACTAACTACTTAATCACTTTGAGCTCATTGAGATGATGTATTACCGAGTGGGCCCGGAGATACCTCTCCGTCACACGGAGTGACAAATCCCAGTCTCGATCCATGTCAACTCAACAGACACCTTCGGAGATACCTGTAGAGTACCTTTATAGTCACCCAGTTACGTTGCGACGTTTGGCACACACAAAGCACTCCTACGGTGTCAGTGAGTTACATGATCTCATGGTCATAGGAACTTATACTTGACATGCAAAAAACTATAGCGATAACTGATACGATCAAAAGCTATGTTTAACGTTTGGGTCTCGTCCATCACATCATTCTCCTAATGATGTGATCCCGTTATCAAATAACAACTCATGTCTATGACCTGGAAACCGCGGTCATCTTTGATCAACGAGCTAGTCCTGAAGAGGCTTACTAGGGACACAAAGTTTGTCTATTTATCCACACATGTATATGAGTTTCCAATCAATACAATTATAGCATGGATAATAAACGATTATCATGAACAAGGAAATATAATAATAACTCTTTTATTATTGCCTCTAGGGCATATTTCCAACACTTTTGCCAGGCACCGGGCCAATTTCTAAGAGACCATATAGGATGCCCGCAATGGATTTGGAGGAAATTAAGAAGCAGATTAAGGAGTTACTGGATAAAGGATTCATATGCCCAAGTTCTTCGCCTTGGGGTTCGCCAGTACTTCTAGTGGAGAAGAAGGATGGATCGTTAAGAATGGTTGACGATTACCGTGGATTGAATGAAGTAACTATCAAGAATAAGTACCCACTGCCAATGATCAACGATCTGTTCGATAGATTGGAAGGAGCTAAGGTATTTTCCAAGATCGATCTGCGATCAGGGTACCATCAATTGAAGGTCCGAGAGCAGGATATACCTAAGACGGCCTTTACCACTAGGTATGGGTTGTACGAGTATATCATTATGTTGTTTGGTCCGACAAACGCACCGGCATACTTTATGAACCTGATGAACAAAGTGTTTATGTAGTATTTGGATAAGTTCGTCGTAGTGTTCATAGATGATATATTGATCTTCTCGAAGGATGAAGAGGAGCATGTAGAGCATTTGCGTTTGGTGTTGGAGAAGCTCAGAGAACATCAGTTATATGCCAAGTTTAGCAAATGTGAGTTTTGGTTGAAGGAAGTCAGATTCCTCGGACATGTTATATCCGGAGAAGGAATAGCAGTAGATCCCGCTAAGGTGGACACTGTGGCCCATTGTGAAGCACCAACAACAGTTGGAGAGATCCGGAGTTTTCTTGGACTCGCAGGATACTACCGGAGATTTATTGAGAATTTCTCGAGGATTGCAAAGCCAATGACGGAGTTGTTGAAGAAGGACACCAAGTTCAGTTGGACAGAAGAATGTGAGGCCAGTTTTCAGGAATTAAAGAAACATTTGGTCTCATCCCCTGTGTTGATTTTGCCAGATCAACATAAGGATTATGAGGTGTACTGCGACGCTTCACGTAGAGGACTTGGAGCTGTTCTTATGCAGGAAGGAAGAGTTGTTTCGTATGCTTCACGACAACTAAAACCTCATGAGATGAACTATGCCACCCACGATTTGGAATTAGCAGCCGTAGTGCACGCATTGAAGACGTGGAGACATTTTCTCATTGGAAACCATTGTGAAGTATATACGGATCACAAGAGTTTGAAGTATATATTCACTCAGAAGGAGTTGAATCTTAGGCAAAGGAGATGGCTGGAACTCATTAAGGATTATGACATGAGATTGCATTATCATCCCGGAAAGGCTAACGTAGTAGCTGATGCGCTAAGCCGTAAGAGTCATGTCAAAACCCTAGTGATGGAGGAGTTTCCAAAGGAGTTAGCCGAGGACCTACGAGAACTACGTATGGAGATTGTTTCGAGAGGCTATGTAGCAACATTGGAAATCCAGTCTACCCTCATGGATAAAATCAGAGAAGCTCAGAAAGCTGATAAGGAGGTTGTCGCTATAAAGGAGAGGATGAGCGAAGGAAAAGCTAAAGGATTTCGTGAGGATGAACACGACACCCTATGGTTTGAAGATCGAATCTATGTGCCCAATGACCCGGAGATCAGGAAGTTGATTTTACAGGAGGCCCATGCTTCACCATACTCGATTCACCCAGGAAATACTAAGATGTATTTGGATTTGAAGGATATTTTCGGGTGGACCGGTATGAAGAAGGATATTGCGGAGTATGTAGCAGTTTGTGATGTATGCTAGAGAGTAAAGGCAGAACATCAGAAGCCAGCAGGATTGTTACAACCTATGCCAATACCCGAATGGAAGTGGGAGAAGCTTGGCATGGATTTTATCACCGGATTGCCCAGGACCAAAGCAGGATATGATTCAATCTGGGTAGTAGTAGACAGATTGACGAAGGTAGCCCACTTTATTCCTGTGAAAACCACTTATACCAGTGCCAAGTTGGCTAAGATATACATGACCAAAATTGTATGTCTGCATGGAGTTCCGAGGAGCATCATATCAGATAGAGGAACCCAATTTACCTCAAGGTTCTGGAATCAGTTGCATGAAACTTTGGGTACCAGGCTAGAGTTTAGCACAGCATTTCATCCGCAGACAGATGGACAGACGAAGAGAGTCAATCAGATTTTGGAGGATATGCTAAGAGCCTGTGCATTAGATTATGGATCTAATTGGGATGACAACTTGCCCTACGCGGAGTTCTCATACAACAACAGTTACCAGGCCAGTTTGAAGATTGCACCGTTCGAGGCATTGTATGGAAGAAGATGCCGAACACCGTTGTCGTGGGACGAAGTTGGAGACCGATAGTTGTTTGGACCAGACATCAAAGAGTCTGAGGAGAAGGTCAAGTTGATTCGAGATAGACTGAAGGTAGCTCAGTCCAGGCAGAAGAGTTATGCAGACTCGAAGCGCAAAGAGATAACCTATGAGGTCGGAGACAGAGCATACTTGAGAGTATCGCCTCTACGAGGAGTTAAACGTTTCGGAGTTAAGGGGAAGTTAGCCCCGAGATTTGTGGGACCTTGCCGTGTTTTGGAACGCATGGGAGAGGTTGCCTATAAATTGGAATTGCCCGGAGGATTGTCAGGAGTGCACGACGTGTTTCACGTTTCGCAGCTGAAGAAGTGCCACGCGGAGATGGCCGATATACTGTTTAGAGACACAGTACCCCTGGAAGCAATTCAGTTGGGCAGCAATCTGACTTACGAGGAGAGTTACTCGCAGTAAGGTTACCAAGTTTTGCAAAGTTCAGTGGAGTCACCACACCGAGGTAGAAGCCACCTGGGAACGAGAAGATGATATACGCAAGGACCACCCACACCTGTTCTCTAGCCAAGTCGAATCTCGAGGGCGAGATTCATTCTAAGGGGGGTAGGTTTGTAACATCCCAAATTTTCAATTTGGAATGTTATACTCAGATCATAATTGCATTGCATGTTTTTGCATTTTGTTGTGGCGTTCCTCGAAATTCTAAGCAACTCAAGGACCTACGGAGAGAGTTGGGAATTTTACCGTTTTCGTATTTGAGTTCGCTCGAATACCGGTACGAGGACAGTGTGATTCTAATTATTTTTCTCTCTTAAAAATATTTATAAATACAAAATATGAGCGGAGATAATATGACTTCTCCAAAATAACAGAAATATTGGAGGAAAAATATTAAAATCACTTTTGGTATTTTTCTGTATTTATTTGCGGATTTATTTGCATAGAAAAATACGCGTTTTTTCAAAATTTCATTTAGGTCCGGGAAAAATGTTCACTTTGTCCTAAATATTATTGGAGGACGGTGAAAATTTATTTCGGAAATTTTGGAGTCCGTTTGGTAATTCTTTCGTTAGTTTTTCTGCGCCTGGACTCTTTTAGAAAAAAAGGAACCGACTAGGAGTCTTACTAGCCCAGGACTCCTGGGCTTTATAAGCCGCCCCGAGCCGGACCGAAGCGCCCAGCCAGCCCGCCTCGCCCCGCCGCCCCAAACCCTAGCCTCCCGACGCCCTAGCCGCCGCCGCCGCCTGCCACGCCGCCGCCGCCGCGCGCTGCGCCGCCTCGCCGCGCCGCGCCGCCGCCAGCCTGCCGCCGCCGCCCGGGTGCCGCACCGCCGCCGCCGGAGCCCGCTGCCCCGCCCCGCCGGAGTCCGCCGGAGTGGTTGAGAAGAGGTAGTTTAGTTTTTTTCGGTTAACCGATCGGTTTTGTTTAGGAAAACCTAGATCTGTTTTTTAATAGATCGGTTCGGTTTTTTTTATTTCCGCCGGTTTAGTTAATTAGCGGACGTTCGTCCGTACGTTCGTTTTAACGAACGGTTTTCGTTAGTTAACCGCAGACAGCGAACGTTTGTTCATTAGCCTGTTCGTCGTTTTCCTTTTTCGGGGTATTTATCCGCGGTTATTCCGATCGCGATTTCTGCCCTAATCTTGTTTCGCGTTTTTCTTTTCGCTCGATAGTCGGAATCAGGTGATTCAAAATCCCAGATCTTCGTCTCGAAGCCCTCTTTACGTTTAATCAACTTGAACAAAGTTTTGGCTACTGTAAAATTTGAATTTAGGCCAACTAGTAATTCGGAGCTCGTTTCTTTTGTAGTTTGAGTTTTGTTGCTTCTTTCGAGTTGATTCTTTTTGCAAACCGGAGTTCTTAAGTTGAATTTTCTGGTTAGATCTCTTATTTGAGTTTTACCCATGCATTAGTTAAGTACTTATTGTGTGCTTGTTTGATTGCGATAGAGTACCCGGAGTGCGCTGCTTGCTACTTTGAGTCTCTAGGTTTTGCGGATCATCAGCAAGGCAAGTAACACTTTGATCATACTTTCCAATTACCCAGTTTTCATTGCATTAGTCAAACCCTCACACATTGCATGAGTAGGACCAATTAACTTGTGGGACTGGGAAGTAGATTGAGGTAGTACCTATTACCTGCATTACATTCAAACCCTTGGGAGTTACTTCTATGTTTGCTGTTAGGCCATGCTATGCTTGTAGACGTGGATTGGGTGAGTGAAATCCATGACAGATGTGAGTTTGTTAATTAATGGTTCAACTTAAGGTGGCAACATTAATACACATCTGGGTGGATTGAGGCATCTGGGTATTCCAGTGATTGCCTGTTTTTCTTTTGGGCTGCCACCCAGGCACAAAGGGATCATGAGATTATTCATACTAGAAACTTCCGTGTGCAGCCACAATGCTATTATGGGCTCTAGCATAGTATGAGTAAGTTGTGCGAACTCTTACAGTGGTGGACTAGCAGATGTAGGGGATGTAGGTTTGTACGGTCCGCCCGATCGTAAGGTGCTAGCGCTTCTGAAAGACTATGTCTCGGTCATCCGTTTCTCAAACAACATGCAGTGCGAGAAACCAAACGAAGGCGATCGAGTCTTGTGGGAAAAGTGCACAAACCTCTGCAGAGTGTACAAACTGATCATGATTAGCCGTGTCCCCGGTTATGGACGTCTTGAGTATCTAGTACATGGATTTTCATGTGCATTTCAACATGTTACTCTAATTTAATTTTGTTGGGTTTAATGATGAACTTTAATTGGGGTTGAGAGGATGTCTATCTTCTCAATGATGTTTCAACTACCATGATAGCTAATTAAAATACATTCCTTTGAAGTAGGGAAAAATTGGCTTTACGCAAAAACTTAACCATAGAGCTTTCCACTAGCCATGTTGCATATTGTATAGCATTACTTTTATTGCATTCTCTTGTGTTACCTTGCCAGCATATTCCATGTGCTGACCCATTTTCGGGCTGCAACATTTCATGTTGTAGACTTTTCAGACGACGAGTAAGATGCCCCTTTTTAGGTTGTGGTTCTATACTCAGTGATGCCGCTGGAGTTGATGGGCTCACTTATCTTCCAAGCCTTCCGCTGTTATCGTGTTAGATGGCCTTCAGCCATATTATTTGTAATAAATTCATCGTTGAACTATCGATGTAATAAGTGTGTGATTGCTACTCTGTTATAAATCCTTCAAGTACTGTGCGTGTCAGCATTACTGATCCAGGGATGACACTGATGCACAGAGATTAGACTGTTTGAGGTCTGG
Source organism: Secale cereale (assembly GCA_902687465.1). Lineage (NCBI taxonomy): Eukaryota > Viridiplantae > Streptophyta > Magnoliopsida > Poales > Poaceae > Secale > Secale cereale. Next base: position 828,653,527 of record LR738715.1, on the reverse strand, counting down.
TCGCTACAAAATAATTTTAGACCGTTATATAAATAATTTAACATCCTCGGAAACATTTTCACCTATGTTTTATTTATCGGTAATACCTGGTATTACCAGATATTCAGCAAAACCCTTCAAGTGACACCGAAACGCTTCCAGATCTTCTTGGAATTATTCTAAATATTAATGAAATTATTCCACAAATACATTCTCATCATTCCAGTCCTACTAACACTCACCAGATCTTGATTGCCTTAAGCTTGTGACCCCGTAGGTTCGGTAACCCATATATATGGATGAAACTCCTTCATTCAGTGACCGACAGCGAAACCTTGGACGCCGTCCATATCGGTCCCTATGAGCACATGAATGATATTAAAGCGAACCTCTAGTTATCAGGTGATGTTCCCGTTGCTCTCATATACTTCACAAAATCCGGGATGTGTCGGTATCCTCCCGAATCATCACATGCTCACTATAATGATATCCTCATTACCGGTTGTCGGTGTACTAAAGTAGGGGTACCTTAGTATCCCGACTTGTGCACGGGCAGTAGCAGCGTCCCGTGGTCTGGCTCACCACGCGCCCGCCAAAGCCCACTCTAGACCCCTTTGAAGCCATTCAAGAACAAAGTATTCAAGTTGAGAGACAAGACCCCGGCAAGAGGATCTTGCCGGGAAGGCCGCACCAGGCTCAAGGTTATCATTCCGGCACAAGACCCTGGCAAGAGGAGCTTGCCAGGAAGGCAAAAAGAACATCACCTCAGAAGATGTATCGTTGCGCATCATACGCCCCGACAGGACCCGAAGAGCGACAAGCTTCCGGGCCCGGCAAGGTAGAGACCCCGGCAAGGTGCTTGTCGGGGAAGGCTTATGCTGTGTGCCTGCGCTCCAGCTCATCTGACCACGCGTCGCCCTAGGGCCCTTCCAGGGGCACGTGGCAGATGGCTGTGCAGCCTCGGGTACACGGTGGCAAGCCGCGGTGACGAGGCCACCGTCGTGGCGAACGGAGACGCCCGGGCGGACGCTTTTGGGGTGACGGCGACGGGCATTCAATGCCCTTGTCCCCCACCATCAGGGTTAGGTGCGGACCACTGTTCATGCACTGTTCCATCTACCACCGATTTTACATTTTTACCCTCCTCTACGATGACACATGTCGGTGACCCCTTTGAGCTATAAAAGGAGGCCCATGCACAACGAAGAGGGGGTTCGATCCCAGAAACTTGATCACTCCTACGCTCGGTGTAGCTAGTACTGTAGATCTTCAAGCTCCCGAGCTCAAGAACTCAATACATCTAAGGCAGGAGTAGGGTTTTACGCGTCCGCGCGGCCCGAACCTGGGTAAACTGCCCGCGTGTGCCCCTCGATCTGCTCTTCGTGCTCCCTCCGCACCCTTGCCGTATCGTAGAAAGGGGCTCCGGTCCCATAGGTGTTCGTGGGCGACCAGTTTCCCTGACATCTTTGGCGCGCCAGGAGTTTCAGAAGGCCACAGAAGTTATGTGCGTCGATGGAGGCGCCTCTCTGCACACTTCCCACCGCCAACTCAAGCAATGGGTGCGGGAAGTGAATGCAGCTGAGCCACCCGTCGAGTCGCGCAGGCTGCTGAAATGGTCCGGCACGCCCATCATCTTCGACCTTGAGGACCACCTTGATCGTACAACTGCGGTCGGCTGCTTGCCGATGTTGGTTTCACCAACTATCCGCAACCTCAAGGTCACCAAGATGTTGGTTGACGGCGGGGCCGGCCTCAACTTGATCTCCTCAGCTGTGATCAAGAAGCTGCAGATCCCCGACAGCGAGCTCGAGGAAACCGGGACTTTCCAAGGAATCAACCCGGGAAGGAGCAAGCCGAAGGGGAAGATCACGCTGCCGGTGACCTTTGGCGGAGAGCTTAACTTCAGGACGAAGAGGATCACGTTCGACGTTGCCGATATCCCATTGCCATACAATGGGATACTTGGCCGTCCTGCGCTTGCCAAGTTCATGGCAGCCTCCCACTATGCTTACAACATGCTCAAGATGCCGGGGCCAATAAGCGTCATCTCTGTCCCCGGCGACAAGAAGGACGCGCTCATTTGCGCCGACAAGATCTACCGGGACGCAGCAGCCGCGGCAGACAGCAAGACACTTGCCGCTGAAGATCCCGGGGGGAAAACCAAGACCAAGTCCGGCAAGAGCTCTGGGGCCCACTCCGGCAAACGCACCTCTTCGGAGTGCTGCGCTGCCATCGAGGACGCACCATCGAGCTCCACCGACAAGTGCAAGAAAGGAATGGCAGCTCCACCAGCAACCAAGAAGGTGTCCGCCAAGGAGGACGGCACTGGTGGTACCTTCACCATCAGTGCTATGCTCGACCCCAAATAGGAAAGCGCGCTCGTTGCCTTCCTGCGGGCGAATGTCGACGTGTTCACATGGCAACCGTCTGACATCCCCGTCGTTCCCAGGAAGGTAATTGAGCACAAGCTTGCTGTTTGTCCTCACGCGTGGCCCATCAAGCAGAAGGTCAGGAAGCAAGCGGTGGAGCGCCAAGAGTTCATAGCTGAGGAGATCAAGAAGTTGGAAGCAGCAGGCCTTGTTAGAGGTGTACTTCATCCCACGTGGCTGGCCAATCCAGTTGTCGTGCGCAAAGCTAATGGGAAGTGGAGACTTTGTATAGACTTCACTGATGTGAATAAAGCTTGTCCCAAGGATCCATTTCCCTTGCCGCGCATTGACCAGATCGTTGACTCCACGGCCGGATGTGAGTTGCTTTCATTTTTTGATGCATACTCCGGATACCACCAGATATTCATGGCTGAGGAAGATGAAGAGAAGACCGCATTCATTACTCCATGTGGCACTTACTGTTTTGTACGTATGCCCTTTGGACTGAAGAATGCGGGCTCAACATTTGCAAGGGTGGTCCACACTGCTTTTGAGCCACAGATACAAAGGAATGTAGAAGCCTACATGGATGATATAGTGGTCAAGAGCAAGGACAAGGATACCCTGATTCAAGACCTAGAAGAAACCTTCGAGAACCTGTGCAAGATACAGCTCAAGTTGAACCTCGAGAAGTGCGTTTTCGGAGTCCCCTCCGGCAAGCTTCTCGGGTTCTTTGTGTCCCAGAGGGGGATTGAAGCCAGTCCCGACAAGATCAAGGCCATCGAGCAGATCGAAGCACCAAAGCGCGTCAAGGATGTACGAAGACTTGCTGGTTGTGTGGCTGCCCTCAGCAGGTTCATTTCAAAGTCTGCAGAACGCGCCCTGCCTTTCTTCAAAATCTTGAAAAAGGCAGGTCCTATGAAATGGACTCCGGAAGCAGAGGCAGCGCTACAAGACTTGAAAGGATACCTGTCCTCCGCTCCAATACTTGTCGCACCTAGGCCACAAGAGAAGTTGCTGCTGTACCTAGCGGCAACCAATCAAGTGGTTAGTGCTGCGTTAGTAGCGAAGAGGGAGGCAGATGAGGAACCCACATCCCCGGCAAGCGCATCCAGCAATAAGCAGGGGGCTTCCCCGACAAGCTCTGGCCTCGACAAAGACAAGTCTGCGCAGGAACAAGGAGAAGTGCAAAAGAAGATGGTGCAGCGCCCAGTTTATTTTGTAAGTTCCCTTTTGCAGGGGGCTAGGTCAAGATACTCTGGGGTGCAGAAGTTGCTTTTTGGCCTCCTCATGGCCTCAAGGAAGCTGCGCCATTACTTTCAAGCACACGAGATAACGGTGGTCACTCGCTTTCCGTTGAAGAGGATATTGCAAAATCCAGAAGCAACAGGCAGGATCGTCGAGTGGGCACTAGAGTTGTCAAGCTTTGGTCTCAAGTTTGAGAGTACTTCAACGATACAGAGCAGAGCTTTGGCAGAATTCATAGCAGAGTGGACACCAACACCAGACGAAGAAGTCCCAGAGACAAACATCCCCGTCTAGGAAGCAAGCAAGGAATGGATAATGTACTTCGATGGTGCTTTCTCGCTGCAAGGCACCGGTGCTGGTGTGCTACTTGTCGCACCCACTGGGGAGCACCTCAAGTATGTTGTCCAAATGCACTTTCCCAAGGAGCAATCGACAAACAATACTGCTGAGTATGAAGGTTTGCTTGCCGGCCTCAGAATTGCGGCCGAACTTGGGATTAAGAAGCTGATTGTGCGGGGAGACTCACAGTTGGTGGTTCGACAATTGAACAAGAGCTACCAGAGTCCTTTGATGGAAGCTTATGTCGATGAAGTGAGGAAGCTTGAAGAACGCTTTGAAGGCCTGCAGATGGAGCTCGTTCCGAGAGCTCAAAATGATATTGCAGACGGCCTGTCAAAGTGTGCTGCATTGAAGTTACCTGTGGAACCAGGGACCTTCATGCTCAAGCTAACTCAACCATCCGTTACACCATCAGTTGGGCAAAGCAAGAAGAGGAAGTTGGTCTCCGACGACTACTTGCCGGCGGATCTTCCTGAAACCGCCGCCAAGGTCCCCAAGATCAACGACCAAGTTGCTGAGGAACAGTCTGCTCCTGCAGACCCAAGGGTCTGTACAGTTGAAGCAGGCGTTCCCGACAAGTCTTGCCCCCGCAGGCTTGCCGGGGAACACTCAGCTCCGGCAGAACCGCGGGTTCTTGCCGTAGGAGCTGACGTTCCCGCAGCAGCACTGATGCCTTTTGTCCTTGTTGTTGAGCCTCAGGCTCCAGCATGGGCACAGCAAATCGTCCGCTTTCTTCAAACTAGGGAACTTCCCGAAGAACCAGAAGAGATAGAGAGGATTACCAGGCAGTCAAGTATGTATCAGTTCGTCGGCAACGAGCTATACAGAAGAAGACTCAATGGTGTCAGATTGAAATGCATTTCTCGGGGAGATGGACAGAAGCTGTTGGCAGAAATACATGGAGGCATATGTGGCCACCACATTGGCGCAAGAGCACTTGCCGGGAAGGCGTTCCGGCAAGGTTTCTTCTGGCCAGAAGCCCTCCAAGATGCAACTGCACAAGTAACCAAGTGTGAAGCATGCCAGTTCCATGCCAAGCAAATACACCAGCCAGCTCAAGCTCTCCAGACGATCCGTTTGTCCTGGCCCTTCTCGGTCTGGGGGCTCGACAACCTCGGCCCCTTTCCCCGTGCTATTGGGGGCTTTGAATACTTGTACGTTGCAATCGACAAGTTCACAAAGTGGCCAGAAGTGGAACCAGTGAGAAAGGTGACCGCACAGTCAGCAGTCAGGTTCTTCAGATCGATCGTTTGCCGTTTCGGAATCCCTAACAGGATCATCACCGACAACGGCACACAGTTCACAAGTCGCACCTTCATGCAGTACGTCCAAGACCTTGGCGCCAAGGTCTGCTTCGCTTCTGTTGCTCACCCGAGGAGCAATGGTCAAGCGGAGAGGGCCAATGCTGAAGTGCTGCGCGGACTCAAGACAAGAACCTTCGACAGGCTGCACAAGTGTGGAAGAAACTGGATAGAGGAGTTGCCGGCGGCTCTTTGGTCAATCAGGACGACACCAAATCGAGCCACCGGACAGACACCCTTTGCTCTTGTCTATGGAGCAGAGGCAGTTCTCCCCATGGAACTCGTATACGGGTCTCCTCGAGTGCTCGCCTACGACGAGCCCGAGCAAGAGCAGTTGCGGCAAGATGATGCATTGCTCCTCGAGGAGAAGGCAAGATGATGCATTGCTCCTCGAGGAGAACCGTCTCCAGGCTGCTGTATGAGCTGCTCGATACCAGTAAGCCTTGCGTCGCTATCATAGCCGCAAGGTCAAGGCCAGGAGTCTCGAGGAAGGTGACCTTGTTCTTCGGCGCGTTCAGTCCGCCAAGAATTCCAACAAGTTGACGCCGAAGTGGGAAGGCCCTTATCGGGTGAGACAAGTCACAAGGCCCGGCGCTGTCCGCCTTGAGACCGAAGAAGGCTTACCGGTGAGCAACTCCTGGAACATCGAGCATCTTCGCAAGTTTCACCCGTAAGGCGCGGTTGCCGTGATCCGCTCCGGCTACCACCTTTTTGTACAAGTCTTGTCGCTGTTGCATGTAATCCTTTGTACAAAGCAGGGCGCAGACCCCGTACATCAGTAAAACTTTTGTGCTCCGCATTGTTTGTCATTTCATGCTTTTCTTTTAACTTGCATGTATCATCTGACATTTTGTGCAGCACACATCCCCGGTAAGCAGAAACAAGCCGCAAAGATCCATACTTGTGTTTCCGCCTCTTTTCCTTCCTCTCTTAAACAGAAAAAGGTTTCCTCGCGCACAAGTTTGCCGGGGGGGGAGGAGATAGTGGTGTGGACCAAGTGTTGTTCAAGAAAGGGAAGCCATGCCGAGATAGTGGTGTGGACAAAGTGCTGTTCAAGAAAGGGAAGCCCTGCCGGGAAGCAAACAGAACACATAAGATAAGTCGCCAAAGTTTGAGCAATTTAAAAATTTCAAATTCTTAGTTGTCTTCCTTGAACAACCACACTTTGTATGGAAAACCTGTGTGCGGAGGAACCTACCCGTGGCTAGCCGCACCCTTACTTTGTTTCGAGCACGCTCAACGGCTTAAGTGAGCTGCGACAAGTGTCGCGCCCTTACTTCGTTTTCGAGTTCGCTCAACAATCTAAGTGTGCTGCGACTAGCTGCTGCAAGGTTTCTTGCCGACAAGGGCATTCCCAGCAGGCTGCTAAGAGTCCGGCACTCAGCGCTCGCGGCAAGGGTCCCTTTGCCGGCAAGTTCCCTAAAAGCGTAGGGTGGAAAGCATACGAAGTGAAGGGATTAAACAAGGGAGATAACACTGCGTTGATTATCCAAAATAAAAGTTATATTACAAGATAACTTGCCGCTGTTCTAACCAACTACTGCCTACGATTTAATCGACAGCGGCAAGGGAAGCGGAAAGAAGGAAGCCTAGTCTCTTCGGTCTCCGTCGACCCTCTGGATCCTGCCCGCCTTGGCTACGATGTGGGCAACTTGTGCCTTCAACGCCTCCTGGTCAGCTTCGGGCGGCAGGGTCCGGAGGACGTTGAAGAGGTTGATCCCGGGGTTGCGGTAGACGATCTTCGACAACACCCACTCCATAGTACCCATGCAAAGCCGGCGCGCCTCGTCAGCCAGCTGCGCAAGGATCTTCTCCCGTAGCTGCGCAAGAGCCGGCGCCACTCCTCTGAAGAACAGGCTCAGCTTGGCACTGTGGGGGAGGCTCTCGTCGGGGGAGTACACGAGGTGCTCCGCCCTCAGTGCCACCATCTCCCTGTCGATGTTGGTGGCGGAGGCGACGAGTTCCTCGGTCCACCGCTCCACCGTCCGCTGGAAGTTGTTTTGCGAGACAGCGGCGCTGTCCAGCAAGGCCCTCTCAGACCGGAGGTCTTCCTTCAGCTTCGTCTCGTGGTCCCGGGCGGCGTCAAGCGAGTCGGTGAGGGTGGAAACCTTCAGCTCCAAGTCTGCAATAGAGTCCTTGGAGTCGTTGAGCTCTTTGCCCTTCTCGGAGAGACGTACTTGCAGCTCTGAATTGGTGTGGGCATCCTTCTCCCGGGCCACGTTGAGCGCGGCAACCCTGTCTTTGCTCGCCTTCAAGCCCGTCTCCAACTGCGCCACCCTGGCCTCCAGATCCCTCTTGGCGGTCTCTGCGGCAGCGGCGGCATCCCTCGCCTCCTGCAGAGCCCCGCCAATGGCCTGCTCATGAGCGGTGAGGTCGTCCTCGTGGCTGTCGAGGTCGACCATCCGCTGGTTGAGCTCTCCCTCCCGCCGAGACAGATCCTCGGCGGCCAGTCGCTGCTGCTCCTCCACCTCGGCCTTCTCGAGGAGGAACGCCTGGTGTGCTCTGGCAAGCTCTTCGCGCTCCTCCGCCAAGTTTCGGAGGGCCGCTTGGTTGGCGGCACGGAGCTCCGCGGCGCGCTTTTCTAGATCAGCACCAGCCTTGTCAGCCAGAGCCTCCCGGGACTCCAACTTAGCCTGCCTGGCCCGGTACAAGGCCAGGAGTCGACGTAGGAGTTGCTCCTCTTCGGGCTCGTCGCTGCTGCCGGGCGCATCAACAACCTTAAACCCGGCGGAGGAGAGAACTTCTCCGTCGAAGATCTCCCCCTCCACGGGTGCCCTTGATGAAGACGCCCACGGGACTTGGATAAAGACCCCGTTGGCGGCCTCCAAGTAGACGCCCGACCCAGCTGCGGGGGCGGAGGGGTCGGCGGCCTCAGGGCCAGCAGTGCGGTCGCCGGTCCCTTCCCCGGCTGCCGCGTCAGCAGTCGGGGCAGTCTCCTCGGCGGCTGGCTCGTCAGCGCCGTCCATTCCTTCCGCAGTGGTGGCGTCGCCAGCATCGCCGCGCACTTCCTCCCCGGCAATGGTCTCCGTCTCCATCGACTCCGGGGCAGGCGGATCTAACAGAAGAAAAAGAAAAGAAAGAATCGTCAAGCAAATATCCAAAAAAGAAGAGTTCAAAGAAGAAAGGCACAAGGGTTTACCTTCGCGGGCCTCTTCAACAATCGGGTCCCTCGCCGGGGAGTTCACCCTTGGCGGCGTAGAAGAAGCCCCCGCCGGCGGAGGGCCGCTGGCGCCTTCCCTTCGCGGGGTGCTCACCCTTGTCGGGGTGCTCGCCCTTGGCGGGGTGTTCGCCCTTGGCCGAGTACCCATCCTTGGCGGAGCACTGTCCCTCGCCGGGGAGCTCCTCCTTGGCGGGGAGGGTGGAACAAGCGGCTCGTCGGGGGCGACCTCTTGGTGCTCCTGCGGCTGCGGCTCCACTTCTGCACAAGACAACAAAACATTAATAAGGATAACTACCTCAAGCGCGCCCGTCGAGCGGAAAAGTGAACACAAGGCTGCGCTGGGGGCTGCGCTGGGGGCTGCTCTCCGGAGCAACAGGCTGGTCCGGCAAGTTTGTCGCTGGCGCATCCCCCGTCGGTGCAGCAGGCTCGTCGTCCTCGAGGTCAACCACAGGGATCTTGCCCTCTTCTTCATCCGCTGGGTCAAGGTCTTGGAAGCCAAACAAGATCAGAGTTAGACGAAAAAAAAATCAAGACAAAAGCAATGAAAATCAAAGGAAATAGAAATTGCAAGTACTTAATCTTCCTCCTCTTCATCGGAGCTGAGGGCGGAGAAGTCAAACTGCGCCTCACGTGCTTCAGCGCGAGGAGCTGGAGGAGAAGGCTCCCTTGGGCGCTTGGCGGGCTCCGGAGCCGTGGGTTGTGAAGACCCCGCGCCGGTCGTCCCCGAGGACCAGGGGCGGAGGGAGCACCAGAACCGCTCCGGGAAGATCCCCCTCCGCTTGCCGCTGGGACGCGGGGCGCCTCCTTGACGACCTTACTCGTCATGGTGGCACGCGTCGCACGACGCTTCGGCTGCTGCCGAGGCGCCGGTGGCCTCATCGTCTCAGCGGTCTTGCGGAGGCGCTTCTTCGGCTGTGGCGGGGGACCTGGTGGTGGCGGAGAGTTCTCTGAGGATGAGGAGGCGTCGTCAAGGTTCAGTGACCCGCCCGAGTCTTCGTCAGAATCGCCCGATTCAGCATCCTCCTCGGCGGGCTCACTAGACTCGGAGCCCTGTCCGGCAGCCTCGCTCGTCCCGGCAGGCTTCCCGGCAGGCTCCCCGGCGAACTCCTCGGGCGCAATCTTCAATAGCTTGAGGATTTCCTCCTTCTCGGCCTGACTCAGCGCGTCCGCTGCTTCTGCTTCGTCCACGGTGTACCCAAACTCACCCGCAGCTGCAGCTGCGGCGGCCTCCTCCATTCTGGTGGCTATATCGGCCACATCTCGATCGGTGGTCGCGCGGGTGAGCCCTTTCTTCTCTTCGGGGTTGCGTGGCCGTTCCACCAGATTATCAAAGAAGGTCTGCATGGTCTCTGCTGAAGGCGTCAGCCATGTGGGAACAACCCCGTGGGAGTCGCACTCAGGCATTGCCGCGCGGATGGCACTAAGGGCAGAGTTGTTGCACAATGGAACTACTCCGTCCGACGGTCTGAACCACTCCGGGTGCTTGGGGTCATGTTTGAACAGCTCCCGGACCATCCCCTTGATTTCCAAGACGGTGAAGTTATAATTCAACCCGGGGCGCAGCCTCATGCGGTCTGCCGCGTTGCCGAACTCCCAGGCAGGTCTCTTCCTTTCCTGCAGAGGGGCAATGCGGCGGCGGAGGAAATCAGCCCCAACTTCACCTACAGTAAGGTTGGCGGCCCGGAGACGAAGGATCCTAGTGAGGGAAATCTGCAGCATGTCGTCCTCCGGGGCCAAATCACTCCAATCCTTGCCGCGCACTACCGCAGTCCGGCGCGGTGAGGTGAACTGCTCGGGTTCATTCTCCATGACCGAGCACCAATCAGCCCTCCACTCTTCCCACTTGCCGCGGAGCTCTCCGATCAAGTACGCCTCCTTCTTGCCGAGCCTGAAGATCCAAGAGATACCGCCGGAAAGTGGAGATCCGGACTCTACTCTAGGTGTGAAGAAGTGGCGGAAGAGAGCTACGTTTGGGTGGACCCCGACATAGTTTTCGCACAGATGTGCGAAAACGGCCAAAGTGAGGACGGCATTCGGGGTGAAATCTAAGAGGTGGAGTCCATATGTGTTCATCACATCGCAGAAAAACTCTGAATACGGAGGACAGAGACCGCAATGGAAGAACAAGGCGAAGAAGTGGTAACCTCCCGGGTACAAGTTGATGGCTTCGGCGGGGAGGACTCTGGTGCGCGGGTGAGCCTTCGTCTCCCTCGCCCAGAACAAATAATACTTGTCCTGCAGCTCCCTCGCGCCGAGCCTCGGCGGGAAGACCACCATTTTCCTCCGCATGGCTGCCAGCTTCGCCGCCTTGTCGGACTTCTCCTTCTGTGCCTTGTCGCTCTTCGCCTTGTCGCTCTTCGGGGCCATGGCGAGGGCGGCGAGGGGGATCGACGGCACTGAGGATGTTGGAAACGGCGGAGGAGGGGTGGAGCTCGGCTCTTTGTCGACCTTTGGGGAGGCGGAGGGCGGCGGGGGTTTCTGGAGATTCAAGACACAATGAAAGAGATGGGGGAAACTGCCCCTGCTTCCTCTGCTTTTAAGGGGGAAGTGGGGGACGTTCCGCATTTTCCCATTAAAGAAACAGGCCACGATCTCTCCCACGACACCGCAATCGACGCGTGCCGTTAGGGAGGGATGCGGCAGACGCGGAGTGGGAAACGGCGCGCCGTGGGCCGCGTGTGCCCGTGCACTGTTTTGGGCCTGGCCCAATAGCGCTCGGCACCGTGTGTGGCCCAGGCCCGGGGGCTCCTGTCGGTGTACTAAAGTAGGGGTACCTTAGTATCCCGACTTGTGCACGGGCAGTAGCAGCGTCCCGTGGTCTGGCTCACCACGCGCCCGCCAAAGCCCACTCTAGACCCCTTTGAAGCCATTCAAGAACAAAGTATTCAAGTTGAGAGACAAGACCCCGGCAAGAGGAGCTTGCCGGGAAGGCCGCACCAGGCTCAAGGTTATCATTCCGGCACAAGACCCTGGCAAGAGGAGCTTGCCAGGAAGGCCACAAGAACATCACCTCAAAAGATCTATCGTGGCGCATCATGCGCCCCGGCAGGACCCGGAGAGCGACAAGCTTCCGGGCCTGGCAAGGTAGAGACCCCGGCAAGGTGCTTGCCGGGGGAGGCTTACGCTGTGTGCCTGCGCTCCAGCTCATCTGACCACGCGTCGCCCTGGGGCCCTTCCAGGGGCACGTGGCAGATGGCTGTGCAGCCTGGGGTACACGGTGGCAAGCCGCGGTGATGAGGCCACCGTCGTGGCGAACGGAGACGCCCGGGCGGACGCTTTTGGGGTGACGGCGACGGGCATTCAATGCCCTTGTCCCCCTCCGTCAGGGTTAGGTGCGGACCACTGTTCATGCACTGTTCCATCTACCACCGATTTTACATTTTTACCCTCCTCTACGGTGACACATGTCGGTGACCCCTTTGAGCTATAAAAGGAGGCCCATGCACAACGTAGAGGGGGTTTGATCCCAGAAACTTGATCACTCCTACGCTCGGTGTAGCTAGTACTGTAGATCTTCAAGCTCCCGAGCTCAAGAACTCAATACATCCAAGGCAGGAGTAGGGTTTTACGCGTCCGCGCGGCCCGAACCTGGGTAAACTGCCCGCGTGTGCCCCTCGATCTGCTCTTCGTGCTCCCTCCGCACCCTTGCCGTACCGTAGAAAGGGGCTCCGGTCCCATAGGAGTTCGTGGGCGACCAGTTTCCCCGACACCGGTTTTGTTCTTCTTTCTTGTTATCGTGTTCTAGCATCCCCATGAAAAAGTCACCTGTGTCTGGACAGACGACGGTTGATGTCGTCACACTTTGAGGGCCCTATGAATATATCTCCATTGTACGAGGAGAAAATCCCACTCTCGAGCTATCAAGTCCCCTGTCAAACTTTCCGATGAACCTGTAAGTTGCCGTTATGATCACCATGTAACAAGTGATGTTTGAGAAACCCCAAAGCCCACAGTATGGTAGGAAGTGCCTACGTTACTCTCATGGTCTATGGAGCAAAGTCACGCGTTAACACTCTGTGTTATTACAATTGAATACATATGATATTAACTCAACTCCTAACAAACAAGATTGGGTCGATTCAGTATGATCGTTCTTCCAACGTCATAATCCCTCTTGTTGAAGGACTATCATTACACTTAATGATATCCTAAGATCCACAAAACATGATCACCAACAACATTTTGTCTAGTCTTAGAGGCAAGACTAGGAACCTTTATTTTATTCGTTTATCATTTCACACGTGCATATGAGTTTTCCACTGAATCGCATATTCCAGGATCATAGGAGTTATAGATGAAATATAAACACTTAAATATGAATATGGAAATATAAAAATACAATATTATTTCCTACTGGGCATATTTCCAGGTGTCTCCCCACTTGTCGTAGAGTCAATAATCCAGTTAGCACTTTTAACTTTTACACAAATGGCAATCTGGTGTAATTCCATGCTTTGCTTGTGGTATAGACTCCGTCCTATTGAATATCGCAATCTTCAGATCCATGTGTATCATTTGCATTTTTAATGCATCTGTCATGCTGCTACCTCTTGAGCTTGCGTTCTTCTTCCCTTGAAGAGGAAAGGGTGATGCAACACAGTAGCGTAAGTATTTCCCTTAGTTTTTGAGAACCAAGGTATCAATCCAGTAGGACACTACATGCGAGTCCCTCGTACCTACACAAACAAATAAGAACCTTGCAACCAACGCGATAAAGGGGTTGTCAATCCCTTCTCGGCCACTTGCAAAAGTGAGATCTCATAGAGATAAGAAGATAAATATTTGTGGTATTTTTGGTATATAGATTAAAATAGATTGCGAAATAAAAGTAATATAAAGATAAATAGTTGATGGAAGATTGATATGATGGAAGATAGACCCGGGGGTCATAGGTTTCACTAGTGGCTTCTCTCAAGATAGCAGATTTCTATGGTGGGTGAACAAATTATTGTCGAGCAATTGATAGAAAAGCGCATAGTTATGAGAATATCTAGGCATGATCATTGTATATAGGTATCACGTCCGTGACAAGTAGACCAAAACGATTCTGCATCTACTACTATTACTCCACACATCGACCGCTATCCAGCATCCATCTAGAGTATTAAGTTCATAAGAACAGAGTAACGCTTTAGGCAAGATGACATGATGTAGAGGGATAAACTCATGCAATATGATATAAACCCCATCTTTTTATCCTCGATGGCAACAATACAACACGTGCCTTGCTGCCCCTGCTGTCACTGGGAAAGGACACCGCAAGATTGAACCCAAAGCTAAGCACTTCTCCCATTGCAAGAAATTTCAATCTAGTAGGCCAAACCAAACTGATAATTCGAGGAGACTTGCAAAGATATTTAAATCATGCATAAAAGATTTCAGAGAAGAATCAAATATTGTTCATAGATAATTTTGATCATAAACCCACGATTCATCGAATCTGGACAAACACACCGCACAAAGAATTGCATCGAATAGATCTCCAAGAAGATCAAGGAGAACTTTGTATTGAGATCCAAAGAGAGAGAAGAATCCATCTAGCTAATAACTATGGACCTGAAGGTCTGTGGTAAACTACTCACAACTCATCGGAGGGGCTATGGTGTTGATGTAGAAGCCCTCCGTGATCGATTCCCCCTCCGACGGAGCTCCGGAACATGCCCCAAGATGGGATCTCATGGGTACAGAAGGTTGTGGCAGTGGAATTAGGGTTTCGTGGTGCTCTCGGATGTTTTCAGGGTACATGGATATATATAGGAGGAAGGAGCATGTCGGTGGAGCTACTGGGGGCCCACGAGGTTGGGGGGCGCGCCCCCTGCCTCGTGGCCACCCTGTGGCTTCCCTGGCGTGTACTCCAAGTCTTCTGAGTTGTATTTGTTCCAAAAATGATCCTCCCGAAGGTTTCATTCCATTTGGACTCCGTTTGATATTCCTTTTCTGCGAAACACTAAAATAGGCAAAAAATACAGCAATTTGCACTGGGCCTTGGGTTAGTAGGTTAGTCCCAATAATAATATAAAAGTTTATAATAAAGCCCATTAAACAACCAAAACAAAATATATAATAGCATGGAACAATCAAAAATTATAGATACGTTGGAGACGTATCAAGCATTCCCAAGCTTAATTCCTGCTCGTCCTCTAGTAGGTAAATGATAAAAATAGAATTTTTGATGTGGAATGCGACCCAACATAATTCTCAATGTAATTTTCTTTATTGTGGCATGAATGTTTAGATCCGAAAGATTCAAGACAAAAGTTTACTATTGACATAAGAATAATAATACTTCAAGCATACTAACAAAGCAATTATGTCTTCTCAAAATAACATGGCCAAAGAAAGTTCATCCCTACAAAATCATATAGTTTGGCTATGCTCCATTTTCGTCACACAAAATACTCAAATAATGCACAACGCCGGTTTCAGCCAAGCAATTGTTTCATACTTAAATATATTCAAACTTTTTCAACTTTCATGCAATACATGAGCGTGAGCCGTGGATATAACACTATAGGTGGAATAGAGTGGTGGTTGTGGAGAAGACAAAAGAGGAAGATGGTCTCACATCAACTGGGCGTATTAATGGGCTATGGAGATGCCCATCAATAGATATCAATGTGAGTGAGTAGGGATTGCCATGCAATGGATGCACTAGAGCTATAAATGAATGAAAGCTCAACAAAAGAAACTAAGTGGGTGTGCATCCAACTTGCTTGCTCACAAAGACCTAGGGCATTTGAGGAAGCCCATCGTTGGAATATACAAACCAATTTCTATAATGAAAATTGCCACTACTATATGAAAGTGACAAAACAAGAGACTCTCTATCATGAAGATCAAGGTGCTATTTTGAAGCACAAGTGTGGAAAAAGATAGTAGCATTGTCCCTTTTTTCTTTTTTCCCTTTTTTTCTTTTTTTGTGACTTTCTTTTTCTTTGGCCTTTCCTTCTTTTTTTCTCCTTTTTTTATTTGGGACAATGCTCTAATAATGATGATCATCACACTTCTATTTATTTACAACTCAAAGATTACAACTCGATACTAGAACAAAGTATGACTCTATATGAATGCCTCCGGCGGTGTACTGGGATGTGCAATGAATCAAGAGGGACATGTATGAAAAATTATGCATGGTGGCCTTGCCACAAATACAATGTCAACTACATGATCATGCATGGCAATATGACAATGATGAAGGGTGTCATAATAAACGGAACGGTGGAAAGTTGCATGGAAATATATCTCAGAATGGCTATGGAAATGACATGATAGGTAGGTTTGGTGGCTGTTTTGAGGAAGATATATGGTGGGTGTACGGTACCGGCGAAAGTTGCGTGGTACAAGAGAGGCTAGCAATGGTGGAAGGGGGAGAGTGCGTATAATCCATGGACTCAACATTAGTCATAAAGAACTCACATACTTATTGCAAAAATCTACAAGTTATCAAAACAAAGTACTACACACATTCTCATAGGGGAAGGGTTGGTAGGAGTTAACCATTGCGCGGTCCTGACCTCCACACAAAGGATGACACTCAGTGAAATACCTCATGCTTCAAAATTTTCACACAACGGTTACCATACGTGCATGCTACGGGACTTGCAAACCTCAACACAAGTATTTCTTGAATTCACAACTACTCTACTAGCATGACTCTAATATCACCATCCTCATATCTCAAAACAATCATCAAGGATCAAACTTCTCATAATATTCAATGCACTTTATATGAAAGTTTTTATTATACCCATGTTGGATGCCTATCATATTAGGACTAATTTTATAACCAAAGCAAATTACCATGCTGTTCTAAAAGACTCTCAAAATAATATAAGTGAAGCATGAGAGATCAATAATTTCTACAAAATAAAACCACCACCGTTCTCTAAAAAGATATAAGTGAAGCACTAGAGCAAAACTATCTAGCTCAAAAGATATAAGTGAAGCACATAGAGTTTTCTAATAAATTCCGATTCATGTGTATCTCTCTCAAAAGGTGTGTACAGCAAGGATGATTGTGGTAAACTAAAAAGCAAAGACTCAAATCATACATAAAGCTCCAAGCAAAACACATATCATGTGGTGAATAAAAATATAGTCTCAAGTAAAGTTACCGATAGACAAAGACGAAAGAGGGGATGCCTTCCCAGGGCATCCCCAAGCTTAGGCTTTTGGTTGTCCTTGAATTTTACCTTGGGGTGCCTTGGGAATCCCCAAGATTAGGCTCTTGCCACTCTTTGTTCCATAGTTCATCAAATCCTTACCCAAAAACTTGAAAACTTCACAACACAAAACTTAGCAAAATTCTCTTGAGCTCCGTTAGTATAAGAAAACAAACCACCACTTTAAGGTACTGTAATGAACTCATTCTTTATTTATATTTGTGTTAAACCTACTGTATTCCAACTTCTCTATGATTCATACCCCTCGATACTACTCATAGATTCATCAAAATAAGCAAACAACACCCGAAAAACAGAATCTGTCAAAAACAGAACATTCTGTAGCAATCTGTAACTTCCGAATAATTCTGTAACTCTAATTTTTTTGAAAAATATTGGTGGACATGAGGAATTTGTCTATTAATCATCTGCAAAAAGAATCAACTTAAAAGCACTCTCCAGTAAAAAATGGCAGCTAATCTCGTGAGCGCAAAAGTAGCTATTTTTTACATCAAGATCGCAAAAACTTCACCCAAGTCTTCCCAAAGGTTCTACTTGGCACAAACACTAATTAAAACACAGACCACATCTAAACAGAAGCTAGATGCATTATTTATTACTAAACATAAGTAAAAAAAATTGGGTTGCCTCCCAACAAGCGCTATTGTTTAACGCCCCTAGCTAGGCATGATACAAGAATAGATCTAGGTATTGCAATCTTTGGTAGGAAATCCATAAGCGGCTCTCATCATAGATTCATAAGGTAAGTTGATTTTATTTCTTGGAAAGTGGTCCATGCCCTTCCTTAACGGAAATTGGAATCTAATATTTCCTTCCTTCATATCAATAATTGCACCAATCGTTCTAAGGAAAGGTCTACCAAGAATAATACCACATGTAGGATTGGAATCTATAACAATAATCATGAAATCTACGGGCACATAATTCGTATTTGCAACAATAAGAACATGATTAATCCTTCCCATAGGTTTCTTAATGGTAGAATCCGCAAGATGCAAATTTAAAGAACAATTTTCAAGTTCATGGAAACCTAGCATATCACACAAAGTTTTTGGAATTATGGAAACACTTGCACCCAAATCACACAAAGCATAGCATTAATGATCTTTAATATTAATTTTAATAGTAGGTTCCCACTCATCATAAAGTTTTCTAGGGATAGAAACTTCTAATTCAAGTTTTTGTTCATGAGATTGCATTAAAGCATCAACTATGTGTTTGGTAAAGGCTTTATTTTGACTATAAGCATGAGGAGAATTTAGCACGGATTGCAACAAGGAAATACAATCTATAAAAGAGCAATTATCATAATTAAATCCCTTGAAATCCAAAATAGTGGGTTCATTGCTATGTAAAGTTTTGACCTCTTCAATCCCACTTTTAACAGTTTTAGCATCAAGATCTAAAAACTCCGAATCATTGGGATGCCTTTTAACTAAAGTTGACTCATCTCCAGTAACTTCTTTATCAAGATTCATATTAGAAAACAAGGATTTAATAGGAGACACATCAATCACTTTTAGATCTTCATCATAAGTTTATCATGAAAACTAGAAGAACACACATTCACAAAGCAACCTCTTTTAGCACGCATCCTAGCGGTTCTTTCTTTGCACTCAATAATGGAAATTCTCATGGCTTTAAGGGACTCATTGATATCATGATTAGGTGGAATATATCTAAGTTTCAAAGAATCAACATCAAGAGAAATTCTATCCACGTTCCTAGCCAACTCATCAATCTTAAGCAATTTTTCCTCAAGCAAAGCATTGAAATTCTATTGTGAATTCATAAATTCTTTAACACTAGTCTCAAAATCAGAGGGCATCTTATTAAAATTTCCATAAGAGTTGTTGTAGGAATTACCATAATTATTAGAGGAATTACTAGGGAAAGGCCTAGAATTAAAGTTTCCTCTATAAGCGTTGTTACCGAAATTATTCCTACCAACAAAATTCACATCTAAAGATTCATTATTATTCTCAATCAACGTGGACAAAGGCATATCATTAGCATCAGAAGACACACTCTTAGTAGCAAATAATTTCATAAGTTCATCCATCTTTCCACTCAAAACACTAATATCTTCAATAGCATGTACTTTTTTACTAGTAGATCTTTCGGTGTGCCATTGAGAGTAATTAAACATAATATTATCTAGGAGTTTAGTAGCTTCTCCTAAAGTGATTTCCATGAAACTGACCCCCGCGGCTAAATCTAAAAGATTTCTAAAAACAAAATTCAAGCCAGCATAAAAGTTTTGTATAATCATCCATAAGTTCAAACCATGAGTAGGGCAATTACGTATCATTAATTTCATTCTCTCCCAAGCTTGTGCAACATGCTCATGATCTAGTTGTTTAAAATTCATGATATCGTTTCTAAGAGAGATAATCTTTGTGGGAGGCAAATATTTAGAGATAAAGGCATCTTTGCACTTATTCCATGAATCAATACTATTTCTAGGCAAAGAAGAGAACCGAGTTTTAACATGATCTCTAAGCGAAAACGGAAATAGTTTTATTTTAACAATGTCATTAGCCGTATCTCTTTTCTTTTGCATATCGCACAAATCAACAAAGTTGTTTAGATGGGTTGCGGCATCTTCACTGGGAAGGCTAGAAAATTGATCTTTCATGATAAGATTCAACAGAGAAGCGTTGATTTCACAAGATTCTGCATCGGTAATAGGAGCAATTGGAGTGCTAATAAAATCATTATTGTTGGTATTGGAAAAGTCACACAATTTGGTATTGTCTTGAGCCAGTGACGAACAAGCAATCCAACACACAAGAAAACAAGAAGCAAGCGAAAAGTGGCAAACTGAAAAAGGGAGAATAAAATGGCAAAGGTGAAGTGGGGGAGAGGAAAACGAGAGGCAAATGGCAAATAATTTAATGCAAGGGATAAGAGTTTGTGATGGGTACTTGGTATATGACTTTTGCGGAGATCTCCTCGGCAACGACGCCAGAAATTCTTCTTGCTACCTCTTGAGCTTGCGTTATTTTTCCATTGAAGAGGAAAGGGTGATGCAGCACAGTAGCGTAAGTATTTCCCTCAGTTTTTGAGAACCAAGGTATCAATCCAGTAGGAGACTACACGTGAGTCCCTCGTAACTACACAAACAAATAAGAACCTTGCAACCAACGCGATAAATGGGTTGTCAATTCCTTCTCGGCCACTTGCAAAAGTGAGATCTGATAGAGATAATAAGATATATATTTCTGGTATTTTTGGTATATAGATTAAAAGTAAATATTGCAAAATAAAAGTACAGTAAAGATAAATAGTTGATGGAAGATAGACCCGGGGGCCATAGGTTTCACTAGTGGTTTCTCTCAAGATAGCAGATTTCTACGGTGGGTGAACAAATTACTGTCGAGTAATTGATAGAAAAGTGTATAGTTATGAGAATATCTAGGCATGATCATTGTATATAGGCATCACGTCCATGATAAGTAGACCGAAACAATTCTGCATCTACTACTATTACTCCACATCAACCGCTATCCAACATGCATCTAGAGTATGAAGCTCATAAGAACAGAGTAATTCTTTTAGGCAAGATGACATGATGTAGAGGGATAAACTCATGCAATATGATATAAACGCCATCTTTTAATCCTCAATGGTAACAATACAATACGTGCCTTGCTGCCCCTGCTGTCACTGGGAAAGGACACCGCAAGATTGAACCCAAAGCTAAGCACTTCTTCCATTGCAAGAAAGATCAATCTAGTAGGCCAAACCAAACTGATAATATGAGGAGACTTGCAAAGATATTTAAATCATGCATAATAGATTTCAGAGAAGAATCAAATATTGTTCATAGATAATCTTGATCATAAACCCACAATTCATCGAATCTTGACAAACACACCGCAAAAATAATTACATCGAATAGATCTCTAAGAATGTCGAGGAGAACTTTGTATTGACATCCAAAGAGAGAGAAGAAGCCATCTAGCTAATAACTATGGACCCGAAGGTCTATGGTAAACTACTCACAACTCATCGGAGGGGCTATGGTGTTTTTGTAGAAGCCCTCCGTGATCGATTCCCCCTCCGGTGGAGCTCCGGAACATGCCCCTAGATGGGATCTCACGGGTACAAAATGTTGCAGCGGTGGAATTAGGGTTTCATGGTGCTCTCGGATGTTTTCAGGGTACATTGATATATATATATAGGAGGAAGGAGCATGTCGGTGGAGCTACGGGGGGCCCACGAGGGTGGGGGGCGCGCCTACCCCCCCTCGACGGACCCCCTGCCTCGTGGCCACCCCGTGGCTTCCCTGGCGTGTACTCCAAATCTTTTGAGTTGTAGTTGTTCCAAAAACGATCCTCCCAAAGGTTTCATTCCATTTGGACTCCGTTTGATATTCCTTTTCTACGAAACAATGAAATAGGCAAAAAACAACAATTTGCACTGGGCCTTGGGTTAGTAGATTACTCCCAAAAATAATATAAAAGTGTATAATAAAGCCCATTAAACATCCAAAACTGATAATATAATAGCATGGAACAATAAAAAATTATAGATATGTTGGAGACGTATCACATGCTTTCACACGAATTCATAATTTATGTGAAACAAGATTAGTATATATTGAATAATTGGTAGGACCATTGTTTCCTTAGATTGAGCGATACCTGACCATGGGCAGCCTGACCTGACCCGACCTAAAAAAGCCCGACTCGGCCCAACCCAACCTTGCCCACGGGCCGGGTCTGAGCCAAGATTTTGAGCCTGATTGCCGGGTTGAGCCAGGCTCAGGCCCATTGTATTTGCAACTTAAGGAAGAGGCATGTCTATTTTTTTGACTATTGGGCCGGGCTTGGGCCTAAATTTTAGGCCTGACGGCTGGGCCGGGCTCAGGCCTAGGTTTTATGTGTCGGGCTTTGGTAGGCCCGACCCATAGCCCAACCCCGCCCGACGGATGTCCAGGTATAGATTGAGCCATAGAATCACTATTGAGAACAGTGTTCTATTTTCACAAACATCTAGAAACCATACTAAGTTCATAAATGAACCTTCAATTCATCACCCTCTATTGTTGCTTCCAAAGGGACAATATACTTAGCCTTCTATTATAATATCCACCACATTTACATTCTTAGACCAATTCCAACTTACCATGATACCATATTTTTTTAAATGAAATCAAAATTCTCTTGGGAGCACCGATTGAAGATTATTGTTGATGTACTACTTACATCAAGCATGTATTGATGTAACTCCTTACATCAATCTCTTCATTTTCTTCGTATGAGAGAAACATATGACATCAGTATTCAATGACATTTTCACTATTGTCCTATGATCAGTAGTTTGTTCTTCTATTAACTTTACTCACAACTTACTTGCAGTATTGGACTTATCTGGTTATTTACATACCATCGAATTAACACAAGTGTGATTGAAATCATATATTTTACCCATCAGTATTTCAAGATACCGATTCTTGCTAAGAACTCCTCCCATGTGACTTTGATAATAAAACTCTTCTTGGCGTTTTTTCATACTAAACTGATTTAGTACTTTGTCAATATGTATTTTGGCTAAGTCCTGATTAGACACTACTATCATCATAGATTATAATACTTAATACAAGGACAATATTGCCTAACTACTTTACTGAAAAACTAGTTTCGATAAAGTTTTAATCCGTGTCTAGAAATTTATATAACTAGATGATACCCATGGTAGCTTGTTACGTAAAAACACCACAAGGCCTCTCGCCAACACATTACAAGAATGGGTGTTAGTTTTCTCTATGGTTCTTGCCTACCATGTTCTTCTGTTTGTATGAGATTCTGCAGTTATTACCATGAGATAGATACATATGTGTCTTCTTCTTTACATCACCTCTCGATGTTGTAAGACCAATCACCAATAGGAAAAATATATCATAAATACTATGATATTTAGTTATGGATTGAACATGGCATTTGATAAGATGGTAACCCAGGAAATGAGTAAGATGGCATTGGTTATAAATGGAGCGCAGGTAAAATGCAACTATAATATAAAACATAGAAAATAATAATGAAGACCAAAAGAGACTAACTTGACATAAATTTCAAACAGCTTTGCTTTGAACGCTTCATATTCTACTATATTTATATGTATATAAAACAGTTTGACAATGAGAAAGAGGGCATTTGTAACATTTTATGAATAGTAACAGGAATGGTTACAAAAATCACCCTACCATTTTTATATAGATTTCCTATTTGATTGGAAACAGTCTTTATGTCACAGATTAAAAGTGACTACATTATAATTATTACATTGGTTCACCTCACCTGGATCTTGTTTGAGGTTTCAACAAATACCATATTGACATGACAAAACAAAGATACGTAGAACATGAGAGGAAGAGAGTTAAATTTATTAGACTAAAGCATCCATAAGATGTTGGTATTGCTGCTCAAATCAAAACAAATACTCCTTCCGTCCCAAAATAAGTGACTCGAGTTTGTACTAACTTTGTACTAAAGTTAGTACAAAGTTGAGTAACTTATTTTGGGATGGGGGAGTAATAATTATACGAAGGTAAAAGAAGAATCAGTGTCCAAAATCGATCTAAATGAACAGCAGAATTATGAGCCGTCCAAGCAAATCAGTATGTAACTGTAAGAGATTTACAACGCGGACGACAACTGAATCTTGTGCAAAGAACGGTGTCCTGCTCACTCACGAGAAAACTGGAGTACAGAATGGTTATAGACGTCGTTTGGAAATGAAAGGTGTCACGGATATTACTACCAGGTATAAACCGGATAGGGGGTCCAGTTTAAGTTATCAAGATTGTATTATCAGAAGCCCAGCTTAGTATGGAGTAGGAGGTTATAGCCCAAGAGGCTTAGAGCCCATATGATAGGACCGATGATTTGCAAACCGTCATGCTGTGTAACTTGGGATGTAAGATAGAAAGAGTAGAGACCGAGGCGGACACGTTTATGAGCCGGCCTCGGGACTCCGTAAACCGGACCGGGCATCACCTCTTATATAAAGGTACGACCCGGCGACGGTTCAGGACAAGAAACAATAGCTCGAGACACAGGCAAAGCGGATTCGCTCCCTGGTCATCGAAGCCCAAGCAATACCACACCAAACTAGATGTAGGCTTTTACCTTCATCGAAGGGGCCGAACAAGTATAAAACCCCTGTGTCCTTCGTCCGCTTTAACCCCTTTAAGCTAACCCGTAGCGATGGCCTCACGACTAAGTCCTTTTGCTAGGACATCTGCCGTGCTAAATCCACGACAGTTGGCGCCCACCGTGGGGCTATCGCACGATGGTTTCGAGTTCTAGAAGGGCAGCTTTGAAGGGCTCAAGGGCTACACAGTGGGCCGGATGACTAAGAGTCGCCGCGGTCGGATCTACATCGACGATGCAGGCTGGGGCCCCGAGGCCGATTCAATCGAATACAGGTACCGGGTCCCCTTCGGCGGCATCCACGTCTTCATCGGCAAGATCGGCGAACTGGGCCCTGAGCCGGACACCTTCCCCAACATCGTCAAGTCGGCTCAGCGCGCAAGACCTGCGCAGATTCAGCGCACCGTGAAGTGCTTCTTCGTTGGAGCAATGCATGGAGTATAAGCCGAGGACGGATCGGACTACGGGGGCGAGACCGTTATTTATTCCGGCAATGAATCTTCATCCGGAGAGACCAAATCTTTGTATCTGCTGCAGGACGGCCGATCTGAGGGTTGTTCCGATGGCGATAGTATTCTGGACCCCCTCGATCCGCCGAACAGGGTTGCTGTTTTCATGGCCGTATCACAACCCATGCAGCAGCCCTCAACGATAGGGGCATTAACCTCAGAGGCAATGGGAGCTAGAGCTGGAGATCCTCCCCCGTCACCCTCTGATGCTCTATCCATCTTAGTCGACACTTTGACAGCACTTGCAACAGCAGAGGTAGCTCAGGCAGACAAGGAGCAGCATGATGCGGAGATCGCTCAGGTGAAGAGCCGGATTGAGCAAGCCAAGTTGGATCTGGCCGCTGAGAAAGCTAGGATGGCTACAAGGCAGGCCGAGCTAGATTCTCAAGCTTATCGGCTCAGGTTAGATCAGAACGCCTCACAAGAGGTAATGTGGAGAAGACAACGATCTTGTTTGCCGCCGGTTTATGAGCCGAAGAATCTCTTTAGCATGCGCGGGTCACCCGTCGGTCGCAGAGACAAATCGCCAAGTTGTGCCGACCCAGCATGTGCCCACCCCTCCGGGTCATTACTCTAATCCATTGGACAACATAGTTGCTGCCGCTTCACAACTGGCCGCCCTTCCCATTGAGGGAACGTCCCCCATAGCAGTGGAGGCACGACGGGCCAAGGAGTTGCTTGATACGACGCTAACCCAACAGCAAGCTTATTTATATAGCCGGGAGAGGATTCATTCAACCCCTCGCCCGAGCCGGAGTTATACGAGGCGTCTGGATGAACCGGCCGTATCAAGCAGCGCACGAAGATGGCATCGGCAGAGGCAGGACAAACCGGCAGGAGAGGAAGCACATGCGCAAGAGCTGGTGGATCAGGCCAGACATACTGCCCAGTACGACGCTCGTCAGGCGACACCGGTTGATCCCACCGCCACAGTTGAACCGGGGGTCATGTCCAGTTCCCTGGGCGTACACTGTCTCATCCCCGCTTTACGGAACGCGAAACTACCCAAGGATTTCAAAGATCCGCGCAAGGTGCCCAACTACACGGCGGATCTTGCTTCGGAGGCGTGGGTTGAGAGTTATGAGATGGCCATGGAGATGCTCGACGTGGATGAAGCGGCATGTGCTAAATACTTCACAATGATGCTCGAGGGCACGGCCCGGACATGGCTAAAGGGTTTGCCGCCTAATTCCATCGGATCATGGGGTGAGTTGCGGCGCCGGTTTATCAATAATTTCACGGATACGTGCAAGCAGCTGATATCTATTGTCGATTTAGCTGCATGCGTTCAAGGAGAGCAAGAGTCCACAAGAAGTTGGGTGCGTCGAGTGTCCGAAATCTTGCACTCCTCCAATAGCATCAACCCAAGTATAGCAATAGTAACCTTGGATGGCAATTGCTAGTTTGAACCTTTGAGGCAGAAGTTGGGACGGCTCAAACGTGATTGCAACGACATGGGAACACTCATGGGCGCTTTGGTAAAATATGGCAATTCTGATAACACCAAGTATCCAGACGCAGATGGAGACAAGTCAGGGAAGGCGAGCAAGAATGGTAAACCGCCGCAGGCCAATCTGGTGGGTTAAGGATACAATGGCAAGCGTAAAGCGGAGGGCAGCTCAGACTTTGTGGCCAATACCAACGCTCAGGACAGTGGGCAGCGCCGCAAGGGTAGACCGCCCCCACGCAATGGGAGGCCGCCTATTAATCTAGAGGGCTAGTTGAACGTGCCTTGCCCAAAGCACGGTACAGCGGAAAACCTGGCTACGCATCTCTGGAAAGACTGTTTCATTATGCAAGAATTTATGAAACAGACTAAGTATGATCACGGGCCCCCCGGCGGATCAGGCCCTGGTTTTCAAGGTCCGGGTTATCAAGGTGGCGGATCCGTTTCAGGATACCACGGCGGTAACGGCAACCACAATGGCAACAACCAGCACCAGCATAACCAGCAGCATGGTCAGGGCGGATACAAAAACCAAGGGAATCGACAGCTTTAGCAGCAGTAGCAATCCGGATATCAGAATAATCCGAAGGAGCTGAGAAGTGAGTAGTATCACGTCTTCACCACAAGTTTATGCAAACGGTATCAAAAGGTTCTGAAGAGGGTAGTGCATTCCGTTGAACCGGCGATACCACGTTTTTTGCGTTGATCTGAGCAACCCATTGTGTGGAGCAGACAGGATCACCCACCCCGGGTTGATAATCCGAGTCAGTTGGCTCTGGCAGTGGCACCACAGGTGGGTGGTTACAAGTTCACCAAGGTGCTTATGGATGGAGGCAGCAGCATCAGTATCTTATATTATGAGACGTTTTGGCGCATGGGGCTGACAGATAAAAAGCTTCGGCAATCCAATACAGTGTTCCATGGGGTAGTACCCGGTAAA
The DNA here is from genome assembly GCA_902687465.1 of Secale cereale. NCBI lineage: Eukaryota > Viridiplantae > Streptophyta > Magnoliopsida > Poales > Poaceae > Secale > Secale cereale. The sequence continues at coordinate 828,626,892 of LR738715.1, read as the reverse complement.
TCGGCTTATCCAGTTGGCAAGATTGATTTGGAAGTCACCTTTGGAGATGAGCATGACTCTAGATCATAGACTGTGACCTTTGAGGTTGTAAAAATCAGGAGCCCATACCACGCATTGTTTGGGCGACCGGTTTACGCCAAGTTCATGGCTAGACCGTGTTATGTCTATTTACAGCTTAAGATGCCAGGCCACAAGGGGACTATTACGGTTCATGGGAGCCGCAAAATTGCATTGGAGTGCGAGGAAGGAGATGCAGCTTATGCTGAGGCGGTTTGTGCTACGGAGGAGCTGAAATTCTATAAGTACAATGTTGATCCGGCGGATATGTCCCCGCTAAAGGAGCCAACCACAAAGCATGATCCGGCGTTGAAATGCAAATCGGCTGAGGAGACTAAGCAGGTGGACTTTGTTCCGGGCGACTCATCCAAGCAGTTCACTATCAGCGCTAACCTAGACCCCAAATAGGAAAGCGCGCTCATCGAGTTCATCCGTGAGAACCGGGATATCTTTGCGTGGAAGCCTTCTGACATGCCAGGTATACCGAGGGAACTCACTGAGCACAGTCTTAATATTGATCCTAAGTTTAAACCGGTCAAGCAATACCTGCGCCGCTTCAATGAGGAGAGGCGTAAAGCTATAGGAGAAGAAGTGGCTAGGCCCTTGGCCGCAGGCTTCATAGTTGAGGTGTTTCATCCAGAGTGGTTGGCTAATCTGGTGCTGGTACTTAAGAAAAATGGAACGTGGAGAATGTGTGTTGATTACACCGATCTGAACAAAGCTTGCCCAACAGATCCTTTTGCTCTCCCCCGTATTGATCAGATTATTGATGCTACGGTAGGATGTGAGCGGCTAAGTTTTTTGGATGCATATTTAGGTTATCATCAGATCAAGATGGCAGTTAAGGACCAGGAGAAGAGAGCCTTCATAACTCCCTTTGGAGCCTTCTTATATGTATCTATGCCATTCGGGCTCAAGAGTGCCCAGGCAACCTACCAACGTTGTGTGCAGAACTGCCTACAAGGGCAGATTGGGAGAAATGTCCATGCATATGTTGATGACATTGTGGTGAAATCCAGGAAGGAGGAGACACTAATAGAGGATCTAAAGGAAACCTTTAACAACCTCCGAGTTTACAAAATGATGTTTAATCCGGAGAAGTGCGTTTTCGGTGTTCCGGCAGGCAAGCTCTTGGGGTTCTTAGTGTTAAACAGAGGGATTGAAGCTAATCCGGAGAAGATCAAGGCGATCACGTCCCTGGCTAAACCGGCGTGCATCAACGATGTCCAACGCGTGGCAAGCCGTATTGCAGCACTAAGCTGGTTTATCAACCGTTTGGGGGAGAAGGCAATCCCGCTTTATCAGATGATGAAGAAGACAGACCGGTTCATCTGGAGCGATGCTGCTGATGCTGCATTCGAGGATTTAAAGAGGCAATTGGCAGAGCCACCGGTCCTTGCTGCCCCGATTGATAATGAGTCGATGATGTTATATGTGGCCGCCAATGCCCGTGCAGTAAGCGTTGCCATTGTGGTAGAGCGCAAGGAAGCAGGCAAAGAATATCCGATTCAGAGGCCGGGATACTATATCAGTGAGGTGATCATTGAGTCGAAACAAAGATATCCGCATTGGCAGAAGCTGGTATATGGAGTGTTCATGGCAAACCAGAAGTTGAAGCACTATTTTCAGGGCCACCCAATCACCATTGTCAGTTTAGCTCCGTTAGGGGATATAATCCAGAACAGAGAAGCCACTGGTAGGGTTGCAAAGTGGGCCATTGAGCTTAGCCCGCACGGAATAAAGTATGTGCCCCATACTGCTATAAAATCCCAAGCACTGGTGTATTTCATTAATGACTGGACAGAGTTGCAAGCACCTGAGGAGAAGACGGATCATACGTACTGGACTATTCACTTTGACGGTTGTTGGAGGGCTCGGGGGCTGGAGTCGTGTTAACTTCCCCACGAGGTGATAAGTTCTGCTATGTCCTCCGTTTAATGTTCCCTTGTACTAACAATGCTGCTGAGTATGAAGCTCTCCTCCATGGTTTGCGGATGGCCGAGGAGATGAACTTGAGTCGGGTTAAATGCTTTGGCGATTCAGATCTGGTAGCACAACAAGTATCTGGCAAGTGGGACTCTAAGGATCCGCTTATGGCAGCATATCGACGAGAGGTGGATGCTGTCGCCGGACATTTCAAAGGATATCTGGTGGATCATATAGATCGACGAAAAAATGAAGCGGCTGATGCGTTAAGCCGGCTGGGTTCCCAGCGTAAACCGGTTCCACCTAATACTTTCTTGGATGAATTACATAATCCGTCGGTGCAGATACCTTTAGAGGAGGATTTGGCTGTTCCTGATCCGGAAGCACAATTGGTTGCGGCACTTCATGCCATTCCGGATTGGACACTCCCTTACTTGGCATACCTAAACCGAGGTGAGTTACCAGAGGACGAAATTGAGGCCCGGCAGATAATCCGGCGGTCTAAACCTATGACTATCGTCAATGGGGAACTTCATCACCGCAGCGTTTCTGCATTTCAACGGTGTGTATCATCAGAAGAAGGCTGTGATATTCTTCGTGAGATTCTTGAATGGGATTGTGGTCATCACGCCGGTTCAAAATCCTTGGTGGCTAAAGCTTTTCGTCATGGGTTCTACTGGTTGATGGGTCACGCCGACGCAGAGGACTTGGTCGGAAAATGCGATGCTTGCCAGAAATTCTCACGACGTGCTTATATACCGGTGTAGGAGCTACAGATGATCCCAATTACTTGGCCGTTTGCGACTTGGGGGCTCAATATGGTTGGACCCTTTAAGAGATCGCAAGACCAGAAAACCCACCTGTTGGTAGCAGTGGACAAGTTTACAAAATGGTTTAAAGCGGAGCCTGTCAGTAAGTGTGATGCAACAGCAGCGATTCAGTTCATCAAAAAGGTGATTTTCCGATTTGCTTTCCACACAGCATTATAACTGATAATGGCACCTATTTATCCAAGGGGGCTATAGAGGAGTTTTGTCAACGAGAGCATATTCGCCTTGACGTATCATCAGTAGCCCATCCTCAGTCCAATGGCCAAGCTGAAAGAGCCAATCAAGATATCTTGAGAGGCATCAAACCTCGGCTTATGGTTCCTTTACAGAGAACACCAGGTTGTTGGGTGTAGGAATTACCTTCTGTCTTATGGAGCATCAACACTACACCTAACAGATCCATAGGGTACACGCGTTTCTTCATGGTATATGGAGCTGAAGCGGTCCTCCCTAATGATATCCGGCACGACTCACCATCGGTGGCGGCTTATGTTGAAGCAGATAATGAACAAGCAAGACAAGACGGTTTGGACCGGCTGGACGAAGAACGGGACATGACAGTAGCGCGATCAGCGATTTATCAACCAGACCTGCGCCGTTACCACAGCCGCCGGGTTAAGACCAGGACGTTTCAAGAAGGAGATCTGGTGCTCCGGCTCATCCAGGACCAAACAGATATGCACAAGTTATCCCCACCTTGGGAAGGACCCTTTGTGGTCAGCAAGAACCTGCACAATGGATCATACTACCTCGTCGACATTCGAGAACATAAGGACTCACGTACGGCGGAGGAGGAGACCAAGCGGCCGTGGAACATCGCTCTTCTTCGACCTTACTATACTTGAGCCATTGGCTCCGCTTTATGTACAATGTATATATTATGATTAATAAAATAAACCGGCGCCCCTGGTAAACTGGGGAATCAGCCATCTTTTTCACAAAGAGTATCACATGGGGGCTTCCGTGCAAGCAAGTTTTCCATGGCCTCTTAAACCGGCGCCCTTGTTAAAATCAAGGAATCAGCCATCCTTTCAAGAGTATCACATGGGGGCTTCCGTTCAAGGAAGTTTTCCATGGCCTCTTAAGCCGGCGCCCTTGATAAAATTAAGGTGTCAGCCGTCTTTTCCATACAAACAAGAATCACATGGGGGCTTCCGCGGGCAAGGAAGTTTCCCATGTCCTCTTGAATCGGCGGCCATATGAAGCCCATCATAAGAGCACTGCTCTGGTTGCTTCGGCAATTTCCACATGATGATGAAGGGGCAAACGAGGGTTTGATGCCTAGCACGACCCAAACATATGCCCCGACGAGCAATGCTCACACGCTAATTGGGGGCTCCTGATGCAAGTTCATCAGCGAGTTGAAAACTCTTGTAGTGAACACGGCTTGGAAGCCCGGTGTATACACCTAAAACCCCGGATTAACCTGCCTGCATCAAGTAAATCGCACCGTCCAGGTAAACCTGGTATGACCCGTCGAACGTATCACAAGTCAATCCTTCGGGACCCAGAACTTGGTCACGTTAAATTGACGATCATCAAGTGATTACCCAAGCCAAAATCTTTATAAGATTTTGAACATTGGGTAGCTGTTGAAATTGATGATTTGGTTAAAGATTGCGGATCATCTTAACAGGCTTTACTAAAATGGTTAATGACAGTAGCCTGGCAGCTCATAAAAAGCCTCGAATTTGGAGCCTGGCAGCTCGTAAAAAGCCTCGACTACATGGTCTTATTTGCCCAAAAACTTTATTTTTCATTTTTTATGTTTTCTCAAATCTTTATCATCAAGGTCATTGGTTTTTCAACCAAGTCCATTGAATCAAGACCGGATAACTACAAAGTTGTCACTACATCTGTATCTACAGAGCTATAGTCTGGGTCATCAACACCAGCACTAGTTTACCGTTAAACCGACGTTCATTGTAGCCCGGATTGGCTTCATAAAAAGCCAACAGAGAGCCAAGGGAGTCATCAACGCTCACGTCTTGGATTACTCATGCCGGATTAAGGTTTGCGGATACACATAATCACATGTATGATATATGATTGTATCTTATACACAGTTCAAGTTATGAACTTAGATCATGTGCTTGGGCAGTATAACCTGTCCGGTGGTAAACCGCCAGGACATTCTTAGCATTGTCTATCCAGATACAGGTAAACATAAACTGTTGACACATTGCAAGAAGGAGTTAATTTAGGAATTGCCAATCAAAGTAATGCCATGAAGGATAATAGTGGGACAAAGACAGTATCTCAACTATTCTATTAGAAGGCACTTGCAGGCCCAAAACAATATCAGTTTCTTGCAAAGTATTCAACACATAAGATTAAACCGGAGCCGGTTTAGGATTCTTCTTCGGCTCGCTGTGAAGACTAAGGGTCAGCTTGCTCCAGATCTTCGTCAGCTTCTGGCAGCTGCTGGAAATCAGGAGTGCTCCAGTCAATCTTGGCAAGGGTGCGGAAATATACTTCATCGTTTATGAGTTCTGACGGTTCAATGTCAGGAGCGAAGGTATGCTTACGAACGGGTGGAATCAAATTTTCGATTTCATAAGACGGCCGCTCCACCCGCACGTTCTCTAGATCGTAACCCGGATGATACCTCATCAAGTCCGCCTCATCAGCGAGCTTACTGGCAAGAGGGCGCATATCTTTGGTCAAAGCGCGAAGATCATCGGCGGAGAAGGCTGATCCGTCTTCTTTCATACTGGGATAACCATTGATAGCCTCCGCCGGATCAAAATCTGGAACCCACGCCTTGGCCTGGGTTAATGCCATGAGGGAGCCAGCTCTTGCAGAAGATTTCTTCACTTCAACAATTCGGGTAGGCAAGATGGATAATTTCTCCGGAGTATCTTGGATGGTGGTCGGCGCCGGTTTATTGTGTGAAATTGCACTAATGGCCCTCTGAGCTCCGGCATAGAGTTGCTCCACCAAGGTATAAGCAGCCTTCAGCTTCCTCCGTACATCATCCCCAAGATGAGTCATGCGCCTCCCTGTGTACAAGTGATGAGTTAAGCCGGAGAAGTATAAAGATAGCAAGGATAAAGCGGGTGAAAACAAGTACTTACTGAAGATGGCAGATGTCATATCGTCTATATGCTACCTTAACCCGGATAACTCCTCTGTCACTGGGTCAAGAGCAGCCTCCGCGTCCTTGGCTCTTTTCTCTAAAGCAGCCTGCTGTACCTCTCAAGTGGACCGCTTCGCTTCCAAATCTTTTTTAAGCTTCTCCATGCTAGCTAAAGCTAGGGTAAGCTCCTCCTTGGCTTTAGTCGAAGCAGTCTCTTGAGAGGTCAGGTTATTCCGGAGCTCTGTTTTCTCCGAAGCCCTCCGGTTCAAATCAGCCTGCAAAAGACAGAAAATATCAGATATTCATGAAGAACAGTTCAATCAAAAGTCTCAAGCACATAACAAGTTATGCACTCGACACTTGGGGGCTAATGTGCAATTGAAGTGAAGGACATTATTTTTTTCAAACAAGTCCCAAGCACATAACAAAGTTATATCCTTGGCACTTGGGGGCTAATGTAAGGTCATTCTCAAACATGGAAGATGTCCCGATTCACCCGCAATGGAGTAAACCGACCCTTGGGGGCTACACATGCAAATCAAGCTATTCCAGTTAATCTATCAAAGCCCCGGTCCATCCTAAAGGTTAAACTGGCACTTGGGGGCTACAATGGCCTAATGGTACATTTACAAGTTACAAGCAGAAATGAAAGGCAAAGGGAAAGAAGTTACCTCATATTTTTCCTTCGTCATGTTTACCAAACCGGCCTCGTGGTTGCGGCTGGTGAAGAGCCGGTTTAGATACCCAGAGTGGAGCTCCTGGGCGCTAAGCTGAGCATAACTAGACAAGTCAGTGCTCCACTTGCCCTTGTCTTTCTGGAGAACTTCCTCCTTGGCGGTGTGTCTGGCCAAGATAGCAGGCTCCGCGGGAGCAGTAAAACCTAACCCAGTAATCTCAACATCTTCTGACGAGGCAGCAGTTGGCCTGGGGGGATCATCAGTGACAGCGGGATCGGTGCGTACCGGACTAGCAGGAGCCGGACTAACCCGGGCAGGGCTGGCCAGCTCAGCAGCATTCTCCGTAGCATCACTCTCCGGAGTAGCAAGATCTTCGTGGTCCATTGGGGAAGGATCATCGAGCGGAACTTCAGTGTTATCTTCCAGAGGATTGGTAGCTTCAAGATCCTCTGCCGGTTCAGAAGCGTTTCCGGCTGCCGGTTTATTCAACTTTGCCTTCTTGCTAGGCTTGGGCATACTGAAAAGATTAAAGGAATAATGAAAATCACAAGTCAAAAAGGAAAAGATAAACTAGACATACTGAAAGATGACTTACCCAGGAACGGTCTTAAGCACCCGGACTTGGGTGGTAGTTGACTCGTCGGAAGAAGATAGAGGAGTTTCCTGATAGTTTGGATCAGACGGTTTAAGAGGTTTGCGAATAAGACCTGCTTTTGGATGAAGAGTGGTTGGAGTAAGCAAAACCTCTGAGCGGCGTCTTCGAGCCGGCGTGTGGGGTAATCTGGATGATTCAACCACGTGACCACTGTGGCGTGTGGTCCGGCGAGCCTCATGCTGCTGCTTCTTCAAAAGAAAATTGGGGTCCAATTGAGCATAAGGGTGAGAAAATGGATACTTCCGGGCTACCCGACGAATTTTGGGTGGCAACGGTACTGAATCAGAGGTAAGAGAGATTACCTCGACTTCATCCGCTTTACTCTCTTCCGCCGAATCCTGGGAAAGGACATTGTTAATATAAATACAGACAAAGGAAAGTTAAAACGTGTAAAAACCAAGCAGTACCTCAAAAGCCGGATCATCTTCTTTGGGGTTTGAACCGGAAGTGGCGGCAGGTTTCTTTTTATGCTTCTTTACGGCCAAGCTTTTGTTGCGAGTTGGCTTCGCCGGTTTGTCTTGAGCCTTCTTCTTCTAGAAGGGGTCATTGGCTTGTGTAAAGGGGTAAAAACATATTGAAGACAAGCAATATGGACGGATTAAAGCAAAAAGAAAGGGACAGAAGAATCTTACCGACGGCGGTTTGTTGTTCACATAGAAAGGTGCTAAACCCGTCCGGCTGCACTCCTCTAGGGGGATATTCAACATCTTCTTAGAAGCCTCAGTAAATTCATTGTCTGGAAGCACCGTAGCTATGTGACGCTGAGGGTCCTTCGGATTACTGGTATACTCGCACATTAAACTGGATCTCCGGCTTAACGGGAGAATGCTCCAAGAGAGCCAGTAGCGGACAAAGTCAACCCCGGTTAAACCGTTGGCTACGAAAGCCCTGAGTTTGGAAAGTTGGGGGCATATCGAGCCAGGTCTTGGGCACTCAGACGCTGTGGGTAAGGGTGATCCGCTGTCAGACGATAAGGGCGGTAACTCGGCAGTGGATTTTCTCCCTCTGGTGAAGTGTCCTTGCAGTAGAACAAGGTCTGATTCCACTCCTTGGGGTGGTTGTGAAGAGTGGCGTGGGGAAAGCTGACATCTTTCCTCTTCTGGATGCTCATACCGCCAAGTTCAGTATGGTGCCCGTCGGAGAATTCAGTCCGGCGATTCAGATGGAAGAAGTCTCGGAATAGCTCTACGGATGGCTCCTCTTGCAGATATGCTTCTGAGAAGACTTGGAAGTTGCAGATGTTTGATATGGAATTGGGACCAATGTCTTGCGGATGGAGTTGAAAATCGGCTAAAACGTCGCGGAAGAATTTTGAACTGGGAGGGCTAAAGCCCTGGGCCAGATGATCGAAAAAGATGATGATCTCTCCTTCCTTAGGCAGATGGGGCATTCTTTCCCAGGGGCCCGCCAGTGCAGAACCTCTTTCGGACAAAAACCACCTATGGAGGCCGCCTTTACTAAGTCATCCTCGGTAATCCGTAATGGGACCCAGTTGCAAGCGACGAACTGTTTAGCCGCAGAAGTCATCTTTTTCAAGGAGGGAATGCTGAAAAATACAATACAAGATCAAGTTTACAATCCACTAGATATAAGCTGACATGTTCTATGAAGATATTGACCTAATTGACGGTTTAAGCAAGGGACTAATGGTACCTACTGATCCGAACCAAGCATGAACGAGACATCTACCGGTTTATGAAGCTTAGAAGTGAAAGGTTAAACCGCCAATTACAAGATGCAGGTCTAAATCTAAACCGTCAGCCCAGGCATGTTAGGCACAGGTTACAATTGAATCGCTGATATAAGCAGATAAGTTACAGATCTAAAGTGTGAGAAACAACTTTCACATGAGCAATGATAAAATATGGATCTACAGCGCAGGAAAAAGTCAAAATAATTCAAGTCATATTCGTTGAAGGCAGCGGAGATTTCTACAGATCCAATCTAAGCTAGCAGCATTGGGGGAACTGAGATTATAAAGACAGAGCAGAGTCATGCGCACGAGAGTTGACCTAAAATGTTTTATATGTACAGCTGAGGACTACTTACGGTGATGACCTGCGAAGAACAAGGGTTCTTGGGCGAGCTACCAAGAAACCCTATAACTAAAGATCTATGGGGAAGAAGAAGTAACACACCTGAGGAAGCGGAAGGCAGCGACGAAACTCTGGACGCGCTCAGGTTGATGCATCAGCCCGGTTTGGTGACGACGACGAGCTCGAAGGACGACGGCGGAGCTTGAGCACTGGAGGACAGAGGAAGACGAAGCAGAGGGGATAAAGAGATGGCCCTCGGCCTTATTTATAGGCCGAGGAGATAAAACGGTAGGCGCGGGAATCGAGGAGACCAAATATCGGATATGGATTGAGCTGTCGCCTCGATCTTCGGAGCTTTAATAAGTAAAGGTAAAAAACAGGTGCATGCATTAAATGCGCGGATGATGTCACGACGGTTTAAGGTGACACAGAGGGATGATGTCACACCGGTTTACCAAACATACTGAAGCTGCGGAAATGAAAAGTTGTACAAGAATTTGGAGATTGACATGAACAGGTTCAAATCAATCTGGGGCCTAATGTCAGGGATATTACTACCAGGTATAAACCGGCCAGGAGGGTCTGGTTTATGTTATCAAGATTGTATTATCAGAAGCCCAGCTTAGTATGGAGTAGGATGTTATAGCCCAAGAGGCTTAGAACCCATATGATAGGCCCCATGATTTGTAAACCGTCATGCTGTGTAACTTGGGATGTAAGATAGAAAGAGCAGAGACCGAGGCGGACACGTTTATGAGCCGGCCTTGGGACTCTGTAAACCGGACCGGGCGTCACCTCTTATATAAAGGGATGACCTGACGCCGGTTCAGGACAAGAAACAACAGCTCGAGACACAGGCAAAGCGGATTTGCTCCCTGGTCATCGAAGCCCAAGCAATACCACACCAAACTAGACGTAGGCTTTTACCTTCATCGGAGGGGCCGAACTAGTATAAAACCCATGTGTCCTTCGTTCGCTTTAACCCCTTTAAGCTAACCCGTAGCAATGGCCTCACGACTAAGTCCTTTTGCTAGGACATCTGCCGTGCTAAATCCACGACAAAAGGGGAAGGCAAGAAGTAGAGTGAATCTCAACTGTCCATAGCTTGAACCAATGTTTGATAGTGAGGGAAGAAGTTTGATTTGTATTACTATGTCAATGCAAGTAGACAATGTAATTGCTTGGATTACAGCCTGGAATGATGAAACTACAAAAATCCAAATTGCATGATGATCTCTTTCGAATGCCTAAATACTCTGATGCATGTCTTCAACTTTTGACATGCGATGACATGAGAGTCCTAGGAAGCTTTCTAGGATGCATTAGACAAAAATTTTAGACCCTTGTCAACTATATTCAACTCAAGATGAAGGGTACATTGCCTATTAGTACTTGTTAATGGTCAGTTATACTATTTGCTTAATGAACAACACAATCATAAGTAGCAGGAAGGAAGGAGGATGTTGGATCCTTGGGCCACTCCATTGTCTTAGGCACTTCTTGTTAATAAAAATAGAGGTGACAAAAGAGATCATGCATACATCAGAGTAGATTTAAAACAAATAAGGAAAGGAACATATATATGCTCATCAAGTGTAAATAATTAAATTCAAAGATGAGTGCTTGACTGCTTTGTGTACCAATCCTAGTAGTTAGAGACGTACCCAGCAAAGAATCTAATCCGAACAGCAACCAACCTATGAAGGGAAATATTGACCTTTGGATCCTGAGCGCAATCTTAGAAATTCAAAACCATAAGATTGTCGGTGTACTAAGGTAGGGGTACCTCAGTACCCCAACTTGTGCACGGGCAGTAGCAGCTTCCCGCGGCAGGGCCTACCACATGCTTGCCGGAGACCTTCCTGCTCCATATAAAACCATTCAAAAACAAAGTATACAAGACAGAAAACCAAGACCCCGGCAAGTGGGGCTTGCCGGGAAGGCCGTCCCAGGCTCAAGATTTCCTTATCAACTCAAGGCCCTGGCAAGGGGAGCTTGCCAGGAAGATTAGAAGATTACACTTCAGAAGACATGCCTCGGCGCAACATGCGCCCCGGCGGGGCCTGGGGAGCGACAAGCTTCAGAGCCCGACAAGCTTCCGGGCCCGGCAAGGTCAAGACCCCGGCAAGGTGCTTGCCGAGGAGAGTTACGCTGTGTGCCCGCGCTCCAGCTCATCGAGACACGCGTCGCCCTGGGGCCGCTCTAGGGACGCGTGGCGGATGGCTGTGCAGCCTGGGGGACACGGTGGCACTCCACGGTGGTAAAGCCATCGCCGTGGCAAACGGAGACGCAAGGGCAGGCGCTTTTGGGGTCGACGGCGACGGGCATTAAATGCTCTTGTCCCCCACTGTCAAAGTAGGTGATGACCACTGTTCATGCACTGTTCGTCCACTGTTCCCGCACTGTTACAACTACCACCACTATTACGTTTTTACCCTTTCTCCTACGTTGACACCTGTCGGTGACCCCTTGAGCTATAAAAGGAGGCCCATGCACAACGTAGAGGGGGTTCGGAACCTAGATCGCTCATTCGCTCGGTGTAGCTAGTTCTTCAAGCTCCCGAGCTCCCCAACTCAATACAGACAAAGCAGGAGTAGGGTTTTACGCGTCCATCGTGGCCCGAACCTGGGTAAACTGCCCGCGTGCTCACCACGATCTGCTCTTTGTGCTCCCTCCGCTCCCTCACCGCAACGACAAGGGGCTCCGGTCCCATAGGTGTTCGTGGTGGACAGTTTCCCCCGACATCTTTGGCGCGCCAGGTAGGGGGCGTCGAGGTTGTGCGAACCTGATTTGGCGTTCACGCGGGCGCATTCTTCATCAACCTCTCCAAACTCGTCAGCTTCACCAACAACAGCGCCATGGCCCCGAAGAAGAAGCTTTCGGAGGTCGCGGGCCCGTCTGCGTCTCATCCGCCGCCACCAGAGCCAACGGTGGGCGGAGGAGACGCCGTCGGAAGGGTGGTCGCCGGCGAGGAAACTCGCGGCGCCACCAAATCCAAAGACAAGACGGACGACCGAGCCTCGGTCTCCGTGGACGCGCCACGTCCATCTCAGCAAACGACAACCCAGCAGCGCCATGCCACAGGAGGTGGCATCCGCTTGCTGGGCCAAGGGAAAACCGGAGGCTCGCGGGATGCTCCGGGCCATCGTCCTGGCACGAGCAAGGCGCGGTCGCCGGGGCGGGACCCTGCTCCTTCTAACCCAGTTAGGAGTCCGAGCATATCCCGCTCCTCGCACCGCTCGCCCCCGCTCCCCTCCTCTCCAGCAGAAGCACTCGCAAGGGCGCAACTGCTACTCGACTTCCCTCCAGCGACAGACAAGGCCGAAGACTGGAGGGCAACCATTCAGAGCCTGATCGCCTTCGCCAACAACGACTCTCCACAGCAGCCGGCGACCTCGCGGCCACGGCAAGTCGAGAAGACGAAGGCGGATGGCGACAAGACCGCCGGGGGTGCAACCACCGTGCACTCCCTGCCGCGGAAACAAAAGACGCCGCCCCGCCGGATCAACATCGACGACGACTCCACGGCGTCGTCGGATCCGCGGGCTCGTCGGGACCAGCGCCAGGTCCTTGATGACCGGCGACAAGAAGACACTTGAACGACGATCGAGCGCCGCCGAGAAGCTCGGCGACAATCAGATCAGCGAGCTGGAGCCGCTGTTGACACGCACGCGCCCGGTGAGCCAGGCGACTTGCCGTACGCGGCGGGTTGCCCTGCGTTTACCCGTGAGCTGCGGCATGTCCAGTGGCCCAGCATGAAGAACTTCAAGCCCGACGTACCGGAGAAGTACGACGGCAAGACGCACCCCTCGGAATTCTTCAGAATTTACACGATCGCAGTGCAGGCTACCGGGGGGCGCGACGAGAAGATATTGGCGAATTACTTCCCGCTCGTGCTTAAGCCGAACGTTCGTTCTTGGCTTATGCACTTGCCGGAAGGCTCCATTTCTTCTTGGGCAGATATTTGCCACCAGTTTGTTGGCGCCTTCACGGGCGGCCACAAACCCCACGGCCAGGAGAGTGATCTCCATATTCTGGCCCAGAAGGAAGGAGAACCTCTGCGCAAGTACATCCAGCGCTTCAGCCGCGTGCAGCACAACATCCCCGACGTCCACCCTGCCGCGGTTATCAGCGCGTTCCACCAGAACGTGCGTAACAGCCGCATGCGTGAAGAAATGGCCATGACCAAGATACGGGATGTCAGCGAGCTCTATGCTCTAGCTGATAAGTGCGCGCGCGCTGAAGAGGGGAGGAGACTCCCCGAAGAGGATGCTGGCGCAGGGGGAAGCGACAGCGACGACGCCGCCCCGGCAAAGAAGAGCCGGCGGCGGAACAACAGAAGAAAGAACAAGAAGGAAGTGCTTGCCGTCGAGAAGTCCGGCAAGGAGGCTCCCGCCAAGCAAACACAGGCTGGCGGCTCCGGCAAGGAGCCTGCCCCTGTAGCGGCAGCCGACAAGCAGGACGGCTCCGACAAGCAATACTGCAAAATCCACCGCACCAAAGGCCACGACCTCTCCAACTGCAAACGCGTCGAGTACCTCGTCGAGCAGCAGAAAGCTGAGTACGAGAGGCGCGACAAGGAGAAGGCCCAAGGTGGCGGAGGAGAACCAAGCAAGAAGCGGCCATTCAATGGCCGGGGAGGACGCCGCGGCAAGGCAAAGCAGCGGCAAGGTGACCGACCTCCCCGGGGCCGCGACAAGGATGAAGAAGACGACGATGACGACATGGAGGATGAGGATAACAGCGAGCAGGAGTTCCAGAAGGCCACGGAGGTCCTGTGCGTCGACGGCGGTGCCTCTCTGCACACTTCCCACCGCCAACTAAAGCAGTGGGTGCGGGAAGTGAATGCAGCAGAGCCGCCCGTGGAGTCGCGCAGGCTCCTCAAATGGTCCAGCACGCCCATCATTTTTGATCTTGAGGATCACCCTGACCGCACCACTGCGGTCGGGTGCTTGCCGATGCTGGTCTCACCAACCATCCGCAACCTCAAGGTCACCAAAATGTTGGTTGACGGCGGGGCCGGGCTGAACTTGATCTCCTCTGCTGTGATCAAGAAACTCCAGATCCCTGATGGCGAGCTCGAAGAAACCGGTTCGTTCCAAGGAATAAACCCGGGAAGGAGCAAGCCCAAGGGGAAGATCACTTTGCCGGTGACCTTTGGCGGGGAGCTCAACTTCAGAACTGAGCGCATCACATTCGACGTCGCCGATATCCCATTACCGTATAATGGGATACTCGGCCGTCCCGCCCTCGCCATGTTCATGGCAGCTTCCCACTACGCCTACAACGTGCTCAAGATGCCAGGGCCGATAAGCGTCATCTCTGTCCATGGCGACAAGAAGGACGCGCTTATCTGCGCCGACAAGATCTACCGGGATGCAGCAGCCGCAGCAGAGAAGGATACACTTGCCGCTGAAGCTCCCGGGGGGGAAGAAGACCAAGACCAAGTCCGACAAGTGCTCTGGGGCCCACTCCGGCAACCGCACCTCTTCGGAGTGCTGCGCTGCCGTCGAGGACGTTCCATCGAGCTCCACCGGCAAGTGTAAGAAGGGGATGGCCGCTCCTCCGGCAACCAAGAAGGTGTCCGCCAAGGAGGGCGGCACTGGTGGAACCTTCACCATCAGTGCCACACTTGACAGCAAATAGGAAAGCGCGCTCGTTGCCTTCCTGCGGGCGAATGTCGATGTGTTTGCCTGGCAACCATCTGACATCCCCGGTGTTCCCAGGAAGGTGATTGAGCATAAGCTTGTTGTTTGTCCTCATGCGCGGCCCATCAAGCAAAAGGTCAGAAAGCAAGCCGTGGAGCGCCAAGAATTCATTGCCGAAGAGATCAAGAAACTAGAAGCAGCGGGCCTAGTTAGAGGCGTGATCCATCCGACGTGGTTGGCAAACCCAGTCGTCGTGCGCAAGGCCAACGGGAAGTGGAGACTGTGTATAGACTTCACTGATGTGAATAAAGCATGTCCCAAGGATCCATTTCCCTTGCCGCGCATTGACCAGATTGTTGACTCCACTGCCGGATGTGAGCTACTCTCTTTTCTTGATGCATATTCAGGCTACCACCAGATTTTCATGGCCAAGGAAGATGAAGAGAAGACTGCATTTATCACTCCATGTGGCACTTATTGCTTCATACGCATGCCATTTGGACTGAAGAATGCAGGGTCAACATTTGCAAGGGTAGTGCACACTGCTTTTGAGCCACAGATCCACAGAAATGTAGAGGCTTACATGGATGACGTCGTGGTGAAGAGCAAGAGCAAGGATACCTTGATCCAAGATTTGGAAGAGACATTTGAGAACCTGCGCAAGATCCAGCTTAAGTTGAACCCCGAGAAGTGCGTCTTTGGAGTCCCCTCCGGCAAGCTTCTCGGGTTCTTTGTGTCACAAAGGGGGATTGAAGCCAACCCCGACAAGATTAAAGCCATCAAGCAGATCGAAGCCCCGAAGCGCGTCAAGGACGTCAGGAGACTTGCAGGTTGTGTGGCTGCCCTCAGTAGGTTCATTTCGAAGTCTGCAGAACGCGCCCTTCCTTTCTTCAAAATCTTGAAGAAGGCAGGTCCTATGAAATGGACTCCGGAAGCGGAGGCAGCGCTGCAAGACTTGAAACGGTACCTATCCTCTACTCCAATACTTGTCGCACCTAGACCACAGGAGAAGTTGCTGCTGTACCTAGCGGCAACCAACCAGGTGGTTAGTGTTGCGTTAGTAGCGGAAAGAGAGGCCGACGAGGAATCAGCACCACCGGCAAGCGAATCCAGCGACAAGCAGGGGGCTCCTCCGACAAGCTCTGGCCCCGACAAGGACAACTCTGCGCAGGATCAAGGAGAAGTGCGAAGAAAGATGGTGCAGCGCCCGGTGTATTTTGTAAGTTCCCTCTTGCAGGGGGCTAGATCAAGATACTCCGGGGTGCAGAAGTTGCTTTTCGGCCTCCTCATGGCCTCGAGAAAGTTGCGCCATTATTTCCAAGCACATGAGATAACAGTGGTCACTCGCTTTCCGCTGAAGAGGATATTGCACAATCCAGAGGCAACAGGCAGGATCGTTGAGTGGGCACTGGAACTGTCGAGCTTTGGACTCAAGTTTGAAAGTACCTCAACCATACAAAGCCGAGCTTTGGCAGAATTCATAGCCGAATGGACCCCAACGCCCGATGAAGAAGTTCCAGAGACAAGTATACCCGTACAAGAAGCGACAAGCGAATGGGTGATGTACTTTGATGGTGCCTTCTCGCTGCAAGGCGCCGGTGCCGGCGTGGTACTCATCGCGCCCACCGGGGAGCACCTCAAGTATGTTATCCAGATGCACTTTCCCAGGGAGCAAGCGACAAACAATACTTCTGAATATGAAGGCTTGCTTGCCGGCCTCAGGATTGCGGCCAAACTTGGGATCAGAAAGCTGATTGTGCGGGGAGATTCTCAGTTGGTGGTCCGACAAGTTAACAAGAGTTACCAGAGCCCTTTGATGGAAGCTTATGTAGATGAAGTGAGGAAGCTTGAAGAGCACTTTGAAGGTCTGCAAATGGAGCACGTCCCGAGAGCTCAGAATGAAATTGCAGATGGCCTTTCGAAGTGTGCTGCGATGAAATTACCTGTGGAACCAGGGACCTTCCTGCTCAAGCTGACTCAACCATCCGTTACACCATCAATAGTGCAGTCCAAGAAAAGAAAGTTGATCTCCGGCGACTACTTGCCGGCGGATCTTCCTGAAACCGCCGCCAAGGTCCCCAAGATCAACGATCAGAACGCTGAGGAACAGATTGCTCCTGCAGATCCTCGGATCTGTACAGTTGAAGCAAGTGTTCCCGACAAGCCTCGCCCCGGCGAGCTTGCCGGGGGACCATCCGCTCCGGCAGAACCAGAGGTTCTTGCCGTAGAAGCTGAGGTTCCCGCAGCGGCCCTCATGCCTTTAGTCCTTGCCGTTGAGCCTCGGGCTCCGGCATGGGCGCAGCAGATCGTCCGTTTTCTGCAAACTGGAGAACTTCCCGACGACCCTCAAGAGATAGAGAAGATAACCAGGCAGTCAAGTATGTACCAGTTCGTGGATAACGAGCTGTACAGAAGAAGACTCAATGGTGTCAGATTGAAGTGCATCTCCAGGGAAGATGGACAGAAGCTGTTGGCAGAAATACACGGAGGCATATGTGGCCACCACATTGGCGCAAGGGCACTTGTCGGGAAAGCTTTCCGGCAAGGGTTCTTTTGGCAAGAAGCCCTCCAAGATGCAACTGCACTAGTAACCAAGTGTGAAGCGTGCCAGTTCCATGCAAAACAAATTCATCATCCAGCTCAAGCTCTCCAGACGATCCCTTTGTCCTGGCCCTTCTCGGTCTGGGGGCTCGATATCCTCGGCCCCTTCCCCCGTGCTGTCGGGGGCTTTGAGTACTTGTACGTTGCGATCGACAAGTTCACAAAGTGGCCAGAAGTGGAACCAGTGAGAAAGGTGACAGCACAGTCAGCAGTCAGGTTCTTTAGGTCAATTGTTTGCCGTTTCGGGATCCCTAACAGGATCATCACCGACAACGGTACACAATTTACTAGTCGCACCTTCATGCAGTACGTCCAAGACCTTGGCGCCAAGGTCTATTTCGCTTCTGTTGCTCACCCGAGGAGCAATGGTCAAGCGGAGAGGGCAAATGCTGAAGTGCTGCGTGGACTCAAGACAAGGACCTTTGACAGGCTGCGCAAGTGCGGAAAAAACTGGATAGAGGAGCTACCGGCGGCTCTTTGGTCAATCAGAACGACACCAAGTCGAGCCACCGGACAGACACCCTTTGCTCTAGTTTATGGAGCGGAGGCAGTTCTCCCCACGGAACTCGTATACGGATCTCCTCGAGTGCTTGCTTATGATGAGCTCGAGCAAGAGCAACTGCGACAAGATGATGCATTGCTCCTCGAGGAGGAACGTCTCCAGGCTGCTGTACGAGCTGCTCGATACCAGCAAGCCTTGCGTCGCTACCATAGCCGCAAGGTTAAGGCCAGGAGACTCGAGGAAGGCGACCTTGTTCTTCGGCGTGTTCAGTCCGCCAAGAATTCCAACAAGTTGACGCCGAAGTGGGAAGGCCCTTATCGGGTGAGACAAGTCACAAGGCCCGGCGCTGTCCGCCTTGAGACCGAAGAAGGCTTACCGGTGAGCAACTCCTGGAACATAGAGCATCTTCGCAAGTTTCACCCATAAGGCGCGGTTGCCGTGATCCGTTCCGGCAACCACCTTTTGTACAAGCTTTGCCGCTGTTGCATGTAACCCTTTGTACAAAGCCGGGCGCAGACCCCGTGCATCAGTAAAGCTTTCGTGTTTTGCGCTATTTGCCTTTTCCATGCTTTTCTTTGCTATTTGCATGCGTTATTTGGCATCTTGTGCAACATACGTATCCGGTAAGCATTAGCACGCCGAAAGGCCATATACTTGTTTCCCTCTTCTTTTTCCTTGCCTCTTAAGCAGAAGGAATGTTCCTCGCGCACAAGTTTGCCGGGGGGGGGGGGAGGAGATGGAAGATGAACCAAGTGTTGTTCAATAAAGAGAAGCCTTGTCGGAGAAGCAAACAATATATAAAAGCTAAGTTATTAGAATTTGAGCAGTGCAAATTTTTAAATTTTAGTGTCTTCCTTGAACAATCACACTTTGTATGGAAAACCTGTGCGCGGAGGAACCTACCCGTGGCTAGCCGCACCCTTATCTTGTTTTCGAGTACGCTCAGCGACTTAAGTGAGCTGCGACAAGTGTCGCGCCCTTGTTTCGTTTTCGAGTTCACTCAACAAGCTAAGTGCGTTGCGACTAGCTGCGGCAAGGTTGCTTGCCGGTAAGACCTTGGCCAGCAGGCTGCTCAGAGTCCAGCACTCAGCGCTCGCTGCAAAGGGCCCTTGCCGGCAAGCTCCCTGGAAGCGTAGGGTGAAAAGCATACAAAGTAAAGGACCAAGACAAGGGAGATAACATTGCACTAATTGATCAAAAATAAGATGAATATCTTACAAGGGATAACTTGTCGCAATGACTAATAAGTTCATGGCACACTATGCAGCAACAAAAGAGATGAAGAAGAGGAGGCCTAATCTACGCGGTCGCCCTCAATCCTAGAGACCTTGTTCACTTTGGCGATAATGTGGGCGACCTGCGCCTTCAGCGCCTCCATATCCGCGTCGGTCGGCAAGCTTCGGAGAACGTTGACGAGATTTATACCAGGATTGCGGTACACAATCTTCGTCAGAACGCGCTCCAAGGTCCCCGCGCAGAGCTGGCGTGACTCCTCGGCCAGTTGCGCGGGGAGCTTCTTCTGAAGATTTGCAAGGGCCGGCGCGATCCCTCTGAAGAAGAGGCTGAGCTTGGCGCTGTGGGGGAGGTTTGGATCCGGAGAGTATATAAGATGCTCAACCTTCAGCGCCAGCAGCTCCTTGTCGATGTTGGATGCAGAGGCCACCAAGTCATCGGTCCATATCTCGACGGTCCGGCGGAAGTTCTCAGCCGCAGTGGTGGCGCTCTCCACCAAGCCTCGCTCCTTGCGGAGCTCTTCCTTCAGCTTGGTTTCCCGGTCCCGGACGGCATCAAGCGAGTCCTTCAACGTGGAAACCTTCAGCTCCAGATCCTCAATCGAATCCTTGGCGGCCTTCAGCTCGTCGCCCTGCTTGGAGAGGCGCACCTGGAGTTCAGAATTGGTGTGGGCGTCCTTCTCGCGCTCTGAGTTGAGCGCGGTGACCCTCTCTGTGCTCGCCTTAAGGGACTCCTCCAGGTGCGCCACTTTAGCCTCAAGATCTTTCTTGGCGGTCTCTGCTGTGGCGGCGGCGGCCTTCGCCTCCCTCAGCTCTCCGCCAAGGGCCTGCTCCCGGGCGGTAAGGTCTTCCTCGTGGGCGTCGAGGTTGACCTTCCGTTGGGTGAGCTCTCCTTCTCGCCGGGACATCTCTTCTCCAGCGAGTCGCTGCTGCTCTTCGGCCTCGGCCTTCTCCAAGAGCAACTCCTGGTACTCCCCGGCGAGCCTCTCGCGCTCCTCCGCCACGTCGCGGAGGGCCGCCTGGTTGGCGGCGCGGAGCTCCGCCGCGCATTTCTCCATGTCGGCGGCGGCCTTGGCGGTGAGGGCCTCCCGAGACTCGAGCTTCGCCTGCCTGGCCCGGTAAACGGCCAGGAGCCGGTGGAGCAGTTTCTCCTCCTCGGGCTCGTCACCCCCGCCGGGCGCCTCGACAACCTTCAGACCCGCGGAGGCGAGGACCTCCCCATCAAAGGCCTCTCCCTCCGCAGGGGCTCGTGACGAAGATCCCCACGGCACCTGGATGTAGACGCCGTTGGGAGCCTCAAGATAGTAGGCAGACGGCTCCTTCTTGGTGGAGGGGTCGGCGGCCGGCGCAACGCTCGACGCTCCTGCCGCCTCCGGGCCGGCAGTATGGCCGCCGTCCCCCTCCCCGGCCGCTGCGTCTGCGGTCGGAGCAGTCTCCTCCGCAGCCGGCTCGGCGGCTCCCGCCGTGTCCTCAACGACAGGGACGTTGCCGCCGTCGCCCTGCGCGCCCTCCTCCACGACGATGGTTTCCGTCTCCATCTGTTCTGGGGGAGGAGGATCTAGAAGAAGAAGAAAAAGAAGAAGAAGTTCAAGCAAATATCCAAAAAAGACGAATCCAAGAAGGCAAGATTACAAAATTCACCTTGACGGACTTCGTCGACGGCGGGCTCCCTCGCCGGGGAGCTATGCCTTGGCGGAGTGGCCGCCCTCGCCGGGCTGCTCGCCCTTGGCGGGGTACTCGCCCTTGGCGGAGTACCCGCCCTTGGCGGAGCACTCTCCCTCGCCGGAGAGTTCGTCCTTGGCGGGGACGGCGGGGCCTGTGGCTCCTCGGGAGTGGTCTCCGGACGCCCCTATGGCTGCGGCTCCTCCTCTACACAAGACAATCAAGACAAAACAAGGACAACAAGGTGTTAGTATAAACGAGATCCTCAAGCGCGCCCGACGAGTGGAAAGGTCAAACCTAGACTTACGCTGGGGGCTGCGCTGGGGGCTGCTCCTCGGAGCAGCGCTCGGGTCCGGCAAGCTCGTCGCTGGGGCGTCCCCTGTCGCCGCGACGGGCGAGTCGTCCGCGACCTCGACCGCGGGAACCTTGGCCTTCTTCGCCACTCGCTGGGCCAGGGTCCTGAAATCAAAGCAAGAAGCAAGATCAGAATCAACAAGAATCACGACAAAGTTAAAGAAGATACAAAACCTCAAGTTCTTACTCATGTTCCTCGTCGTCGTCGTCGCTCAGGGCGGAGAAGTCGAACGCCACCTGAGGCGCGTCTGCGCGAGGAGCAGGAGGCGAAGACTCCCTCGGGCGCTTGGCGGTCCCCGGGGCTGGGGGCTGCGGAGACCCGGCCCCCGTGGACGCCGAAGCCCGGGGAGCGGGCGGAGCAGCCACTCCGCTCTGAGAAGACCCTCCTCCGCTTGGCGCTGACGTGCGGGGCGCCTCCGCCGTGGCCTGTGTGCGGGTCGCCCTCGCCGTGGCCTGTGTGCGGGTCGCCCCCGCCGTGGTTGGTGCGCCGGGCGCCCCCGTCGCAGCTTGGCTCCCCCGGGTAGCTCGCGCCGCCTGGCGAGTTGGTTGTTGTCGGGGCGCCTGCGCCCTCGTCCCCGTCGTCGCCTTGCGGAGACGTTTCAGCGGAGATCGCCTGGGACTTGCCCGAGGCGGGGAGGTCTCCGATGACGAGGAGACGTCGTCGGCATAGAGCCCCAGAGACCCGTCGGAGTCCTCGTCGGCCCCGACGTCCTCCTCCTCCTCCTCCTCCTCGGCTGGCTTGCTGGGCCCGGCGCCCTGCCCTGCGGCCGTTCTCCCTCCGGCAACTCCGCCCCCTCCGGCGCCTCCGCTCCCTGCGGCGCCTCTGTTTCCACCGGCAACGCCGCCTCTCGCCGCGGCCCCGGTCACGATTCCGGGGATCCCGGAGTGCCTCAAAGAAGGGACCCCGGCGAGCTCGTCGGGAGGAAGCTGCAGCAGCCTGCGGATCTCCGCCTCCTCTGCTTGGCAGGACGCATCCGCAGCCTCTGCCTCCTCAACTGTGAAGCCAAACTCTCCTGCCGCTGCGGCTGCAGCGGCCTCTTCCACCCGAGAAGCTATATAAGCAATCTCCTGGTCGGTGGTGTCCCGGGTGAGCCCCTTGATCTCATCCTTGTTCTTCGGCACCTCCACCAGGTTGTCGAAGAAGCTCATGATGTCTGCTACCTTGGGCGGTATCCATGTGCGGTCCACGCCATGCGAGTCACATGCGGGCATCATGGCGCGAAGAGGATCCCGGGCCGTGCTGTTGCAGAGGGGCACCACTCCCCGGGGAGCTCTGAACCACTCTTGGTGGGCCGGGTCATGCTTAAAAGTTCCCGGACCATCCCCTTCAGCTCCAGCGATGTGAAGTTGAAGTTTAGCCCTGGGCGCAGTCTCATTATGTCCGCCGCGTTGCCGTACTCCCATGCTGGCCTCTTCCTATCCTGTTGAGGGGCAATGCGGCGGCGGAGGAAGTCTGCTCCTACCTCTCTGACGGACAACCTAGCTACCCGGAGACGAAGAATTCTGATGAGGGCGACGTTGAGCTTGATGTCATCCGAGTCCAACTCACTCCAGTCCCTGCCGCGCACGATGGCTGTTGTGCGCGGCGCAGTGAAAGGTTGCGGCTCGTCCTCAACTACCCAGCACCAGTCCGCGCGCCACTCCTCCAACTTGCCGCGGAGCTCCCCTGGCAGGTAGGACTCTTTCTTGTTCAAGCGGAAGACCCAAGAGATTCCTCCGGAGAGGGGAGCGTCGGCCTCTACTCTAGGCGTAAAGAAATGCCTAAAAAGCGCTACATTCGGATAGATCCCAATATAGTTTTCGCACAGATGTGCGAAAACCGCCATCGTGAGGATGGCGTTGGGGGTGAAGTCTAGAAGATGGAGGCCGTAGGTGTGCATGATATCGCAGAAAAATTCAGAAAAGGGAGGGCAAAGGCCGCAGTGGAAGAAAGCAGCGAAGAAGAAATACCCGCCGGGGTAATTGTCCTTGGCGGCGGCGGGATAGACTCTGGTCCGAGGATGCGCCTTGGTCTTCTTGGCCCAGAACAAGTAGTACTTGTTCCAGAGTTCCCGCGCGCTGAGCCGCGGCGCGAAGACGACATTCCTCTTCCGCAGAAGAGTAAGCCTCGCCGCCTGCTCGGATTTCTCCTTCTTGGTCTTCTCCGCCTTCGACTTCTCGGTCTTCGGGGCCATGGCGGAGGCGGCGAGGGAAGGGGGGACGAAGAGTCCGGCGGCGCCGCGGATGCGGAAGACAGCGGAGGAGGTGTGGAGGCGGAGCGCAAAGGGGAATTTCTGGAGATGGATGAAGAAGCAATGAAAGCGTAGGAGGGGAACCGCTCCTGCTTCCTCTGCTTTTATGGGGAAGTGGGGGATGTTTCGCTCTTTCCATTAAAAGAACGTGGCCACGTCCCATCCCACGACGCCGCAATCGACGCGTGCCGTTACGGAGGGACGCGGCGGATGCGGAAGTGGATTCGGCGCGCCGTGGGCCGCGCGTGCCCGTGCACTGTTTTGGGCCTGGCCCAACAGCGCTCGGCACCGTGTGTGGCCCAGGCCCGGGGGCTCCTGTCGGTGTACTAAGGTAGGGGTACCTCAGTACCCCAACTTGTGCACGGGCAGTAGCAGCTTCCCGCGGCAGGGCCTACCACGTGCTTGCCGGAGACCTTCCTGCTCCATATAAAACCATTCAAAAACAAAGTATACAAGACAGAAAACCAAGACCCCGGCAAGTGGGGCTTGCCGGGAAGGCCGTCCCAGGCTCAAGATTTCCTTATCAACTCAAGGCCCTGGCAAGGGGAGCTTGCCAGGAAGATTAGAAGATTACACTTCAGAAGACATGCCTCGGCGCAACATGCGCCCCGGCGGGGCCCGGGGAGCGACAAGCTTCAGAGCCCGACAAGCTTCCGGGCCCGGCAAGGTCAAGACCCCGGCAAGGTGCTTGCCGGGGAGAGTTACGCTGTGTGCCCGCGCTCCAGCTCATCGAGACACGCGTCGCCCTGGGGCCGCTCCAGGGACGCGTGGCGGATGGCTGTGCAGCCTGGGGGACACGGTGGCACTCCACGGTGGTAAAGCCATCGTCGTGGCAAACGCAGACGCAAGGGCGGGCGCTTTTGGGGTCGACGGCGACGGGCATTAAATGCTCTTGTCCCCCACTGTCAAAGTAGGTGATGACCACTGTTCATGCACTGTTCGTCCACTGTTCCCGCACTGTTACAACTACCACCACTATTACGTGTATACCCTTTCTCCTACGTTGACACCTGTCGGTGACCCCTTGAGCTATAAAAGGAGGCCCATGCACAACGTAGAGGGGGTTCGGAACCTAGATCGCTCATTCGCTCGGTGTAGCTAGTTCTTCAAGCTCCCGAGCTCCCCAACTCAATACAGACAAAGCAGGAGTAGGGTTTTACGCGTCCATCGCGGCCCGAACCTGGGTAAACTACCCGCGTGCTCACCACGATCTGCTCTTTGTGCTCCCTCCGCTCCCTCACCGCAACGACAAGGGGCTCCGGTCCCATAGGTGTTCGTGGTGGACAGTTTCCCCCGACAAAGATCAAGTCAGAATAAAATATGATGCAAAAACAGCCAAGAGCTATAGCTGATAAGAAGGAACAGTCAGAATATCTGCAAAATAGTATCCTGAAACAAGGAACATTAGCAATATATAAGTCATGTACCAAAAAACATGAAAGCCTTGACTTTCACATCATCCGACCTCTGAAGTCGCCAAATAGAGTAGCAAAAGATCTATTATGTTGAGCACCTTTTGATCCATAAAACAACCTGAGAAATTCAAAAGCATAATGTTGAGGGTAGAAAAATTCAGAGACACCTGATGTGCCGCAATAAAAATGGCAGCACGAAGATGAACGAATAAGATGGAGTTAACGAATTTGGCTAGTGATGGAAGGTCTAGCGGCGGTAGTTGGCAGGG
This sequence comes from Secale cereale, assembly GCA_902687465.1. Taxonomy (NCBI): domain Eukaryota; kingdom Viridiplantae; phylum Streptophyta; class Magnoliopsida; order Poales; family Poaceae; genus Secale; species Secale cereale. Next base: position 828,601,718 of record LR738715.1, on the reverse strand, counting down.
GAACTGTCGGGCATGGCGATGTTGGGGTTAGCTATGTCGGCTGGCCATGGGCAGCCTCGATCGTGGCGCTGTGCTGGGAGAGCGTTGGGTGTGGCGGAAGAATCCTTCATGTAAGCGGGTGGCACTGCACATCTGTTCAGTGACGACAGCTCATCGGGGATCTGGCGGTAGTGACAGCGGAAGGATTAGTAGTGAAGGTCGGTTGGGGGAGCATGGGCAGCGAACACTTCTTGTAGGGGCGACATCATCTGCTCGGTGAAGGGTGGGACGTGTCATAGTGACTCAGGAACTAGGAGGGCTCCTGGCGGCAGACATCTTTGGATACAAAGCCCAAGATGGCAAATTCAAAATCCATGATCTCAGGGAAAGGAAAGGCCGATGGTGGCTCACAATTGGTAGCATCCACCTACGAGATTTGATGGCTGGAGGCTGGCTCAGAGGGTAGGAAGACCCGAGAAGTCTTCTATGGTGGAATATGTCCCTTTGAAGACTGTGCCTAGTTGCATTTAAAAGGTAATGGAGGGCGGGGTATTGAGGGGTGATACGTCCAAAACGTATCTATAATTTCTGCTTGCTCCATGCCACTTTTGGGTGATATTGCTATGATATTCATACACTTCCATACACTTTTGATCATATTTGGACTAACTTACTAATCCAGTGCACCATAGTGCCAGTTTCTGTTTTCGGCTGTTTTTGTATTTCAGGTTTTCACGTTTCGAGAACTGCCCAGAAAAATCCAGAAAAATTATATAAAAAATCAGCGTTCCGGAAACAACCCTGCGTCCGAAGGGCAGCCTGGGGGGCCCCCCTGGGCCGCGCCGGGGGGGCGCCTGGGCCCCCCGAAGCTCCCCCGATGCCCTCCTTTGGCATATATTTAAAGGGTCCTCCGAAACCCTCAGAACAGAAACTCTTTTCGCGATCCCATCTCTGTTGCGCCGCCGCCGCCGCTTCCAAGATCGGGAGCACCAGGAGAACTCTTCCCGGCACCCTGCCGGAGGGGAGGATCATCACCGGGAGCTTCTCCACCACCATGGACGCCTCCCGGATGACTCGTGAGTAGTCTCCCTTGGACCATGAGTCCATGACCAGTAGCTATGTGATGTTCTCCTCCCGTTCTTGTGCTTCACTAATTAGTCCTCGTGAGCTGCCCTACATGATCGAGGCACCTATGTAATCCTTATGCATTTGCTATGTTGAGTTTGCTGGGATCCGATGGATTATGAGATTATGTTCAGATTCATCTTGAGTAATATATTTGATCTACCTCTTTTATATTTTTGTTCATAAGTAATTCTTGCATGTTCTCCGTTGTTATTTATTGCTTTGGCCGAGTAATAGGTAGTGACTCCAAGAGGGAACGTTATGCTCGATTGTGGGTTCATGCCCCTCGATGACTAGCTTGAGTGACAGAAACATGAGTCTAGGGGATGTGCTGTTGCCACAATGGGGAAAACAACGGTGCTTGTGCCCGCGGGTGCAAGGATTGTTTACTTTACGCAAAGTTCTTTTAATGCAATTGTCTGTTGCATTCAGTTTACACTATGGGTGGGACTCGCATCTTAATACCGGCGAGATGTTCTGGATATATATCTCAAGGTGGATGATTAGTAGTAGATATTGATGGATTTCGGTCTACTTACTTTCGCGTACCGCCCATGCTTTGAACCTCAACCTTTCTTGCAATGTAGTCAGCATTGGTTTGCGTTTGTGGTCCTGTCAATTGCCCAGCTGTAATTTGTTTACCTCACATAGCCGTTTTATTGCCTTTTGGGAGAGAGACATCACTAGTGAACATCATGAGACTCCGGTCCATATTACCATCATTGATCACATCCACTATTTACTTTTCGCTTTTACTTAATATTGCAAAACACTATCTATCACTACTATCATTGCTTTTAATCCTTTGTGAACTACAAGGCCGGAGGGATTGACAACCTCTCTGTACTCGTTGGGAGCAAAGTTATTTGTATCTGTGTGCAGGTCAACGTTGATTGCTACTAATCTGGCGCCGTAGCAGTTGACACCTACTTGTTGAACCTAGGAGTCTCTGGGGATTCGATCCTTGGCATCTTTGCTAAGGGAAAACACTTCTACAATACTGCATCTTACACCTTCCACTTGGGGTAACCAACGAGGGGTACGAGGCCCATCAAGGAGTATTTTCTGGCGCCGTTGCCGGGGACTCCACTCTTCAGGATAGGGGAGTTGCATGCTATCTTTTACCTTTGCTTTTTAGTCTTGTTAGTTTACCTTTCATTTTTGCTTTAGTACCTTTTTATCGAAAATCACAAAAATAGTTATCTCGCTCTTTAGTTGTCATTATGTCGAGTCCTTTTGTCTTTGACGAGGCAGAAGTTCTCACCTTTAAACAAAGAGGTGGGGAAAGTTTGAAAGATGCTTGGTATAGAATTAATGATTCACAAAAAAGAGCCACCAAGAAGCAACCTACTACTATCTTGCTTAGAAATTTTTATATTGGAATTACTTCTTGGAATAGGTTTATTCTAGATACTGCTATCAATGGGAATTTCCTAGAGGCCCCAGTTTGGGAGTCTCTTAGTATTATTGAAAATCTTGTTGGGAATCTCCCTGTTGTTAGCATTCGAGAGGACATCACCCTAGCTCACATTATGAAAAAACTTGAAAAGATAGAGCTAGAGATGCCAAGCATTAATAAGATAAATGAGTTGGATCGTAAGATCCAAGGGAATTTGAATAGGCTTGATAGCTCCATGCATAAATTTTTTTAAATTTTGGAGACCATCAAATTCCATGACTTGGACTCTTCTAGGCTAGATAAGATTGAGGAAATATTTGATACTCTAGGAACTACTTTCTCCTCGATCAAAACAAAAAGGTAGAAACTCCGGCAAAGAGGGAGCCTAAGTTCGTTCACGTTCCAAAGGCTTCCCGTTCTAAAAATAATCCACCTATTGCCAAAGGGGTTGAAACTGTAAAGACCTTGGAAGAAACACCTGTCTTTAATAAATTTATAAATGAATCTTCCCTTGACTTTTATCCTTTTGGTCTTCTACCTAGGAGTATCTCTATAAGGCCTTTATTTGAGAGTCCTCTTAAGACTAGTTGTATTATTGAAGAGCTTTTTGATGATCTTGATGATGGTTCAATTGACACAACTTGATCTATGCATTATGCCTAGCTTAAAGGCATAAAAGAAAGCGCTTTTGGGAGGCAGCCCACATGAATAAATATTTTTCTTTTGTTGTGTCTTGATGTTGTTTACTGCTGTAGCATCATCATTGTATCTTTGCTTTTCATATTTGTGCCAAGTATAGCCTCTGATTGCTAGAAAGTTCAAAAGTTGTGAGGTGCTGTCCAGGAAACAGATTCTGTCCTTGGATAGAAAAATTCGTATAAAATCACCAGATCTTCTTTTTGGTCTGAATTTTTTCGACAGCGTTCTCTATATAATTGTCTTTCGTGCGTCTGTTCTGAGTTTTTTTTTATTTGAGTTGCAGAAGTATCCCGAACAGATCAATTACTACCTGTTGTTCTGTTTTTCACAGATTCTGTCCTGTTTTGCCTTTCCTTCACTTTGCAAATCAAGAACTTGCTTTTTCTTTGCAAAAACCTTTTGGCAATCTTGAGAAACAGTAGAACTTCAAGAATATCCTTATTTCCTGCAAGGTATAATTATTTTATTAAGGGTACTAACCTCGCTAATCAGATTATGATGAGTTATGTATGAAGGGAGTTTTCAAGTGTGCGAGGGAAGATGATAAAAAAGATTCAGGAGTGTCAAGCGCTCAAGCTTGGGGATGCCCCCGTGCACCCCCAAGAAATATTCAAGGAGACTCAAGCGTCTAAGCTTGGGGATGCCCCCGTGCATCCCCTTCTCCATCAACATTATCAGTTCGTCTTTCGTTCCACTATATTTTTATCACTTCATGTGTTATGTGCTATGCTTGGAGCGTCTTGCTTTTAGTTTTCTTTTTAGTTTTTCATAACGAGTCGGAACTCAACATTCCTTTATGTGGGAGAGAAACACGCTCCACCTCTACCTAGAACATAACATAGAATTTTCATGTCTATCTTTGCTGTGTGTGTTCTTTGTCTTTTAAATAGCTACTATCATGCTCTGCTCTTAGTATTCATGCTTATCTTTTCAAAGAGCTTTTGTTTAGTTGGTTGCTTGAACTCTCTTTAATTACCATGCTCACCTTATTAAGAGAGTTTGCTTCCGTTGCATTGGTTAATATGTCTATGATAAAGATGCTACTTGCATGATGGTGCTTAGTAGTTCCGGTTTTCTTATGGTTAGTCTCAAATAGCTGGGGGGTTCCCAATGTGTTATTGGAGTACCAACATGGTTTGTTTGTCTATGATATGGTATGGTTTAGTAATATCTTCCTTCGAGAATTTATTTTGATTGACTTGGCGTATGCTCACGCATATTTAAGACTGTAAAGAAAGTCTGTCAAGCCTTGATGATCTTTTATTTCTGAGTAGCGATATAACTACCATGCCTGATTCAATATTGCTTTGTCGCTCTGCATGATTATGACCGTCATTGCTCTCTTAGTTGGTCGCTCCCAGTCTTTTGCTAACCTACACCTGTACTAAGCGAACTAACTTGCAATACATAGCTCATGGGAAAGTCGCTTAAAAACTATTGTGGTAAAGAATATGTTGCCTATGTATCTTATTTCTTATAAGTTGCTTGCTGAGCGGTAACCATGTTTCTGGGGACGCCATCAACTGTCACACTTTTGTTGAATATCATGTGAGTTGCTATGCATGTTCGTCTTGTCTGAAGTAATGGTGATTTACCGTGGGTTGAATGACTATGCATATTGTTAGAGAAGAACATTGGGCCGCCAACCAAAGCCATGTATCATGGTGGAAGTTTTAGCTTGGACCTTAATCCTCAATCTCTTATGAGAATATGCTTATGCATTAAAGAGGAGTCCATCATCTATTTTCTATGTTGTCCCGGTATGGATGTCCTCAAGTTGAGATCTATCAAAAACGAGAAATCAAATGCGATTTATCTCCTTGGACCTTTGTACAGGTGGCATAGAGGTACCCCTTTGTGACAGTTGGTTGAAACATATGCAATGCAATGATAACCCATGGAAATCCGAGCTAATTAGGACAAGGTGTGAGCACTATTAGTATTCGATGCATGAGGCTTGCAACTTATAGGATGTCTTATGCATGACACATATGAAGTACTACTATCGTTGACAAAATTGCTTTTATGTTTTCAAAATAAAAAGCTCTAGCACTTCAAGCACCAACTACTGAGAGCATGATTGTCATTCTGAGTGTAATGTGCATTGTCCCAAAGTAGCATCATCTTTTGCATGATTGTGATATCGTTTATTCTGAAATCATTGTATCTAGTCATCACTTAAACCTTGAAGGTGCCTGTCGGGGGAAACTGTCCGCCACGAACACCTATGGGACCGGAGCCCCTTGTCTGTGCGGTACGAGGGCGGAGGGAGCACGAAGAGCAGATCGTAGCGAGCACGCGGGCAGTTTTACCCAGGTTCGGGCCGCGGTAGACGCGTAAAACCCTACTCCTGCTTGGTTGTCTATTAAGTTAGAGAGCTCGGGAGCTTGAAGAAGCAGCTACACCGAGCGTATGAGTGATCTAGGTTCCGAACCCCCTCCACGTTGTGCATGGGCCTCCTTTTATAGTGCAAGGGGTCACCGACAGGTGTCAACGTAGGAGAAAGGGGTAAAAACGTAAAAGAGGTGGTAGTTGTAACAGTGCGGGAATAGTGAAGCTACAGTGCGCGAACAGTGGTCTCTACCTACTTTGACAGTGGGGGACAAGGGCATTTAATGCCCGTCGCCGTCGACCCCAAAAGCTCCCGCCCTTGCGTCTCCGTCTGCCACGGCGATGGATCCACCACCGTGGAGTGCCACCGTGTACCCCAGGCTGCACAGCCACCCGCCACGCGTCCCTGGATAGGCCCCAGGGCGACGCGTGGGCCGGTGAGCTGGAGCGCAGGCACACAACGCAACCCTCCCGGCAAGCACCTTGCCGGGGCCTTGATCTTGCCGGGCCCGGGAGCTTGCCGCTCCCCGGGCCCTTGCCGGGGCGAACATAGCGCCGAGGCGTGTCTTCTAGTCTTCCTGGCAAGCTCCTCTTGCCAGGGCCTTGTGCAAGTGGGGCAGTCTTGAGCCTGGTACGGCCTTCCCGGCAAGTTCCACTTGCCGGGGTCTCGATCTTCTGTCTTGTATACTTTGTTTTTGAATGGTTTAATAAGGAGCAGAAAGGTCTCCGGCGAGCGTGTGGTAAACCCTGCCGCGGGAAGCTGCAACTGCCCGTGCACAAGTTGGGGTACTGAGGTACCCCTACCTTAGTACACCGACAGGAGCCCCCGGGCCTGGGCCACACACGGTGCCCAGCGCTGTTGGGCCAGGCCCAAAACAGTGCACGGGCACACGCGGCCCACAGCGTGCCGAATCCACTTCCGTATCCGCCGCATCCCCCCGTAACGGCACGCGTCGATTGCGGCGTCGTGGGATGGGACGTGCCCACGTTCCATCAATGAAAAGGGCGAAACGCCCCCCACTCCCCCATAAAAGAAGAGGAAGCAGGAGCGGTTCCCCTCCTTGCGCTTTCATTGCTTCTTCTTCTTCCTCCAGAGATCCCTTTGCGCTCCGCCTCCACACCTCCGCAGCCGTCGTCTGCATCTCCGGCGTCGCCAAGCTCTTCGTCCCCCTCCTTCCGCCGCGTCCGCCATGGCCCCGAAGACCGACAAGGCGAAGGCGGAGAAGGCCAAGAGGGAGAAGTCGGAGCAAGCGGCGAAGCTCGCCGCGTATCGGAAGCAGAACCTCGTCTTCCCGCCGAGGCTCGGCGCGCGGGAGCTCTGGAACAAGTACTACTTGTTCTGGGCCAAGGAAACCAAGGCGCACCCCCGCACCCAAGCTTATCCGGCCGCCGCCAAGGACAACTACCCCGGCGGGTACTACTTCTTCGCAGCCTTCTTTCACTGCGGTCTTTGCCCTCCTTTCTCTAATTTCTTCTGCGACGTCATGCACACCTACGGCCTCCACCTTCTTGACTTCACCCCCAACGCCATCCTCACCATGGCGGTTTTCGCACACATGTGCGAAAACTTCATAGGGATACAGCCCAACGTAGCGCTGTTTAGGCACTTTTTCACTCCTAGAGCAGAGGCCGACGCCCCCCTCTCCGGAGGAATTTCTTGGGTTTTTCGTCTGAACAAGAAGGGGTCCTACTTGCCGGGGGAGCTCCGCGGCAAGTGGGAGGAATGGCGTGCGGAGTGGTGCTGGATTGTTGAGGACGAGCCGCAGCCCTTCACCGCGCCGCGCACAACGCCCATCGTGCGCGGCAGGGATTGGAGCGAGCTGGACTCGGACGACATCAAGCTCGACGTCGCCCTCGTCCGGATTCTTCGTCTTCGGACCGCCAAGCTGTCCGTTGCAGAGGTAGGCGCAGATTTCCTCCGTCGCCGCATCGCCCCTCTCCAAGACAGGAAAAGGGCGACCTGGGAGTACGGCGGCCCGGCGGATATAATGAGGCTGCGCCCCGGGCTAAACTTCAACTTCACGACGCTGGAGCTGAAGGGGATGGTCCGGGAACTCTTCAAGTACGACCCGGCACACCCTGAGTGGTTCAGGCCTCCCCGGGGAGTGGTGCCCCTCTACAACAGCACAGTCCGGGACCGTCTCTGCGCGATGATGCCCGCTTGCGATTCGCACGGCGTGGACCGCACGTGGATTCCGCCCAAGCCCATCGACGTCCTCACCTTCTTCGACAACCTCGTGGAGGTGGCGAAGAACAAGAACGACATCAAGGAGCACACGCGGGACACCACCGAGCAGGAGCTTGCTTACATAGCTTCTCGGGCTGAAGAGGCCGCTGCAGCCGCAGCGGCAGGAGATTTTGGGTACACGCCTGACGAGGCGGAGGCTGCGGATGCGTCCAGCCAGGCGGAGGAGGCGGAGATCCGCAGATTGCTGCAACTCCCTCCCGACGCGCTCGCCGGGGTCCCCTCTCTGAGGCACTCCGGGATCCATGGAATCGTGGCCGAGGCCGCGGCAATGGAGGGTGCCGCCGGGGGGAACAGAGGCGCCGCGAGGAGCGGAGGCGCCGGAGGGAGCGGAGGCGCCAAGGGAAAAGAGGCCGCAGCGCAGGGCGCTGGGCCTAGTGAACCGGCAGGGGAGGAGGAGGAGGAGGAGGCCGAGGACTCCGACGGATCTACGGAGCTCTACGCCGACGACCTCTCCTCGTCGGAGAGCTCCCCGCCCCCGGCAAGCCCAAGGCAGTCTCCACCGAAGCGTCTCCGCAAGACGGCGACGGGGGAGAGGGCGCAGGCGCCCCGGCAACAACCAGCTCGCCGGGCAGCTCCCCGGGGGAGCCAAGCTGCGTCGGGGGCGACCGGCGCACCAGTCACAGCGGAGGCGGCCCGCGCGCGGGCCACGACGGAGGCGTCCCGCAAGCAAGCGTCGAGCCGACAGGGGTCTTCTCGGAGCGGAGCAGCGGCTCCGCCCGCTCCCCGGGCTCCGGCTACCACAGGGGCTGGGTCTTCGCAGCCCCCAGCCCCCGGGATCGCCAAGCGCCCGAGGGAATCTTCATCTTCTACTCCTCGTGCCGACGCGCCCCAGGTGGAGTACGACTTCTCCGCCTTGAGCGAGGACGACGAGGAGGATCAGGAGTAAGGATCCGAGATCTTACACCTTCTCGAGCTTAGTCTTGATTATTGTTGATGCTAACTTTGTTCGATGCTTTGATTTCAGGACCTTGGTTCAGCGCGTGGCGAAGAAAGCCAAGGCGCCCGTGGTCGAGGTCGCGGAAGGCTCGGCCACCGCGGCAACAGGGGACGTGCCGGAGCCAAGCCTGCCGGACCCAAGCGCTGCTCCGAGGAGCAGCCCCCAGCGCAGCCCCCAGCGTAAGTCTGGGGTCCATCCTCCCGCTTGTCGGGGTGCGCTTAGGGATTTTGTCTTGTTTCAACATCTTGATGTTTTTTGTCTTTTCTTGTGCAGAGGTGGAGCCGCAGCGGCAGGAGCGTCCGGAGACCGTCCTTGAGCAGCCGCAGGCCCCGCCGTCCCCGCCAAGGCCGAACTCTCCGGCAAGGGAGAGTGCTCCGCCAAGGGCGGGTACTCCGCCAAGGCAGAGTACCCCGCCAAGGGCGAGCAGTCCGGTGAGGGCGGCCACTCCGCCAAGGCAGAGCTCCCCGGCGAGGGAGCCCGCCGCTGAGGACGTCCGCCAAGGTAAGTCTTGTAGTTTGTCTTCTTGGCTTCGTCTCTTTTTGGATATTTGCTTGAACTTCTTTTTCTTCTTCTTATTTTTAGATCCTCCTCCTCCCGAGCCGATGGAGACGGAAGTCATCAACATCGAGGATGAGGAGGGCGCGCAGGGCGGCGGCGGCGAGGTCCCCGTCGCCGAGGACACGGCGAGGGCAGCCGAGCCGGCCGCGCAGGAGACCGCTTCGGCTGCGGACGCAGCGGCCGGGGAGGGGGACGGCGACCGCACCGCCGACCCGGAGGCGGCGGGAGCATCAGATGCTGCGCCGGCCGCCGACCCCTCCGCCGGCAAGGAGCAGGGCTACTACCTTGAGGCCCCCAACGGCGTCTTCATCCAGATGCCTTGGGGGTCTTCGTCGCGAGCTCCCGCGGAGGGCGAGGCATTTGACAGGGAAGTCCTCGCCTCCGCGGGCCTGAAGATTGTCGAGGCGCCCGGCGGGAGTGAAGGGCCCGAGGAGGAGAAGCTGCTCCACCAGCTCTTGGCCCTTTACCGACCCAGGCAGGCGAAGCTTGCCTCCCGGGAAGCCCTTGCCGCCAAGGCCGCCGCGGAGATGGAGAAGCGCGCGGCGGAGCTCAGCGCCGCCAACCAGGCGGCCCTCCGCGAGGTGGCGGAGGAGCGCGAGCGGCTCGCCGGCGAGTACCAGGAGTGGGTGCTGGAGAAGGCTGAGGCCGAAGAGCAGCAGCGGCTCGCCGGGGTGGAGCTGTCCCGGCGAGAAGGAGAACTCGCCCAGCGGAAGGTCCAACTCGACTCCCATGAGGAGGACCTTGCCGCTCGCGAGGGGGCCCTTGGCGGAGAACTGAAGGAGGCGAAAGCCGCCGCGGTTGCCGCGGAGACCGCCAAGAAGGAGCTCGCCGCCAAGGTCGTGCAGCTGGAGAAGGCGCTGAAGGTGAGCGCGGAGAAGGTTGTCGCGCTCATCACGGAGCGTGAGAAGGACGCCCACACCAATTCAGAACTCCAGGTGCGTCTTTCTGAGAGGGGCGACGAGTTGAAGGCCGCCAAGGACTCCATCGAGGACTTGGAGTTGAAGGTCTCTACACTGAAGGATTCACTCGACGCTGCCCGGGCTCGGGAGACCAAGTTGAAGGAGGAGCTCCGCAAGGAGCGGAGCCTAGTGGACAGCGCCAACAAAGCGGCCGAGCTCTTCCGCAAAACTGTTGAGGTATGGACCGAGGACTTAGTGTCTTGCGCGTCCAACATCGACCAGGAGCTGCTGGCGTTGAAGCTGGAGCACCTCATCTACTCCCCGGATCCGAACCTCCCACACAGCGCCAAGCTCAGCCTCTTCTTCAGGGGAATCGCGCCGGCCCTTGCTGATCTGCGGAATAAGATCCCCGCGCAACTGGCCGAGGAGACGCGCCTGCTCTGCGCGGGAACTCTGGAGCGCGTGCTGACGAAGATCGTGTACCGCAATCCGGGCATCAACCTCACCAACGTTCTTTGCAGCTTGCCGGCCGACGCGAACACGGAGGCTTTGAAGGAGCAGGTCGCCCACATCATTGCCAAGGTGGCCAAGATCTCCAGGAAGGAGGGCGACCGCGTAGATTAGGCCTCCATTATCTTTATCTCTTTTTGTTGCTGCACATGATGTCATGAACTCATTAGTCCATTGTGACAAGTTATCCTTTGTAAGATATTTATCTCATTTTGATCAATCGATGCGGTGTTATCTCCCTTGTTTTGGTCCTTTACTTTGTATGTTTTCAACCCTACGCTTCTAGGGAGCTTGCCGGCAAGAGGCCCTCGCTGCGAGCGCTGGGTGCTGGACCCTGAGCAGCCTGCCGGCCAGGTCTTACCGGCAAGCAACCTTGCCACAACTAGTCGCAACGCACTTAGCTTGCTGAGTGAACTCGGAAACGAAGCAAGGGCGCGACACTTGTCGCAGCTCACTTAATTCGTTGAGCGTACTTGAAAACAAGATAAGGGTGCGTCTAGCCACGGGTAGGTTCCTCCGCGCACAGGCTTTCCATACAAAGTGTGGATGTTCAAGGAAGACAACTAAAAATTTAAAAATTTGAACTGCTCAAATTCTGGTTACTTAGCTTTCATATATTGCTTGCTTCCCGGTAAGGCTTCTCTTTCTTGAACAGCACTTGGTTCCCCCTCCACCTCCTTCCCCCCGGCAAACTTGTGTGCGAGGAACGTTCCTTTTGCTTAAGAGGCAAAGGAAAAGAAGAGGGAAACAAGTACATGGCCTTTCGGCGTGCTAATGCTTACTGGATATTTGAGTGTTGCACCAAATGCCAAACAATACATGCAAATAGCAAAGAAAAGCATGCAAAAGGCAATCGACGAGAGGAACACAAAAACTTTACTGATGCATGGGGTCTGCGCCCGGCTTTGTACAAAGGGTTACATGCAACAGCGGCGATGCTTGTACAAAAGGTGGTTGCCGGAGCGGATCACGGCAACCGCGCCTTAGGGGTGAAACTTGCGAAGATGCTCTATGTTCCAGGAGTTGCTCACCGGTAAGCCTTCTTCGGTTTCGAGGCGGACAGCGCCGGGCCTCGTAACTTGTCTCACCCGATAAGGGCCTTCCCACTTCGGCGTCAACTTGTTGGAATTCTTGGCGGACTGAACTCGCCGAAGAACAAGGTCGCCTTCCTCGAGACTCCTGGCCTTGACCTTGCGGCTATGGTAGCGGCGCAAGGCTTGCTGGTATCGAGCAGCTCGTACAGCAGCCTGGAGACGTCCCTCCTCGAGGAGCAACGCGTCATCTTGCCGCAGTTGCTCTTGCTCGAGCTCATCATAAGCGAGCACTCGAGGAGATCCGTATACGAGTTCCGTGGGGAGAACTGCCTCTGCTCCATAGACTAGAGCAAAGGGTGTCTGTCCGGTGGCTCGACTTGGTGTCGTCCTGATTGACCAAAGAGCCGCCGGTAGCTCCTCTATCCAATTTCTTCCGCACTTGCGCAGCCTGTCAAAGGTCCTTGTCTTGAGTCCGCGCAGCACTTCAGCATTGGCCCTCTCCGCTTGACCGTTGCTCCTCGGGTGAGCAACAGAAGCGAAACATACCTTGGCGCCAAGGTCTTGGACGTACTGCATGAAGGTGCGACTAGTGAATTGTGTACCGTTGTCGGTGATGATCCTGTTAGGGATTCCGAAACGGCAAACAATCGACCTGAAGAACCTGACTGCTGACTGTGCTGTCACCTTTCTCACTGGCTCTACTTCTGGCCACTTTGTGAACTTGTTGATTGCAACGTACAAGTACTCAAAGCCCCCGACAGCACGAGGGAAAGGGCCGAGGATATCGAGCCCCCAGACCGAGAAGGGCCAGGACAAAGGGATTGTTTGGAGAGCTTGAGCTGGCTGATGAATTAGCTTTGCATGGAACTGGCACGCTTCACACTTGGTTACTAGTGCAGTTGCATCTTGGAGGGCTTCTTGCCAAAAGAACCCTTGCCGGAAAGCTTTCCCGGCAAGAGCCCTTGCGCCAATGTGGTGGCCGCATATGCCTCCGTGTATTTCCGCCAACAGCTTTTGTCCATCTTCCCTGGAGATGCACTTCAGTCTGACACCATTGAGCCTTCTTCTGTACAGCTCGTTATCCACGAACTGGTACATACTTGACTGCCTGGTTATCTTCTCTATTTCTTCTGGGTCGTCGGGAAGTTCTCCAGTTTGAAGGAAACGGACGATTTGCTGCGCCCATGCTGGAGCCCGGGGCTCGGCGGCAAGGACTAAAGGCTCGAGGGCCGCTGCGGGAACCCCAGCTTCTACGGCGAGGACCTCTGGTTCTGCCGGAGCTGAGGGTCCCCCGGCAAGCTCGCCGAGGCGAGGCTTGTCGGGAACGCTTGCTTCAACTGTACAGACCCGAGGATCTGCAGGAGCAAACTGTTCCTCAGCGTTGTGGTTGTTGATCTTGGGGACCTTGGCGGCGGTTTCAGGAAGATCCACCGGCAAGTAGTCGCCGGAGACCAACTTTCTCTTCTTGGACTGCCCAATTGATGGTGTAACGGATGGTTGAGTCAGCTTGAGTAAGAAGGTCCCTGGTTCCACAGGTAACTTCATTGAAGCACACTTTGAAAGGCCATCTGCAATTTCATTCTGAGCTCTCGGGACGTGCTCCATCTGCAGACCTTCAAAGTGCTCTTCAAGCTTCCTCACTTCATCGACATAAGCTTCCATCAAAGGGCTCTGATAGTTCTTGTTGACTTGCCGGACCACCAACTGAGAATCTCCTCGCACAATCAGCTTCCTGATCCCAAGTTCAGCCGCAATTCTGAGGCCGGCGAGCAAGCCTTCATATTCTGCAGTGTTGTTTGTCGCTTGCTCCCTGGGAAAGTGCATCTGGATAACATATTTGAGGTGCTCTCCGGTGGGCGCGATGAGTACCACGCCAGCACCGGCGCCTTGCAGCGAGAAGGCACCGTCAAAATACATTACCCATTCACTTGTTGCTTCTTGTACGGGTGTACTTGTTTCTTGGACTTCTTCATCGGGCGTTGGGGTCCACTCAGCTATGAATTCTGCCAAAGCTCTGCTCTGTATGGTTGAAGTACGTTCAAACTTGAGTCCGAAGCTTGACAGCTCCAGTGCCCACTCAACGATCCTGCCTGTCGCTTCTGGGTTGTGCAATATCCTCTTCAGCGGAAAGCGAGTGACCACTGTTATCTCATGGGCTTGGAAGTAATGGCGCAGCTTTCTCGAGGCCATGAGGAGGCCGAAAAGCAATTTTTGCACACCAGAGTATCTTGATCTAGCCCCCTGGAGAAGGGAACTTACAAAATACACTGGGCGCTGCACCATCTTCTTCCGCACCTCATCCTGTTCCTGCGCAGAGTTATCCTTGTCGGGGCCAGAGCTTGCCGGAGCAGCCCCCTGCTTGTCGCTGGATTCGCTTGCCGGTGGTGCTGACTCCTCATCGGACTCCCTCTCTGCTATTAACGCAGCACTAACCACCTGGTTGGTTGCCGCTAGGTATAGCAACAACTTTTCCTGTGGTCTAGGTGCGACAAGTATTGGAGTGGAGGACAGGTACCGTTTCAAATCCTGCAGCGCCGCCTCCGCTTCCGGAGTCCACTTCATGGGACCTGCCTTCTTCAAGATTTTGAAGAAAGGTAGGGCGCGCTCTGTAGACTTTGAAATGAACCTACTGAGGGCAGCCACACAACCTGCAAGCCTCCTGACATCCTTGACGCGCTTTGGGGCCTCTATCTGCTCAATGGCTTTAATCTTGTCGGGGTTGGCTTCAATCCCCCTCTGTGACACAAAGAACCCGAGAAGCTTGCCGGAGGGGACTCCAAAGACGCACTTCTCGGGGTTCAACTTGAGCTGTATTCTGCGCAGGTTGTAAAATGTTTCTTCCAAATCTTGGATCAGGGTATCCTTGCTTTTGCTCTTCACCACGATGTCATCCATGTAAGCCTCTACATTTCTGTGGATCTGTGGCTCAAAAGCAGTGTATACTACCCTTGCAAAGGTTGAGCCTGCATTCTTCAATCCAAATGGCATGCGTATGAAGCAATAAGTGCCACATGGAGTGATAAATGCAGTCTTCTCTTCATCCTCTTTGGCCATGAAAATCTGATGATAGCCTGAGTATGCATCAAGAAAACAGAGTAGCTCACATCCGGCGGTGGAATCAACAATCTGGTCAATGCGCGGCAAAGGGAATGGATCCTTGGGACATGCTTTATTCACATCGGTGAAGTCTATACACAGTCTCCATTTCCCGTTGGCCTTGCGCACGACGACTGGATTTGCTAACCACATCGGATGGATCACACCTCTAACTAGGCCTGCTGCCTCTAGCTTCTTGATTTCTTCGTTGATGAATTCTTGGCGCTCCACGGCTTGCTTCCTCACTTTCTGCCTGATGGGCCGCGCATGATGACAAACAGCAAGCTTGTGCTCAATTACCTTCCTGGGAACACCGGGGATGTCAGATGGTTGCCAGGCAAACACATCGACATTCGCCCGCAGAAAGGCAACGAGCGCGCTTTCCTATTTGCTGTCAAGTGTGGCACTGATGGTGAAGGTACCACCAGTGCCGTCCTCCTTGGCGGACACCTTCTTGGTTGCCGGAGGAGCGGCCATCCCTTTCTTACTCTTGCCGGTGGAGCTCGATGGAACGTCCTCGACGGCAGCGCAGCACTCCGAAGAGGTGCGGTTGCCGGAGTGGGTCCCAGAGCACTTGCCGGACTTGGTCTTCGTCTTCTTCCCCCCGGGAGCTTCAGCGGCAAGAGTATCCTTCTCAGCCGCAGCTGCCGCATCCCGGTAGATCTTGTCGGCGCAGACAAGCGCATCCTTTTTGTCGCCGTGGACAGTGATGACGCTTATCGGCCCCGGCATCTTGAGTACGTTGTAAGCATAATGGGAAGCTGCCATGAACTTGGCGAGGGCAGGACGGCCGAGTATTCCATTGTAGGGCAATGGAATATCGGCGACGTCGAAAGTGATTCGCTCAGTTCTGAAGTTGAGCTCCCCGCCAAAGGTCACCGGCAGAGTGATTTTTCCCTTGGGCTTGCTCCTTCCCGGGTTGATTCCTTGGAAAGAACCGGTTTCTTCGAGCTCGCCGTCCGGAATTTGGAGTTTCTTGATCACAGCAGAGGAGATCAAGTTCAGCCCGGCCCCGCCGTCAACCAGCATTTTGGTGACCTTGAGGTTGCGGATGGTGGGAGAAACCAGCATCGGCAAGCACCCGACCGCAGTGGTGCGGTCAGGGTGATCCTCAAGATCAAAAACGATGGGCGTGCTGGACCATTTGAGGAGCCTGCGCGACTCTACGGGCGGCTCCGCTGCATTCACCTCACGCACCCACTGCTTGAGTTGGCGGTGGGAGGTGTGCAGAGAGGCGCCACCGTCGACGCACAGGACCTCCGTGGCCTTCTGGAACTCCTGCTCGCTGTTATCCTCGTCCTCCATGTCTTCGTCGTCGTCTTCTTCGTCCTTGTCGCGGCCCCGGGGAGGTCGATCTCCTTGCCGCTGCTTGGCCTTGCCGCGGCGTCCTCCCCGACCGTTGAACGGCCGCTTCTTGCTTGTCTCTTCCCCGCCACCTTGGGCCTTCTCCTTGTCGCGCCTTTCGTACTCAGCCTTCTGCTGCTCGACGAGGTACTCGACGCGCTTGCAGTTGGAGAGATCGTGACCCTTGGTGCGGTGGATCTTGCAGTATTGCTTGTCGGAGCTGCCCGGCTTGTCGGCCGCCGCTACAGGGGCAGGCTCCTTGCCGGAGCCGCCAGCCTGCGTTTGCTTGGCGGGGGCCTCCTTGCCGGACTTCTCGACGGCAAGCACCTCTTTCTTGCCCTTCCTTCTGTTATTCCGCCGCCGGCTCTTCTTTGCCGGGGCGGCGTCGTCGCTGTCGCTTCCTCCTGCGCCAGCATCCTCCCCGGGGAGTCTCCTCCCCTCTTCTGCGCGTGCGCACTTGTCAGCCAGAGCATAGAGCTCGCTGACATCCCGAATCTTGGTCATCGCCATTTCTTCACGCATGCGGCGGTTACGCACGTTCTGGTGGAACGCGCTAATAACCGCGGCAGGGTGGACATCCAGGATGTTGTGTTGCACACGGCTGAAGCGTTGGATGTACTTGCGCAGGGTTTCGCCCTCCTTCTGGGCCAGGATGTGGAGATCGCTCTCCTGGCCGTGGGGTTTGTGGCCGCCGGTGAAGGCGCCAACAAACTGATGGCAAAGGTCGGCCCAAGAAGAGATGGAACCTTCCGGCAAGTAAATAAGCCACGAACGGACGTTCGGCTTAAGCACGAGCAGGAAGTAGTTCGCCAAGATCTTCTTGTCGCGCCCCCAGGCAGCTTGCACTGCGATGGTGCAGACGCTGAGGAATTCCGAGGGGTGCGTCTTGCCGTCGTACTTCTCCGGTACGTCGGGCTTAAAATTCTTCATGCTGGGCCACTGGACGCGCCGCAGCTCGCGGGTGAACGCAGGGCAGCCTGCCGCGTACGGCAAGTCGCCTGGTTCACCGGGCGCGTGCGCGTCGACAGCGTTCTCAGCTCTTTGGTCTGATTGTCACCGAGCTTCTCGGCGGCGCTCGATTCTTGTCCGAGCGTCTTCTTGTTGCCGGTCGTCGAGGACCTGGCGCTGGTCCCGACGAGCCCGCGGGTCCGACGAGGCTGTGGAGCCGTCGTCGGCGTTGTTCCGGCGGGGCGGCGTCTTCTGCTTCCGCGGCGGGGAGTGCACGCTTGTCGCACCCCCGGCGGTCTTGTCGCCGTCAGCCTTCGTCTTCTCAGCTTGCCGCGGCCGCGAGGCCGACGGTTGCTGTGGAGAATCATTGTTGGCGAAGGCTATCAGGCTCAGGACGGTGGCCCTCCAGTCTTCGGCCTTGTCTGCCGCTGGAGGGAAGTCGAGGAGCAGTTGCGCTCTTGCGAGCGCTTCTGCCGGAGTGGAGGGGAACGCGGGCGAGCGGTGCGAGGAGCGGGATACGCTCGGACTTCTAACGGCGTTAGAAGGAGCGGGGTCCCGCGCCGGCGCCTTCGCTTTGCTTGTGCCCGGACGGAGGTCCGGGGCGTCCCGCGAGCCCCCGGTTTGTCCTTGGCCCAGCAAACGGATGCCACCTCCCGTGACATGGCGCTGCTGGGTTGTTGTGTGCTGAGAGGGACGCGGTGCGTCCACGGAGACCGAGGCTCGGTCGTCCGTCCTGTTCTTGGATCTGGTAGCGCCGTGAGTGTCCTCGCCGGCGACCACCCTTCCGACGGCGTCTCCCCCGCCCACCGTTGGCTCCGGTGGCGGCGGGTGAGACGCGGACGGGCCTCCGACCTCCAAAGGCTTCTTCTTCGGGGCCATGGAGTTGCTGCTAGTGAAGTTGACGAATTCGGAGAAGTTGATGAAGAATGCGCCCGCGCGAACGCCGGATCAGGTTCGCACAACCTCGACGCCCCCTACCTGGCGCGCCAAAGATGTCGGGGGAAACTGTCCGCCACGAACACCTATGGGACCGGAGCCCCTTGTCTGTGCGGTACGAGGGCGGAGGGAGCACGAAGAGCAGATCGTAGCGAGCACGCGGGCAGTTTTACCCAGGTTCGGGCCGCGGTAGACGCGTAAAACCCTACTCCTGCTTGGTTGTCTATTAAGTTGGAGAGCTCGGGAGCTTGAAGAAGCAGCTACACCGAGCGTATGAGTGATCTAGGTTCCGAACCCCCTCCACGTTGTGCATGGGCCTCCTTTTATAGTGCAAGGGGTCACCGACAGGTGTCAACGTAGGAGAAAGGGGTAAAAACGTAAAAGAGGTGGTAGTTGTAACAGTGCGGGAATAGTGAAGCTACAGTGCGCGAACAGTGGTCTCTACCTACTTTGACGGTGGGGGACAAGGGCATTTAATGCCCGTCGCCGTCGACCCCAAAAGCTCCCGCCCTTGCGTCTCCGTCTGCCACGGCGATGGATCCACCACCGTGGAGTGCCACCGTGTACCCCAGGCTGCACAGCCACCCGCCACGCGTCCCTGGATAGGCCCCAGGGCGACGCGTGGGCCGGTGAACTGGAGCGCAGGCACACAGCGCAACCCTCCCGGCAAGCACCTTGCCGGGGCCTTGATCTTGCCGGGCCCGGGAGCTTGCCGCTCCCCGGGCCCTTGCCGGGGCGCACATAGCGCCGAGGCGTGTCTTCTAGTCTTCCTGGCAAGCTCCTCTTGCCAGGGCCTTGTGCAAGTGGGGCAGTCTTGAGCCTGGTACGGCCTTCCCGGCAAGTTCCACTTGCCGGGGTCTCGATCTTCTGTCTTGTATACTTTGTTTTTGAATGGTTTAATAAGGAGCAGAAAGGTCTCCGGCGAGCGTGTGGTAAACCCTGCCGCGGGAAGCTGCAACTGCCCGTGCACAAGTTGGGGTACTGAGGTACCCCTACCTTAGTACACCGACAGTGCCCCTGCATTTATGTTTTGCATCACTAAAGGGGGCAAGCTAGATATCACTTTATCATATTTGCACATCATGTTCATTGCAAATCTATTTGATGTTACAGTTTCATATTATAAAACTTTCAGTCATTTGTGATTTTCTCATGAGGCAACTTAATTACTATAGAATCATTGTCTCAGTAAGCTTTTGTCATATGACTATAAAAAGTCCTATATGGTTAATAGCATGTCACCACAGAAATTATTCTTGTTATCATTTATCTACTCGAGGATGAGCAGGAATTAAGCTTGGGGATGTTGATACGTCCAAAACGTATCTATAATTTCTGCTTGCTCCATGCCACTTTTGGGTGATATTGCTATGATATTCATACACTTCCATACACTTTTGATCATATTTGGACTAACTTACTAATCCAGTGCACCCCAGTGCCAGTTTCTGTTTTCGGCTGTTTTTGTATTTCAGGTTTTCACGTTTCGAGAACTGCCCAGAAAAATCCAGAAAAATTATATAAAAAATCAGCGTTCCGGAAACAACCCTGCGTCCGAAGGGCAGCCTGGGGGGGCCACTAGGGCTCTAGGCGCCCTGGCGGCACCTCCCCCCCCCCTGGGCCGCGCTGCGGGGCGCCTGGGCCCCCCGAAGCTCCCCCGATGCCCTCCTTTGGCATATATTTAAAGGGTCCTCCGAAACCCTCAGAATAGAAACTCTTTTCGCGATCCCATCTATGTTCCGCCACCGCCGCCGCTTCCAAGATCGGGAGCACCAGGAAAACTCTTCCCAGGACCCTACCGGAGGGGAGGATCACCACCGGGAGCTTCTCCACCACCATGGACGCCTCCCGGATGACTCGTGAGTAGTCTCCCTTGGACCATGAGTCCATGACCAGTAGCTATGTGATGTTCTCCTCCCGTTCTTGTGCTTCACTAATTAGTCCTTGTGAGCTGCCCTACATGATCGAGGCACCTATGTAATCCTTATGCTTTTGCTATGTTGAGTTTGCTGGGATCCGATGGATTATGAGATTATGTTCAGATTGATCTTGAGTAATATATTTGATCTACCTCTTTTATATTTTTGTTCATAAGTAATTCTTGCATGTTCTCCGTTTTTATTTATTGCTTTGGCCGAGTAATAGGTAGTGACTCCAAGAGGGAACGTTATGCTCGATTGTGGGTTCATGCCCCTCGATGACTAGCTTGAGTGACAGAAACATGAGTCTAGGGGATGTGCTGTTGCCACAAGGGGGAAAACAACGGTGCTTGTGCCCGCGGGTGCAAGGATTGTTTACTTTACGCAAAGTTCTTTTAATGCAGTTGTCTGTTGCATTCAGTTTACACTATGGGTGGGACTCGCAACTTAATACCAGCGAGATGTTCTGGATAGATATCTCAAGGTGGATGATTAGTAGTAGATATTGATGGATTTCGGTCTACTTACTTTGGCGTACCGCCCATGCTTTGAACCTCAACCTTTCTTGCAATGTAGTCAGCATAGGTTTGCGTTCGTGGTCCTGTCAATTGCCCAGCTGTAATTTGTTTACATCACATAGCCGTTTTATCGTCTTTTGGGAGAGAGACATCACTAGTGAACATCATGATACTCCGGTCCATATTACCATCATTGATCACATCCACTATTTACTTTTCGCTTTTACTTACTATTGCAAAACACTATCTATCACTACTATCATTGCTTTTAATCCTTTGTGAACTACAAGGCCGGAGGGATTGACAACCTCTCTGTACTCGTTGGGAGCAAAGTTATTTGTATCTGTGTGCAGGTCCACGTTGATTGCTACTAATCTGGTGCCGTAGCAGTTGACACCTACTTGTTGAACCTAGGAGTCTCTGGGGATTCGAGCCTTGGCATCTTTGCTAAGGGAAAACACTTCTACAATACTGCATCTTACACCTTCCACTTGGGGTAACCAACGAGGGGTTCGAGGCCCATCAAGGGGCAATGAATGCTTTTCATGTGTATTAGTGGATGTTGTTTCATGGCAGCGGAAAAGAGAGTGGTGGCGTTGAGAAGAAGAGAGAGCGGCTGTAGTGAGCGGAACTAGCAGACGAACAATGGAAACCTACTGTGAATAGTTATATGGGCTAGCTTGATGTCTACGGGCTTTTATTTCCCATGGGCTCACATGACCCCTGTTAGCAAATCTTACACGCAGCCCAAAAGATGGTGTTGGGGGCCAACAGCGAGCGTTAAGAACGAAACAATATATGTTCACTCGGCAGTAGGATGACGTGGCGGATTTACTGAAGGCGAATGGCTGCATGTCTATTGCTAATATGATAGCTTGCATGTCAAGGGAAATAACATAGTGGACATGAACTATTTAGGTATTATAGATTTTCAATCAACATTGTGTCATGCACACATAGTGTTTAGAAATATTATCATGCTCGCACTTACTTTCATGTAAATACAATGATCTTAGTTGTTATCGATGAAATCATATTATTTGATCAATTCATAAAAAAAATCCTACTCCACTATGCTTGCTTCAGATCATTACATGATCTCTTGAAGTTTGCACACTTAATAGCATCCTCTTGATCGAGAACATTACCTTGGGCTGTCTCAAATATACAATCTTGGTTCTATTTCCATCTCGTGGGAATCATTTTGACATCCATCTGTTATAGCGTATAAATTAAATATTTACTAATTGCTAGTTTAATACAAACTGACTTTAAGTATTATTATAATGAGGAAATCTTGTCATAAACTATTTGCAACAAGTCAAGCACTATACAATATTTTTATCTTTGTCAATCTATAGATCCATCACTACACTTTAGACTTTAAGTCTTTCACGTGGTCTATCAAGTTATAAACTTGAATTATGTGTATGGATACTATCTCGGATATTTTGGCGTATTGCCAATTCCGGAGTCAGGGCCCATCAAGGTTTATCTATGTATTATAGGTTCATTGCCTGTTTCAACAAAATTTTAACTGCACGCCCTAAAGGTCTGTATGAATTTTCCAACCTATATAGTTCAGTTGCACGTTTGACTGGAGTCTCTATATCCTATGTAGACGCTTCCATAGCAGTCGTGGTAAGAGGTTTTAGAACCAGTATAACGACCCAAACCTGATAAGTTCGTTGTCTCTGCGCTTACTGTGCTAGTCCCTGGATCGATTCACTAGCACACATAATGTAATGCCCAGGATGGGACTATACCTCCTACGTGTCGAGGCATGACTTAAAGGTATAAGCCCATCCTAGAATGATCTCAAGTTTGGTATCTTTGCACGACACATGTAAAAGAGGGATTAAATTGCAAAAGGAGATAGTTCGCTTACACTCGCCACTTCACACAATACATTACATAAGCAGAACATCATTCAAAACATCACAACCCGACTACGGGTGAAGATCCAAAAGAAAGATACCAAAACAACATAAAGCCACAGGTCAGGATCGAATCCTAGTAGAAACCACTACTGATCGTCGGAACGTCACAAGCATACGGTCAAACTCTTCATCGAGCTCCAGGTGAAGAACTGGTCCATCTCCTGCATCAAACTCGGCTGAACCTGCATCTGGTGTGGTGAAGTAACTGTGAGCCACAGAGGACTCAGCAATCCCGTTCCCGGGTAACACGACTATTTAAGCCTTGGGTGTGGAACAAGGCTGAAGAAAGAATAAGAGGTGAAGGAAAAACAAGAGTCTGCAGCAGCAACTAGCACTAGCTTACGCAAAAGAGAGCGAGAAGAGAAGACGCCTCGGTCGAGAGATGATCACGAAGTGATCCTAACTAAAGCCAGTCAAACATAACCCCACCGTGTTCAACTCCCGAATCCCTATTCGGAAATTGACAGTCACGGTACACACGCTGGTAGAGTATTGAAACATTGTGTCAAGTTATCTACAACCGGATATTAACAAGCTCCCATCTGCCACATAACCGCGGGCACGGCTTTCGAAAGTTCAAACCCTGCAGGGGTGTTCCAACTTGACCCATCACAAGCCCACGATCCGCGGAGTCGCAACTCCATAGGTGGGAAGACCCGAGTATTCTCGGAATCCCGTGCTCAAGTTAAACCGAACTAAGGTAAGGCTAATCCAGCAAATCCTCCCGGCGTGTCGACACCCTGATAATAGTCGCGCGTATCTAAGTCTCAGGACACGACCAGATGAGACGTCCTACAGGTGTATGCCAGATACCTCAGGTTGCCCCAAGGCGGCCCCGCAGTCCGCTCGTTTCGGACCAACACTCATGTGGAGCACTGGCCCGGGGGGTTGAATTAAAATAAAAGAGGGTTTGCAAGACCCTTATGCATGTTTTATTAGTTATTAGGCGAATAGTACCCATGTTGGGACTTGCTGGAAAAGACTTAGCACTTAGCGATTTATCAAGGGGGTCCCATACACCCCAACCGTGTTAGGAACGCATAATCAAGGAACATAACACCGGTTTATACGGTTCCTAACGGCATGAGTGGAACAAATCACCAAGCAAAAGGCTTAGCCTTCCACCCTTGCCAATATATAGATAATTTCATTTAAGCATTTATATAGTGTGATATAACCCAACAACTTCAACATGAAGCAAGCATCTTCAATATTCACCTGCAACTAACAATACTATAAGAGGGGCTGAGCGAAGCCTACGTATAGCCAATCAATGGTTTGCATAGGTAGGGTGGTTAAACAGGTTCATGGTTACAAGTAGGAGGCTGACAGGAAAGACATGGGCATCGAGGCAAAACTATAGATCGAGACTTCTAGCAATAGGCAAAAAAAAATAGTAATGGTATCCGGGTTCGGTCATCTTGCCTGGGATTCCACAAGGGAGAAGAACGGATCCACGAAGTAGACGGAGCAACATAGACGAGAGAATCCTCACAACTCCGGAACGAAACCGAAGCTAACAAGAGAAGCAACCGGAAAGAAAAGAAACAACACGGTAAACACTCAAGCATAAACATGGCATACGATGCACATCCAAGAATGATGCATGTCCGGTTTAAAATGCATGGCATGGCAAAGTGCACAAACAATACTACAAGTTAAGTGGAGCTCAATATGCAACGAGTTGCATATTGACGAAACACCACATTTACTTATTTAATTGATTCTTGTTTATTTACAAGACAAGATTAAATGTTTGTTAACATGGCAAGAGGTGAAGCCAAACAAACTACCTATTAAGACATTTTAAATGAGGCTAGAAATAACAACAACATATCCGGAGAATCCCCATGAGCATGTTTAATAATTATAAGCAAACAACAATTAACATTATAATGTTGTTAAATGATGCGGATGACACGATCAAGTTTATGCAAGTTTATTAGAAGTTGACATGAAGAAGATATGAAGTATTGTCACCGTGGTGGAATGAAAAAGAGTGCCACGGCAACGATCTGAAATGATGCAAAGGCAACAACTCGGTTCCGGTAACTCGTTGAGAGTCTGGTGCAAAAGGAAAGATGGCGTGAGCCAGTCAAATGAGATGAAAGGTGGGGCGATCCCGTTACCGGGTTCCCACGAGTCGGTGACGAGGCAAACGAGGAACATGACAAAAGGCGACACGGGCACGAAGCACACACGGGAAACATTTCATACAACCACAACATTCATCCACGGGTCATCGTCTCGGGTTATACCTTCGAAACACTCGTTTCGGGACGGTTCGAGATCGTAGAGGAAGGAGTCGTTCCGTTTGTAGTCGTACACGGGTCGACGGTAGTGGAAGTGGACGTTCTCGTAGATTTACATGTCGACGGTAGTGGTACTTGTCGGGATCTTCGTCGACGTAGTGGTACTCGTCTCTTCCGAAGGTAGTCGTTCTCGTTCGTAGTCGTTCTCGTCCCCGAAGAGGTACTTGGCGCATCGCCGATCGTAGTGTAGGCGTTCCCGTTCGTAGTTGTACTTGTCATCGGAGGGGTACTTGGTCGTGGTACTTGGCGTCGGTCCGGACTTGGCGACGAAGGGGTACTTGTCATCGTGTAGTCGAACTCGAGGTCGTCGTACATCTTGAAAAGGAACTTGACGGAACCAAGGACTTTGGTCTCCACTTGGCAAAAGGATCGGTTCCTGGACACTTGCAAGAGCACAAGGCAATACAACAAAACAGAAACGGCAGCACGCAAAGGGGCGACGAGGCCACGGCAGCAGCACGGCGAAGAAGAACCGGCGAGGCGGGAGAAGCACCGCAGCAAGTTCTCGGGCGGCAGCCCCTGGCCTAGGAGGCGCTGACTGGAGGTCCAGCGGGGGTCGCGGGTGAACGGGGCACGGAGATGGAGGCGCGTCGGTGCTGCGGGCGTCGAGGAGGAAGGAGGCCGGAGATGGCTCGGGGAGCGCCGGGCCATGGCGAAGACGAGGGCGCAGCGGCCATGGCGCAGAAGAGGAGGGGGCGCGGGCACTGCGGTCGAAGAGGAGGAGGGTCCTGGGCGACCCGCGGCTTGCGCGGCGCGGTGAAGGAGGGCGCTCGGGCAGCGGCTCCTCGCCGGCCGACGGGAGGGCGGCTCGAGGGTGCTCGGCCTCGCGGGCGACCTGGCGCCGAAGGAAGGACGTCGGGGGCGCCGGGCTTCGGCCATCTTGCGGGGCGACAGGGGCGAGGCTCGCGGGCGGCTGGGTGATGCGAGCGTGAGGAGGGAGTCGAGGCAGAGGGATCGAGGGACTTGGGATCGGGGCGCTGCGGGAGTGAAAGGAAAGCAGAGGCTTGGCGCTGGGAGGATCGACCGGACGATGGGGTCCGACTCCTGGCGGCGCATCGGGAGTGAGCGAAGGGGCGAGGAGATGCGGTCGATAGGATTAGGGTTCGATCGGGCTGGTTAGGATAGATGGGCTGGAGGCTGATGGGCTGGGCCTTAGGAGGCCGGTGGGCTGTTGGAAACAGCTGCGGCTGGGCTCCCAAGGGGAGGCCTGGCCTAGGAGGAGAGAGAGGCCGGGCTGTGCTCTTCTGCCTCTATTTATTCTTAGCAGAAAAAAAGTGATAGAACAAAAAAATTAAGAAAAGGTCACGAACAAGGAATAAAATATGGAACAATTTTGAAAGGCTTTATGGAATAATTCCAACCCCACAAAAATAGTTCCAACAAAAAAAAGGGAAAAACAAACTAAAATAAATAGCTTGCCTTAAAGGAGTTTAAAAGGAGTCTAGATAATTGGAAGAGCCTCGATAAACGAGAAAAGAAAAATAGGGAGGGTTTTGACGGTGAAACTCGAAGTGAAAAAGACATGGGGAAATATTGCAAGTGTGTTACGGTGATCCCAAACAATTGGAATATTTATTAATATAGCTCCATGATTATTAGGAGGCTTTTATATGTTATAAAGAGAAGTCACCTTCCCTCGATTTAAATGGACCGAGGGTCCACACAATTTATTTAGGTTGAGATGCAAAATAAATATGACATGATGGCATGATGACATGATGCAATGCAAAAATAATAACAAATGCACAAAAGAAACACACGGGCAACCCGGAACATCTGGAATCTTCTGGAATCTTCTGGGACGTCGGTCTCGGGCGTCACAACTCTCCCACACTAACAGAGGATATGACCCGAGATCCTAGAGATATCACCGGGTAAAAACGGAAAAAGAAGAGGTAAAACAAAGTTGCTTCTTTGACAGACGAGTGAAACCAAAGAACATTGAGAGGTTAAACAAGTTGAAAGAACAATAGAATGGAGATGAACGAAGATGAAGCACTCCGTTAAAAAGAGGAACAAGGAGCATTATGAGAACCTTGCAGGTTGAAAGACATGAAAGACGAGCTTACTAATCAAAAGAATATGAAACCATAACGGTATAGCCAAGGAATAAGAATGGCAGAATTTGGACAGCACTCCGTCTAAAAATTGAAGGAATTGGACAAGAACTTGGCAAGTTGAGATGATACTTGATGAAAACAGCAACATATTGCCTCCGAAACAATTAAAAGAATGGCACAAGGTTAAGAAAGATTTCAGACAGCACTCCGGTTGAAAAGAGAGGTAAAACTTGGTAAGATGAGGGAACTAGAATGAAAAATACAACACTCCGGTTAAATGATAAGCAAGGGAAAGAACATGATCTCGATAAAACGATATGATGGTTTGGAGATAGCAACATCACAATGCCTCCGGAATGAAAGAATAACATACAAATCAATGAAAGACTTGAATGGAGAAGAAAAGACAACTCTCAAAATTGAATTTGAAAGTGCATCCTTACAAAGAGGGGTTGAACAGAGTTGTTGGAAATGCAACAACGAGAAGGATAAGCTTGATGTGGGCTTATGGAAAACATCTCCAAATTAAGAGGTGATAACCGGCCACTGACGGAAACATATTAATTGATTGAGATCAACAAGGAGACCATAAACTTATCTCACCGGGAGGATAAATGAAGAACTTGGGTCATTATTAAGCACCATAATAGCAACAATTCTCAGGGAAAGCTTTTAGGTGAAATACAACCCAAGATAACTGCAACGAATAAATTGAATGGTTGGAAAGATCTCCTGAACAAGGAAATTGATGGTTTTAAATATCTCATTCCTGACAACTCGTGAATCATAAAACGTGAAGGAATTGTCAAGAATGACATAACACCATCTGAAAAGATAAGGTAGAAAGAATTGCAATTGGAAGCATGATGAAGAATGCTTGAGCTCCAACAAGAATCTTGATGAAGACTGAGGATGAATTAAAACATGATGAACCACCATGAGAACTCCGGTAATGAAAGCATGAGAAGTGAAAGATGAAAAGAATAAGATTCAAGGCCTGCGATGAATTAGATGGGGCTTGAAATGATATAACTGAAATAACTTGGAGCTCCGGAAACAAGATAAAGAATTTAGAACCGAAAATATGATATGATGAACAAGCTCCAGACAAAAGAATTAAATCACCTTGAAGGAATAAGAATAAGAATTATGTCATGCATATCCTTCACCAATTTAAATTGATGACAACCAAAGGATTTGGCATACTACTTATTCTCGTTGCAAAGAATTAAAGAGAGATCTAGCACAAGCTTGGGTAAATCTTCTACGAAGCACCGGTAGGATTGTGAAAAGAACAAATGAATTAAAACGATAACAACGGAAGGGTAATCTTGAAAGAACCACCGTAAAAATACGGAGACGAACGAAGAGACATCAATGAAGAATATTTGGAGGACGAAGTTGAAAACTGAGAACGAAGAAATATTCTGAAATGATGGCCTTCGGAGGATCACAAAGAAAAGAATTCATAAAATACTTTGGATGGCATAAAAGAATTCCTCACAATCTGAACAATAATGAGGATGGCATGAAGCTAGAACCACGAATCTTCAAGAGAACGGGCCAAGATTTAAGAGAAACTCTTCTCCGGTCTTCAAATGTTGAGAATGAAGACGAGAAATGCCATGAAGAATTGTTGAGCACTCCGGAATGAAGAATTAAAAAGGTTGAACCCATGATGAAAAAGAATTTGAAAGCGGACCTGGAGAAGGACTGTGACTGATGGGAATCATTCTTACGTCACACTTTAAAAGAATTTGAGTATAACTCCAGAAAATTAGAAGAGTCAGGTAAGATCCTGGAAAAAGACCTGTGGGTTAGGGGCCACTCAAAAGAAATCACCGTTGAAAAAGATTGCTTAAGAGATATAGCACCGGTTGAATTAAATGGCTTGAATAAGATGACAAAGCTCAAAATAGCTTGACATGATTAAGAATGGAAACACGAATCTTCAGCACTCCGGATGAAAATAGCAAGAGGAGAATGATTAATTGGTGCACCGGAATAAGAAAGCATTGTGAAATGAGGAAAAAGGATAAGATCAACACCGAAATCTTGTATTACATTCACCGCAGAATTTGAGAACAAAAGAATGATGAATTTGAAGCTCTTGAGCATCTTCACGATAAATCACCGGATAAGAACATTGAAGGAAAAGAATGAAGAAATATCACATGAATAAAATGGATACTACATTCTAGGATTTCTGCTCCGAAAAGAAGAAGGGTGGGAGGGAGGGGAAAACAAAGACAACTTGGAATGAATGAAACAGACAAAACGTCAGATTTCTCAACGGCGTCCGTCTGGAATAACTTGAAGAGAAGGCACACCGGTTGAAAAGGATTAACATGGAGATCTTGATGGTCAAGAAGGACTAGCACTTCCATAGAAATATGAGAATACCAATTAAGAAAGGTATGGAATCAACACTTGACATCGAAGCAACTCGAATACCAGAATCAAAACAAAAACAAAGGATAGATGTGTAGCAGCCTAATCTTCACAATATCATTCGAACAGAGGATTGAACGAATGAATTCCGCAGGTACATCAACTTGACGAGAAGCCACATGGAGAATAAAAGGTAAATAAAAAGGAACAAGGATCAGATAGAACAAATACAAGATAGAAGCTTCGTCCGACATATTCATGCTGAAAGCTCATGGAACGTGTTACAAAAGGGTTTTGTCATCCCCGGATCAGCATAGCCAAGGATCCTTTAAGATGCAACTCCCGATCAGAACAAGTCCATAAAACCACTTCACTCAATGTAGAACCCCGAACTTCATATCGTGCATCCGTTGGAAGAATGCCTAGAACTACTAGATGAACCCACCTATAGATTTCCGAAAGTTTCCAGTTATGCAATCAGGTGTTGGGGATACACGGGAAGCACCGCGCAATCAACTCTAAACCTACATCCAGGTGTATCCATCCTTCAACACATAACCAGTCTTTCTCGGAAACTGTTTACCTCGGACCTTCGAAACGCATCCACTATACAAGCTATGGCAATACTCTCGAGCTACCTCCCCAGTACTGGGTGATGTCGGGGTTATCTTGCCACTAACCGCATAGGAGAGTTTTCGATGTCGGCCGTCTTAAGTATTCTAGTACTGCCGCGATGGATTTGTGACGACAACACCTCGGAGCTCAACTCCCCGGGACACTGCCACAACCCCTAATGACAGGAGGCATCGAGAACAATGTTCTCGTCACAAAGACATCGGAACAATCCAAACAATACTCGCGTGATCCTAAAAAAAATTTGGTGCAATTTTTGAAAGTAGAAGAGGCAAGAGTAGTCGTCAGGAGTCCTCACCAGAATGAAAAGAGATGAGGAGCAAAGAAATCCTACTCTCCGATATATATATATAGGACTCAAAACATTTTCAAGTGACCGTCAATGATTCGATCAATCAGTGGGGGCTTCTAGGTCGGAGAAGGCTCTGAATACCAACATGTAATGCCTAGGATGGGACTATACCTCCTACGTGTCGAGGCACGACTTAAAGGTATAAGCCCATCCTAGAATGATCTCAAGTTTGGTATCTTTGCACGACTCATGTAAAAGAGGGATTAAATTGCAAAAGGAGATAGTTCGCTTACACTCGCCACTTCACACAATACATTACATAAGCAGAACATCATTCAAAACATCACAACCCGACTACGGGTGAAGATCCAAAAGAAAGATACCAAAACAACATAAAGCCACAGGTCAGGATCGAATCCTAGTAGAAACCACTACTGATCGTCGGAACGTCACAAGCATACGGTCAAACTCTTCATCGAGCTCTAGGTGAAGAACTGGTCCATCTCCTGCATCAAACACGGCTGAACCTGCATCTGGTGTGGTGAAGTAACTGTGAGCCACAGAGGACTCAGCAATCCCGTTCCCGGGTAACACGACTATTTAAGCCTTGGGTGTGGAACAAGGCTGAAGAAATAATAAGAGGTGAAGGAAAAACAAGAGTCTGCAGCAGCAACAAGCACTAGCTTACGCAAAAGACAGCGAGAAGAGAAGACGCCTCGGTCGAGAGATGATCACGAAGTGATCCTAACTAAAGCCAGTCAAACATAACCCCATCGTGTTCAACTCCCGAATCCCTATTCGGAAATTGACAGTCACGGTACACACGCTGGTAGTGTATTGAAACATTGTGTCAAGTTATCTACAACCGGATATTAACAAGCTCCCATCTGCCACATAACCGCGGGCACGGCTTTCGAAAGTTCAAACCCTGTAGGGGTGTTCCAACTTGACCCATCACAAGCCCACGATCCGCGGAGTCGCAACTCCATAGGTGGGAAGACCCGAGTATTCTCGGAATCCCGTGCTCAAGTTAAACCGAACTAAGGTAAGGCTAATCCAGCAAATCCTCCCGGTGTGTCGACACCCTGATAGTAGCCGCGCGTATCTAAGTCTCAGGACACGACCGGATGAGACGTCCTACAGGTGTATGCCAGATACCTCAGGTTGCCCCAAGGCGGCCCCGCAGTCCGCTCGTTTCGGACCAACACTCATGTGGAGCACTGGCCCGGGGGGGTTGAATTAAAATAAAAGAGGGTTTGCAAGACCCTTATGCATGTTTTATTAGTTATTAGGCGAATAGTACCCATGTTGGGACTTGCTGGAAAAGACTTAGCACTTAGCGGTTTATCAAGGGGGTCCCATACACCCCAACTGTGTTAGAAATGCATAATCAAGGAACATAACACCGGTTTATATGGTTCCTAACGGCATGAGTGGAACAAATCACCAAGCAAAAGGCTTAGCCTTCCACCCTTGCCAATATATAGATGATTTCATTTAAGCATTTATATAGTGTGATATAACCCAACAACTTCAACATGAAGCAAGCATCTTCAATCTTCACCTGCAACTAACAATGCTATAAGAGGGGCTGAGCGAAGCCTACGTATAGCCAATCAATGGTTTGCATAGGTAGGGTGGTTAAACAGGTTCATGGTTACAAGTAGGAGGCTGACAGGAAAGACATGGGCATCGAGGCAAAACTATAGATCGAGACTTCTAGCAATAGGCAAAAAAAATAGTAATGGTATCCGGGTTCGGTCATCTTGCCTGGGATTCCACAAGGGAGAAGAACGGATCCACGAAGTAGACGGAGCAACATAGACGAGAGAATCCTCACAACTCCGGAACGAAACCGAAGCTAACAAGAGAAGCAACCGGAAAGAAAAGAAACAACACGGTAAACACTCAAGCATAAACATGGCATACGATGCACATCCAAGAATGATGCATGTCCGGTTTAAAATGCATGGCATGGCAAAATGCACAAACAATACTACAAGTTAAGTAGAGCTCAATATGCAACGAGTTGCATATTGACGAAACACCACATTTACTTATTTCATTGATTCTTGTTTATTTACAAGACAAGATTAAATGTTTGTTAACATGGCAAGAGGTGAAGCAAAACAAACTACCTATTAAGACATTTTAAATGAGGCCAGAAATAACAACAACATATCCGGAAAATCCCCATGAGCATGTTTCATAATTATAAGCAAACAACAATTAACATTATAATGTTGTTAAATGATGCGGATGACACGATCAAGTTTATGCAAGTTTATTAAAAGTTGACATGAAGAAGATATGAAGTATTGTCACCGTGGTGGAATGAAAAAGAGTGCCACGGCAACGATCCGAAATGATGCAAAGGCAACAACTCGGTTCCGGTAACTCGTTGAGAGTCTGGTGTAAAAGGAAAGATGGCGTGAGCGAGTCAAACGAGATGAAAGGTGGGGCGATCCCGTTACCGGGTTCCCACGAGTCGGTGACGAGGCAACCGAAGAACATGACAAAAGGCGACACGGGCACGAAGCACACACGGGAAACATTTCATACAACCACAACATTCCACGGGTCATCGTCTCGGGTTATACCATCGAAACACTCGTTTCGGGACGGTTCGAGATCGTAGAGGAAGGATTCGTTCCGTTTGTAGTCGTACACGGGTCGACGGTAGTGGAAGTGGACGTTCTCGTAGATGTACATGTCGACGGTAGTGGTACTTGTCGGGATCGTCGTCGACGTAGTGGTACTCGTCTCTTCCGAAGGTAGTCGTTCTCGTTCGTAGTCGTTCTCGTCCCCGAAGAGGTACTTGGCGCATCGCCGATCGTAGTGTAGGCGTTCCCGTTCGTAGTTGTACTTGTCATCAGAGGGTTACTTGGTCGTGGTACTTGGCGTCGGTCCGGACTTGGCGACGAAGGGGTACTTGTCATAGTGTAGTCGAACTCGAGGTCGTCGTACATCTTGAAAACGAACTTGACGGAACCAAGGACTTTGGTCTCCACTTGGCAAAAGGAACGGTTCCTGGACACTTGCAACAGCACAAGGCAATACAACAAAACAGAAACGGCAGCACGCAAAGGGGCGACGAGGCCACGGCAGCAGCACGGCGAAGAAGAACCGGCGAGGCGGGAGAAGCACCGCAGCAGGTTCTCGGACGGCAGCCCCTGGCCGAGGAGGCGCTGACTGGAGGTCCAGCGGGGGTCGCGGGCGAACGGGGCACGAAGATGGAGGCGTGTCGGTGCTGCGGGCGTCGAGGAGGAAGGAGGCCGGAGATGGCTCGGGGAGCGCCGGGCCATGGCGAAGACGAGGGCGCAGCGGCCATGACGCATAAGAGGAGGGGGCGCGGGCACTACGGTCGAAGAGGAGGAGGGTCCTGGGCGACCCGCGGCTTGCGCGACGCGGTGAAGGAGGGCGCTCGGGCAGCGGCTCCTCGCCGGCCGACGGGAGGGCGGCGCGAGGGTGCTCGGCCTCACGGGTGACCTTGCGCCGAAGGAAGGACGTCGGGGGCGCCGGGCTTCGGCCATCTTGCGGGGCGCCAGGGGCGAGGGTCGCGGGTGGCTGGGTGATGCGGGCGTGAGGAGTGAGTCGAGGCAGAGGGATCGAGGGACTTGGGATCGGGGCGCTGCGGGAGTGAAAGGAAGGCAGTGGCTTGGCGCTGGGAGGATCGAGCGGACGATGGGGTCCGACTCCTGGCGGCGCATCGGGAGTGAGTGAAGGGGCGAGGAGATGCGGTCGATAGGATTAGGGTTCGGTCGCGCTGGTTAGGATAGATGGGCTGGAGGCTGATGAGCTGGGCCTTAGGAGGCCGGTGGGCTGTTGGAAACAGCTGCGGCTGGGCTCCCAAGGGGAAGCCTGGCCTAGGAGGAGAGAGAGGCCGGGCTGGGCTCTTCTGCCTCTATTTATTCTTAGCAGAAAAAAAGAGATAGAACAAAAAAATTAAGAAAAGGTCACGAACAAGGAATAAAATATGGAACAATTTTGAAAGGCTTTATGGAATAATTCCAACCCCACAAAAATAGTTCCAGCAAAAAAAAAGGGAAAAACAAACTAAAATAAATAGCTTGCCTTAAAGGAGTTTAAAAGGAGTCTAGATAATTGGAAGAGCCTCGATAAACGAGAAAAGAAAAATACGGAGGGTTTTGACGGTGAAACTCGAAGTGAAAAAGACATGGGGAAATATTGCAAGTGTGTTACGGTGATCCCAAACAATTGGAATATTTATTAATATAGCTCCATGATTATTAGGAGGCTTTTATATGTTATAAAGAGAAGTCACATTCCCTCGATTTAAATGGACCGAGGGTCCACACAATTTATTTAGGTTGAGATGCAAAATAAATATGACATGATGGCATGATGACATGATGCAATGCAAAAAAAATAACACAAGCACAAAAGAAACACACGGGCAACCCGGAACATCTGGAATCTTCTGGAATCTTCTGGGACATCGGTCTCGGGCGTCACACATAATACATAGGAATATCAAATAACAAGTACATCATTTACTACAACGTATGATCCAGAAGTTATAAAGTATTACAAACTCAGTAGCACATAGCTAACTTTAATCAATAATAACAGTGGAAACATAGCATAATCAAACAATGAGTCCCATCAATGACCACTGGCGAAAATGCTGAGTGAAGACTCGCGACCCTACTGTATCTCACTGATCACCTGAAAATCCTGCAACATTATAAGTTGCGGCCACAAGGGTCAATACATTGAATGTATTGGCAAATCACACAATATGATATAGCAAACCTACATCCACAAGCAAAGTATGATAAACAAAACACTCAAGTTTGGTTTCGCATAAAACTACGTTCACCTACATCCATGACATAGGCAAGTACTACTGCAGGATGCTGCTAACACGACACTACGATCCGAGACCCTTCGACGAAACTATGTGCTATGCCATAATCCGCAATGGGCGTGTAAAAAACCGTCAAAAAAGGTCCAAAACGTTTGCGATGGAGGATGCATCAAACACGGTTCAGATTTTAGTTGCGTGAGCGATGCAGGGCATACGGTTCAGTTCAATTGACAATTTCTGATGAGGAGGAACAAAAGAAACGGGCAGCCAGATGAAGTTGTGTGCGATATACAGCATACGGTTTGCTCGGATGAACTGTTTGTGATTAGGCAACACAAAAGAAATGGTCAGCCAGATCAAGGTGTGTGTGATATACGGCATGCGGCTCACTCGGATGAACTGTTTGCGTTGAGAGATGAGAACATAAACGGTTCAACTTAACAAGACGTGTGTGATACGCAGCAAACAAGTCTGAAATTGGAAACATGTGCGAAGAACGATAACAACACAGACGATCACTGCTAACAAGCCGTGTGTGTTGTGAGCGAACAATTGCTGGTATACAATTGTGAGTGATTAATGAAAACATCACCGACGGGTTCCATTGTTTAGTCCGTGTGCGATGTGATTTTCTTTGTCCGCACAACATCTATGCTCTGTCTACAGAGCATCAACATATATACTTAAAAAGACAACATTGCATAATCAAATTAAGCATACAATTACACAAGTGACTACACACATAACATTTCCACACACCAAAGTAACACTACTAGGGAAAACCTTATACACAGAATCTTAGCAGCAGCGCGGCACAAAAAGAGGCGCTACTGCTAAGGAAACCACGCTGCTGATGTATATTTAGCAGTAGCGCGTGTTGTCTAAACCGCGCTGCTACAAAAATCCACCGACAGTATCCACCAACCTAAGTTTACCAGCAGCGCGGTGCCACGATGCGCGCTACTGCTAATGCAGTAGTAGTAGCGCGCTTTTTAGTCACGTCGCAGCTGCTAATTTTGAAATTGTCCACATGTTTGTCCCATTTAGCAGTAGCGCCTGTGACGAAAGGGCGCTGCTGCTACGCTCTTAGTAGTAGCGCGTTTCTCCTCCCGCGCTACTGCTAAGACGCAGCACCCCACCACCTTTACACCCGTCCTCCCCTCCCCCATCTCCTCTCCTCCCTTCCCCCTACCTCCCACATCCTCCCTCTCTCACTCTTCTTCTTCCTCAATACTTCTCCCCCCATTGCTCTCGAAAAAAAAGTGAGAGAAAATAAAGGAAAAGAAAATAGAAGGAAACAAACAGGAAGAGTGTTATATAGGTACTGGTTATAGCAGCAGCGCTTTTGTGAGAAACGAGCTACTTCTAGTCAAGATAGCAGTAGCGGTTTCTACATGAAACCGCTATAGCGCGTTTTTTATAAATGTGCTACTGCTATGTCCACTTAACCCTCAAAATCCCCACTCCTCTCCTCATCGCGCCTCTTTTCCCCCAAATCCCCACACTCTCTCTCCCCCATCGCACCGCTGGAGCCCTACCCTCGCCCGCTTCTGCGCTCGACCCCGAGCGACCCCGGCGCCGGCTCAGGCCCGGCCCCCGACCGCGACCCCGGCGCTCGCCCACGGCCCTGACCCCGGCCCCGGCCCCGACCCCGGCGCT
>LR738715.1:828546048-828564972 GCA_902687465.1 Secale cereale | reverse complement strand
CGCCCACGGCCCCGAC
Organism: Secale cereale; assembly: GCA_902687465.1. Taxonomy (NCBI): domain Eukaryota; kingdom Viridiplantae; phylum Streptophyta; class Magnoliopsida; order Poales; family Poaceae; genus Secale; species Secale cereale. Next base: position 828,564,956 of record LR738715.1, on the reverse strand, counting down.
CCCGACCCCAGCTCCGGCCCCGGCGCTTGACCCCGACCCCGCCCCTCCCTTTGTAAGCCCCCCACCGCTCCTCCTCTCTATGGTAGCTAGGTTTTTTGGTTAATTCACTTAGGTTTTAGTTAGGGCAGATGGTTAATCAGGCTATATATTTAGTTATGAATTTAGCTAGGTTTTTTCTTCAAGTTCTATATTTTTCTTCCTTTTATATGCAAATTTGAAGTGGACATGTGATATGTTAACATGTGATGTTTTGGATATGTCATATTTGGAATTTGGACATGTCATTTGGACATGATGATTATGTGCAGGGTAAATGATCCGAGTGGCCTATGTTACGCCGGAATGTTGATTCATTTCCGTTCCGGTGAATTTCAGGTGCTCGATATGTCCATTTTTTAGCAAAGTTCCATGTCCCAAAACCAAGCAAGAAGGATGGATTCGCGAATAAAACTAACTTCTGCTGCATCCATGTCCCAAAACCAAGCAAGAAGGATTGATTCTACATCGTCCATCTCATGATTGAGTTCAGCACAGATCACCAAAAGCTTCGCATGCCAAGCAGAAATGATGATCATATCCACAAGTGGCTAGAATCTCATGGAGAAGCGGATTATAAACTTAGAGATGACTTCTTTCGCATCCAAAGGGGCATTGCGACGATCATCATGAAAGAAGTCGTCGATGAGAAGGGGATGTTCCACCACGGCACTATATTGCGAGCTGACATCCGAACTCGCATACGCATGCAACGTCTAGACCTCACGCCGTTCAAGAAGCTAGGGTCCATCCTCGATGATATGCAACTTCTAGTGATTTATGATGCCGATGATGATGATATGTGTCGGTTGAACTTGTATACTTTTTGTAGCGATGAAACTTTATGATGTCCACGGTTCCTACCGAACTTGCGTAACGCTACTTTGTTAGTTTGCGAACAATGACCTGTGTACCTCTAGTTATTTAGTTTGCGTACGATGCCTGGAAACAGGGGACAGCATCCCCGTCCCGAACGCATGGACTATCCGGCACCTCCGGAGGTTCTACCCATGAAACAAGGCCCTTGCGCCTGAGAAGACTAGGCTCTGTGCCTGCGAGGAACAAGGCCCTTGTGCCTGAGAAGACTAGGCTTCGTGCCTGCGAGGAACAAGGCCCTTGCGCTAGAGAAGACTAGGCTCTGTGCCTACGAGGAACAAGGCCCTTGCGCCTGAGAAGACTAGGATCCGTGCCTGCGAGGAGGGGCCTGGGAAGACTAGGCTCCGTGCCTATAAGGAACAAGGCCCTTGCGCCTGAGAAGACTAGGCTCCGTGCCTGCGAGGAACAAGGCCCTTGCGCTTGAGAAGACTAGGCTCCATGTCTGTGAGGAATGAGGCCATTGCGCCTGAGAAGACTAGGCTCCGTGCATGTGAGGAACAAGGCCCTTGCACCTGAGAAGACTAGGTTTCGTGCCTGCGAGGAACAAGGCCCTCGCACCTGAGAAGCCAAGGCCCGGTGCCTGTGAAGCAAGGCTCCGGCCTGTGAAGATCTCCGCTTGTGACACTCTCACATAATAATGAGTGGGGCTGTACACGCCCCGGAGTCTCCGGAGAGGCGCCCTCGGGCCTCGGGGGCTCCCTCCCATGTCCATGTGGCAGCACTTAGCTCCGTGCTGGTGAGAAGACTAGATTAGGTGCCGGACGCGGCCGTTCATTTGCTTTCTGGAGTTGGCTTGTTCCTATCTTCTCTTTTCAATGGATGCTGAAGGTTTTGGCATTCCTCGATTGCTTGGTTTTGATCTCCCTCTGTGGTTCTTCTCTCAGATTCTCTTTGGTTCTTCCCCCAGTTTCCGGGCTAGCTCAGGGAGAGCGGTAGTTGCACGGCGCTCCCTCCTCTTTAGCCTTCACGAGGCGCCCAAAACAGGGCTCGTAACTGACACACCCCCCATCCTTATGTCCGTGCCCCACGGGTAACGCGACAAAGGGCGGCCAATCACGCTGGACCTGCGTCAAAGGCCTCGGGTAGTAAAATATAATAACAACCTAACGAGTTTCGCAGCCTCACGAAGGGCCGAACGTCACGAGATGAGGGCAATCCCGAGTACGTCATGATAAGTCTCCTCACCCTAAGGACGTGTAATACACGGATCGCATAGCAATAGACAGGAACACTATGCATGGTCCTAAATGTCATGAAACCACAGTTCATTACATGCCATCCTAGGGCTCCATGCTTGTTTGACCAAATGATGCAGGAAAAGGAAAAAGAAAGACTAGGAACGGCTGACGGCGACCCTCGGGGCACGATTGCTCGCGTGGACCTACACCTCGGGCTCAGCCAGAGCCCTCCTCACGCTTCACCCGAGCGTGACGACGAGACGACCCAGCGTCGCCTTCCAGGAGGGCGTGGAGGCATGGCGGCTGGTCATAGCCACCACTACTGGAGCTGCCGCTGAAGGAGGAGCCGCCGTAGCTGGATGAGCTGCGGCCATTTCCAAGGCCAAGCACCTCATCACCACCGTTGTCCTCGGGGCAGCACTAAGCGCGGCGCCCGTCTTCTCCAAACACCCTCACGAAGAGGGTCGAGTCGTCGCCGTACTTGAAGTGAAGGGTGCACCGGCCGCCCAAGCCACGCGCGAGGGCGAACGTCTGCCAGCCTCGAGCCAAAGTCACGACGCCCGAGGCGGAGACCTCCACCACGACCCACGAAGCTCTGCTACAACAACCATTCGCCTGCAGCCAAAAGCCGCCAGAGCTCGCAGCAAGGAGTTCACTGGCCAGGAAGCGCAGTAGCTGGAGCCTGCTACCGGCTGGGGTCTCCGACCACACCACAAACTCCAGCGCCACCTCCGCCAAGTGAGAGCACGGCTGGGGAGGACTGACAACCCCAGAGCGCCTCCCTCCGTTCGCCAGACCGCCAATGCCACGATAGCTCCCGCCACCCAAAGAGCCGCCGCCGTGGCTACCAGGGGTGGCTATGGGCGCTGTGGGAGTCCGCCCACGTCCGCTCGCAACCTCGACGGGGGTCGCGGCACACTTACGAGGACAACCTCATCCCCTCTTAGCTAGTGGTGAGCCAAGCCCCTCCTACCGAGCCTTCCCCTTCTCCATGGACGAATACTTCATGGGCGGAGCCATGGACGGTTCGGTCAGGCGAAGGACGAGAGGGAAGAAGGAGAAAGGGGAACGAAGGAAGAAGATGGGCGGCAAGGACTCTGCCTGCCACCCGATTTACAGCCAGACGAAGGCCAACCGCCAGCCCCATAAACACAGGTAATGATGGTCCGCTGTGCATGCAGGGACTTGTCACGTCACGCAGTCGCCGAGGCTCCATGGCAAAGTGGAGATGCCCACGTCCCATCAAGCGCCACGCGTCAAACAAGGTCGTGGCTTTGAGGGCCCGTGGTGCTCCACACTTAGCCCTAGGCTTCGCCACGAAGCCAAGCCCGAGCGCACCTTGGGCCTGGGGGCTACTGTTGGCGTTCTGGGAACGGGGGTACCCAGACTTGCCTGCCTCCGGCCTAGACCGTGGCTCATCAGGCGGGCTGGTATGTCCCAGCATCTTCATCAACAACTCAAGACCCTTGCGAGGGGCCAAGCCTCGCGAGGCGGATGACACAAGGCATCCCCTGGGGCGGCCTCACCAGGCCGGCTCATGAGGATCGGAGATATTGAGGCGAGGGACTCCTCGCGAGGTCCCCTTGATGACAGCAGTGACGACCAAGGCCAGGCGGGTGCCAGCGGACGCAGAGTGCTAGTTTCCCCTTTGGTGCTAAAGGAGCAGGTGTAGACGAGGAGTCCCGAGGCGTCAAGCAAAGGTTTCCATATCGGTGCAACGAGATCAAGATCAGAAGGACGACAGGACGGAGGTCACCGCGGAGCTCACGACAGCGTCACCACCAAAGCCTTTGGCAGGCGGAGACCACCTTTTTTCAGGATAGCCTGTACTAGCTGTCCCCCTTCAAATTTAGCCGTTGTGGGATCCCTTCCCATTCAATATTTGGGAAGAGGACTCGGGCAGCTATAAATAGGACCTAGCCACCATCATAGAGGGGGATCTTGACTTGAGTTGATCAGATAGTAGGCCACACACCACAAGCTCACCCGAGTGCAGAACACCTCTCCTCATGAGGCAGTTCATCCATGTACTAATTCTTCCTCAGCCTACAAGGAAATCCACCGTACACCACACTGGATTATGGTGTTACACCACGACGGTGGCCCGAACCAGTATAAATCTTGTATCTCTAGTTCATCAGATCTGACGAACTAGGCTTAGGGCTGTTGAGTAGACGAGCCAGGGCGGAAGGAGAGATCTTTCTGCGCACCCTGGAGTTCGAACCTTAAGGGTTTTGCCAGAACCATAGATCCGACAGTCTCTGCAAACCCAACCCAATGAACGGCTCTAAGCCGCCAGAAAATAACAATCTTATTTCTGGAACGATAACTCTACATGGTTATAACTGAATGAAGACTGGTAAAGCCGGCAGTCTAAATCGTATCTTCCAGGTGTGAGTATTTTCCATAGTAATTTAAGCCGGCCCTGGTTATGGACACCTGTCCCCAGAGGCACCGGTTGGGCATAGTGACCCGCCCGGTGGTAAACCACCAGGGCATTTGTTCTCTGTTTATGTGCAGGCTAAGGTTTATATTGATCTACACAAGTCAGTACTATCACAAGCATAACATGGTATTTTTGCACTTGGCAGATCAATAATATTATGCAGAGGCAGAGCCATGCAAGATGACATGCTAGATTCAAAGTTCAACTACCATATTACAAGATTCTATGAGCCAATCAATATAAGTGTTTTCTAAACAGGATCAAGCATATGAACCGCCTGGCGGCTCGTTCTCCTTGGCCTTGCTGCTTTGAAGCCTCTGGGTTATCCCTGTAGCGACCAGACCTCAAATAGTCTGATCTCTGTGCATCAGTGTCATCCCTAGATCAGTAATGCTGACACGCACAGTACTTGAAGGATTTATAATAGAGTAGCAATCACACACTTATTACATCGATAGTCCAACGATGACTTTATTACAAATAATATGGCTGAAGGCCATCTAACACGATAACAGCGGAAGGCTTGGGAGATAAGTGAGTCCATCAACTCCAGCGGCGTCACTGAGTATAGAACCACGACCTAAAAGGGCATCTTACTCATCGTCTAAAAAGTCTGCAACATGAAACGTTGCAGCCCGAAAACAGGTCAGCACATGGAATATTCTGGCAAGGTAGCACAAGAGAATGCAATGAAAGTAAGGCTATACTATATGCATATTTGGCTGGCGGAAAGCTCTATGGTTAAGTTTTTGCGTAAAGCCAATTTTTCCCTACTTCAAAGGAATAGATTTTAATTAACTATCATGGTAGTTGAAACATTGTTGAGAAGATAGACATCCTCTCAACCCAATTAAAGTAATCATTAAACCCAACAAAATTAATTAGAGTAACATGATGAGTTTCACATGATAATCCAAGTACTAGATACTCAAGATGTCCATAACCGGGGACACGGCTAATCATGATCAGTTTGTACACTCTGCAGAGGTTTGGGCACTTTTCCCCATAAGACTCGATTACCTCCGTTTGGTTTCTCGCACTGCATGGTATTTGAGAAACGGATGACCGAGCACAGTCTTTCCGAAGAGGTCCCCTTAACCAGATAGATAGGCCAGTACACCTACAAATCCCACTACATCTGCTAGCCCATCATGGAAAGGTTTCCCACAACTTACTCAACTATGCCAGAGCCCATATTGGCATGTGTCTGCACACGGAAGTTTCTAGTATGAAAAATCTCATGATCCCTTTGAGCCTGGGTGGCGGTCCAAAAGAAAAACAGGCAATCACCGGAATACCCAGATGCCTCAATCCACCCAGATGTGTATTAATGTTGCCACCTTAAGTTGAACCATTAATTAACAAACTCACATCTGTCATGGATTTCACTCACCCAATCCACGTCTACGAGCATAGCATGTCCTAACAGCAAACGTAGAACTAACTCCCAAAGGTTTGAATGTAATGCAGGTAATAGGTACTACCTCAACTACTTCCCAATCCCACAAGTTAATTGATCCTACTCATGCAATGTATGAGGGTTGGACTAATGCATTGAAAACTAGGTAATTGGAAAGTATGATCAAAGTGTTGCTTGCCTTGCTGATGATCCGCAAAACCTAGAGGCTCAAAGTAGAAAGCGGCGCACAACGGGTACTCTATCGCAATCAAACAAGCACAAAATAAGTACTTAACTAAGGCACAGGTAAAACTCAAATAAGAGATCTAACCAGAAAGTTCAACTTAAGAACTCCGGTTTGCAAAAAGAATCAACTCGAAAGAAGCAACGAAACTCAAACTGCAAAAGAAACGAGCTTCGGTTCACTAGTTGGCCTAAAGTCAAATTTTACAGTAGCCAAAACTTTGTTCAAGTTGGTCTAATGTAAAGAGGGCTTCGAGACGAAGATCTGGGATTTTGAATCATCTGATTCCGACTCTCGAGCGAAAAGAAAAACGCGAAACAAGATCGGGGCAGAAATCGCGATCGGAATAACCGCGGATAAATACCCCGAAAAAGAAAACGGACGAACAGACTAACGAACAAACGTTCGCTGTCTACGGTTAACTAACGAAAACTGTTCGCTAAAACGAACGTACGGACGAACGTCCGCTATATAACTAAACCGAAAAACCGAACTGATCTAATCTAATAAAAAAAGAATCTAGGTTTTTTTACTAAACCGATCGGTTTCTAAAGAAACCGATATACCTCGACGACGAACTCCGGCGACGGCGGTCCGGCGGCGGGGGTGCGCCGGCGGGGCGAGGTGGCGGTCCGACGACGGGGTGCTCCGGCGGGGCGGCGGCGCTGCGGCAGGCGGCGGCGGCAGGGCGGCGGCGGCGCTGGCGAGCGGCGGCACTATGGTTAGGGCAGGGGCGAGGCGAGGCGGGCTGGGGGCAATCGGGCCGGGGCGCTAGCTTATAAAGCCCAGAGTCCTGGGCCTTCACGACTCCAAGTCGGTTTCCTATTATTTTTTTCTAAATAGAGTCCTGGCGCAGAAAAACTAGCGAAAGAAATACCAAACGGACTCCAAAATTCCCGAAATAAATTTTCGCCGTCCTCTAATAATATTTAGGACAAAGTGAACATTTTTCCCGGACCTAAATGCAATTTTGAAAAACGCATATTTTTCCTATGCAAATAAATCCGCAAATAAATCCAGAAAAATACCAAAAGTGATTTTTAACATTTTTCCTCCAATATTTCTGTTATTTTGGAGAAGTCATATTATCTTAGCTCATATTTTGTATTTAGAAATATTTTTAGGAGAGAAAAATAATTAGAATCACATTGTCCTCGTACCGGTATTCGAGCGAACTCAAATACGAAAACGGTAAAATTCCCAACTCTCTCCGTAGGTCCTTGAGTTGCTTAGAATTTCGAGGAACTCCGCAAACCAAAAATGCAAAAACATGAAATGAAATATGATCTGTATAACATTCCAAATTGAAATTTTGGGATGTTACAAACCTACCCCCCTTAGAATGAATCTCGCCCTCGAGATTCGACTTGGCTAGAGAACAGGTGCGGGTGGTGTCCTTGCGTAGATCATCTTCTCGTTCCCAGGTGGCTTCTTCCTCGGTGTGGTGACTCCACTGAACTTTGCAGAACTTGATAACCTTACTGCGAGTAACTCTGCTCGAAAATTCAAGAATCTTAACAGGCTTCTCCTCGTAAGTCAGATCACTGTCCAACTGAATTGCTTCCAGGGGTACTGTGTCTCTAAGCGGTATATCGGCCATCTCCGCGTGGCACTTCTTAAGCTGCGAAACGTGAAACACGTCGTGCACTCCTGACAATCCTTCGGGCAATTCCAACTTATAGGCAACCTCTCCCATGCGTTCCAAAACACGGTAAGGTCCCACAAATCTCGGGGCTAATTTCCCTTTAACTCCGAAACATTTAACTCCTCGCAGAGGCGACACTCTCAGGTACGCTCTATCGCCGATCTCATAGGCTATCTCCTTGCGCTTCAAGTCTGCATAACTCTTCTGCCTGGACTGAGCTACCTTCAGTCTATCTAGAATCAACTTCACCTTCTCTTCAAACTCTTTGATCAAGTCCGGTCCAAACAACTGTCGGTCTCCAACTTCATCCCACATCAACGGTGTTCGGCATCTCCTTCCATACAATGCCTCAAACGGTGCCATCTTCAAACTGGCTTGGTAACTGTTGTTGTATGAAAAATCCGCGTAGGGCAAGTTATCATCTCAACTAGATCCGTAATCTAATGCACATGCTCTCAGCATATCCTCCAAAATCTGATTGACTCTTTCAGTCTGTCCATCTGTCTGCGGGTGAAATGCTGTGCTAAACTCTAGTCTGGTACCCAAAGTTTCATGTAACTGATTCCAGAACTTTGAGGTAAACTGGGTTCCTCTATCTGATACGATGCTCTTCGGAACTCCATGCAGACATACAATTCTGGTCATGTATATCTTTGCCAACTTTGCACTTTTATATGTGGTTTTCACAGGGATAAAGTGGGCTACCTTCGTGATAAAATCCGGTGATAAAATCCATGCAAAGCTTCTCCCACTTCCATTCGGGTATTGGCATAGGTTGTAACAATCCGGCGGGCTTCTGATGTTCTGCCTTCACTCTCTGGCATACATCACAAACTGCTACATACTCCGCGTTATCCTTCTTCATACCGGTCCATCAGAAAATATCTTTCAAATCCAAATACATCTTAGTATTTCCTGGGTGAATCGAGTATGGCGAATCATGGGCCTCCTGTAAAATCAACTTCCTGATCTCCTGGTCATTAGGCACATAGATTCGATCCTCAAACCATAGGGTGTCGTGTTCATCCTCACGAAAACCTTTAGCTTTTCCTTCGCTCATCCTCTCCTTTATAGCGACAACCTCCTTGTCAGCTTTCTGAGCTTCTCTGATTTTATCCATCAGGGTAGACTGGATTTCTAATGTTGCTACATAGCCTCTCGGAATTATCTCCATCCGTAGTTCTCGTAGGTCCTCGGCTAACTCCTTTAGAAATCCTTCCATCATTAGGGTATTGACATGGCTCTTACGGCTTAGCATCGACTACTACGTTAGCCTTTCCGGGATGATAATGCAATCTCATGTCATAATCCTTAATGAGTTCCAACCATCTCCTTTGCCTAAGATTCAGCTCCTTCTGAGTGAATATATACTTCAAACTCTTGTGATCCGTATATACTTCACAATGGTTCCCAATAAGAAAATGTCTCCATGTCTTCAATGCATGCACTACGGCTGCTAACTCCAAATCGTGGGTGGCATAGTTCAGCTCATGAGGTTTTAGTTGTCGTGAAGCATACGAAACAACTCTTCCTTCCTGCATAAGAACTGCTCCAAGTCCTCGACGTGAAGCGTCGCAGTATACCTCATAATCCTTATGTTGATCTGGCAGAATCAACACAGGGGATGAGACCAACCTTTTCTTCAATTCCTGGAAACTAGTCTCACATTCTTCGGTCCAACTAAACTTGGTGTCCTTCTTTAACAACTCCGTCATTGGCTTTGCAATCCTCGAGAAATTCTCGATGAATCTCCGGTAGTATCCTGCAAGTCGAAGAAAACTCCGGATCTCTCCAACTGTTGTTGGTGCTTCCCAATGGATCACAGTGTCCACCTTGGCGGGATCTACTGCTATTCCTTCTCCAGATATAACGTGTCCGAGAAATCCGACTTCCTTCAACCAAAACTCGCATTTGCTAAACTTGGCATATAATTGATGTTCTCTGAGCTTCTCCAATACCAAACGCAAATTCTCTGCATGCTCCTCTTCATCCTTCGAGAAGATCAATATATCATCTATGAACACTATGACGAACTTATCCAAATACTCCATAAACACTTTGTTCATCAGGTTCATAAAGAATGTCGGTGCGTTTGTCAGACCAAACGACATAACGGTATACTCGTACAACCCATACCTAGTGGTAAAGGCCGTCTTAGGTATATCCTACTCTCGGATCTTCAATTGGTGGTACCCTGATCGCAGATTGATCTTGGAAAATATCTTAGCTCCTTGCAATCTGTCGGACAGATCATTGATCATTGGCAATGGGTACTTATTCTTGATTGCTAGTTCATTCAATCCACGGTAATCAACAACCATTCTTAACGATCCATCCTTCTTCTCCACTAGAAGTACTGGTGAACCCCAAGGCGAAGAACTTGGGCGTATGAATCCTTTATCCAGTAACTCCTTAATCTGCTTCTTAATTTCCTCCAAATCCTTTGCGGGCATCCTATATGGTCTCTTAGAAATTGGCCCGGTGCCTGGCAAAAGTTCAATCAAAAACTCTATATCTCTATCCGGTGGCATGCCAGGTAACTCCTCTAGAAACACATCTGGATAATCCTTCACTACTAGCACTTCCTCCTGAACAACTCCCGTGAGAGAATATACTTGAGTCCTTGTTAGCGAATGCCTAGATACGTACATAATCCTTTTTCCCTCCGGGGTGGTGAGCAAAATAGACTTACTGGCACAGTCTATGTTACCTCCATACTTCGATCGCCAATCCATACCTAATATCACATCCAATCCTTGTGACTCCAGAACTATTAGGTCATAGGGGAAAGTATGGCGTCCTATGATCAATGGCGTCTGAAAACATCCTAGATGTGCCATATAATCTGCTCTAGGTGAACTTACTAACATGGGGGGTCTTAGAACTCGGGTGGACATCCTATGTCAATTTACGAATCCCCTTGAAATATATGAATGCGATGCACCAGTATCGGAAAGAACTATTGCGGTAAATGTCTGAACGAAAAACTTACCGACAACAACATCTGGTTGCTCTTCTACCTCCTCTAGGGTCACGTGGTTCACATGTCCTTTGTTGAACGGGTTGGGCTTCTCCGCGGCGCTTCCATTGCCGTTCCCATTCTTAGTTTCTGGACATTCATTGGCATAATGTCCATTCTTCCTGCACTTGTAACAAGTGACATGGCTAAAATCCCTCTTGGGGGGTGTGGACGGTGTAGGGCGGTTCTGGTTTCCATTGGCTCCATTCCCATTTCCATTGCCATTCTTGGTGCCATTGTGATTGTGCGAGCTACCTCCTCCATGGGTATGTTGAAACTGTCCTACCGCTTTAGGGGTAAAGCGGGGCTTCTGCTGAGCTCCAGAATTATACTTTCCTTGCCCATACTTCCTCTTGCGACTCTCAATCTGTTGATGCTTCCTTTCAAGTATTAGGGCGCGATCAACCAACTCCTGGTAGTTATTGAAAGTTGCCACCATCAACTGTACACTCATGTCATCATTCAGCCCTTCCATGAATCTTTCCTGCTTCTTGGCATCTGTAGCCACATCATCTGGGGCATAATGAGATAGGGTACTAAACTCATCCACGTACTGAGCCACAGTACAATTCCCTTGGCGCAAATTGCGAAACTCCTGCTTCTTCATACTCATGGCTCCAGTTGAGACATGGGCGAGACGAAAAGCTTGCTGAAACTGATCCCAAGTCACATTGGCTACGGGGTAAGTGGCAGTGTAATTCTCCCACCATGCTGCGGCTGGTCCAAACAATTGGTGTGCGGCAAATCGCACCTTCTCAGCATCCGAGCAATTGGCGGTGGTCAAATCCCTCCCAATCTTTCGTAGCCAGTCATCAGGCACTATTGGTTCGATGCTGCTAGCAAACACGGGTGGTTGCAACCTTAAGAAACGTGTCAGGTTGTCCACGGGTGGTGGTGGTGGAGGGTTGTTGTTGTTGTTCTGGTTGTTCTGAGTGTTCTGGACAAGAAGTTGCATCAGGGTGTTCTGCTGCTGGATCAACTGAGTGAGCTCAGGGGGAAACTCAAATTCACGTCTTGGAGGCATCTGATGGGTGTCGAGGGAAGAGATTAGAATAGAAAAGAGGTCTAAGGGAAAATCACTACCCATATGGACATGAGAGAAACACACAATCTTATCACACCAATCAATTTCAAACAAGGTCTTACAAATCTAACGATCGTTACAAAAGTGCTCTAAAACTAATATATGGGGTAAACTACTAGTCACAGGGTGGTCATCCAAAAATATTGATCGGCAGAGGATTCCATAATATCTGGTCCAGCTTCATCTTCATAGTCTTCATCCTTGCTATCCTCAGGTTCCGAATCCGTGTCATCTATGATGATATAATCTTCCGGTGGAATCTCCTTGGGTTCTTCTTCCTCGTCTTCTTCTCCCATGATTATCCCTAACTTGCGGGTCAAATCATCATTCTTCTCCACAAGTATTTTCATCTCCTCCTCACATACGTCGCGTGTAGACTTGAGTTCTTCCTCTAGCTCCAAATTCCTATTTAAGGCTTTCTTCAATTCTATCATCCCAGCACACATCTAGTGCTCCTAGCGACGAATGTGGTGGTTCAACTCCTAGATGAATGCTGCAATGGACCTACCCTTCCGGGTGCTGATCATATCCCAATTCTCATCTCAACGTCCACAAATCTGGTAGATAGTGTCCTTTAGCTCCTGCTTGTAGACTTCTCCAATCCTTCCCATAGCAATGTGGGCTGCCATGCTCCTTCCTAGGCTCCATGTAGGCACATTAAAGGAAAATGCTATGGGTGAGGTGACAGGTGCGAATGTCCTTCCTGGAACTTGAGCTTGAATCAACCAACGCTCCTCCTCAGGTAGAGTGGCATTGTAGGTTCCGGTGAAACTTGGTAGTCCAATGTTTAGATATCTGGTGACTTCCTTCAGGTGTCGTCCAAAAGGTGTTTCTTCATCCAGTTGCATGAACTTGTGCTTTGCTTCCACCATCCTCAAGACTAGAAAAGATGAGGAGTCAGAAAAGAGAAGAGTGAATAGTGCTCTAGGGCTTGTCTTAGTGGTCGTGTCCTACAGTCAGCGTGTGCTCTGATACCATCTTGTAGCGACCAGACCTCAAACAGTCTGATCTCTGTGCATCAGTGTCATCCTTGGATCAGTAATGCTGACACGCACAGTACTTGAAGGATTTATAACAGAGTAGCAATCACGCACTTATTACATCGATAGTCCAACGATGACTTTATTACAAATAATATGGCTGAAGGCCATCTAACACGATAACAGCGGAAGGCTTGGAAGATAAGTGAGTCCATCAACTCCAGCGGCATCACTGAGTATAGAACCACGACTAAAAGGGCATCTTACTCATCGTCTGAAAAGTCTGCAACATGAAACGTTGCAGCCCGAAAATGGGTCAGCACATGGAATATGCCACTAGTAGAAAATAGGGCATTAGACCAGGCCTGTCCAGCCCATTAGCCCCGGTTCAATCTAGAACCGGGTCCAATGGGGGCACTGGACCCGGTTCGTGAGCCCAGGGGGCCGGCCGGGCCACGTGGGCCATTGGTCCCGGTTCGTTTGGACCTTTTGGTCCCGGTTGGAGCGACAAACCGGGACCAATGGCTCTTGGTCCTGGCCCACCACCATTGGTCCCGGTTAGTGATATGAACCGGGACCAAAGGCTCCCCTTTAGCCTCGGTTCATAGCACCAACCGGGACCAATGAGGTGTTTATATATAACACCTCACTCAAGAGCAGAGCTCACTGCTCTGTTTTTTTTTTCTGGCCGAGGAGGAGAGGGGTTAATGGTGCTCTAGCTCACCTCCTATGCACACAACGTGTTCGGTGGAATGCCCGAGCCACACTAGTTCAGCTTTTCACCTCTCGAAGCTCTATTTTCTTCAAGATTTGTCTAGGTTTAGCGGTCCGTCACGTCCCGTCCCCGTCTTCGCCGCCGTCGATCGCCCCCGCCGATCTCGTCACCGGCACCACCGTGGTGAGCCTCTTGTTATGTCCATGCTTTTCTTACTTTTATTATTGCTTGTTATTATTGCTTTAGATAGATATTTGTCTAATTTTCTTACGTTTATTATTGCTTGTTATTATATAGTGCGATGGTTTTGATATCCGCCCACGTGGGCCCTCGTCCTGTCTACGATTCGGATGTGGTATATTATCTTTAATTTATAACTAATTGTTTTAGTGTTTATGATAGTTATGCCGACCAACCTGACATGCATAGATGTTTTATTATGTCTAGGAGGTAGTTGAACCGGAAATTCCAACCGACCCTCTTGTGGAGAGGTTAAATTTAGTTGAAGAGGAAAACATTTCCTTAAAGAAAAAATTGGAAAAAATGGAGGAGGAGAAGATGGAATTGGAGTTGCATGTTGCGGAAGTCATCGATGATCCCAAGATCAAGATGGACCCTATTGTCGAGAGGTTAAATTTAGTTGAAGAAGAAAACAAATTCTTGAAGGAAAAAATAAAAAAAATTGTGGACGAGAAGATGATATTGGAGTTGCATGTTGCGGATGTCGTCGATGATCACAAGATCAAGATGGATGCAATGCGGTTGAAGATTAAAAAGATTAGAAAATATGCCATTCATACTGAGGCTTGGTATCATTATGTCGTTGGATCAATTGTAACCTTGGTTGCGATTATGATCGCATTTGTTTGCACATTGAAATGTTTTACGTGGTTTCGATGTGTATGGAGAGCTATATGTTGTTAGATGAGAACTATATATGTATGTACTTTGGTTTTAATGTGATGATGAACCTTTATCCATTTGGTCACTTAATTATCTATTTATGATGTTCTGTAATGGTTTTGACACACTTAATTATATATAATGCACGCAGATGAACCGGCAATGGATGTACGGTGACAGACACACCTCCGAGTACATTAAGGGCGTGCATGAGTTTCTAAATGCGGCTGAGGCAAACAAGCAGAATGGTTTTATGTGTTGTCCATGCACTAAATGTGTGAATACGATGTCTTACTCTAACCGGAAAATCCTTCACTCCCACCTGCTTTACAAGGGTTTCATGCCACACTATAATGTTTGGACGAGGCACGGAGAAATAGGGGTTATGATGGAAGACGGCGAAGAAGAAGAGTACGATGACAACTATGTGCCCGCTGAATACGGTGATGCTGCAATGGGGGGAGCTGGTGAAGATCAAGAGGAACCAGACGATGTGCCCAATGATGCTGCAACGGGTGAAGCTGCTGAAGATCAAGAGGAACCAAATGATGATCTCCGCCGGGTCATTGTCGATGCAAGGACACAATGCGAAAGTCAAAAGGAGAAGCTGAAGTTCGATCGCATGTTAGAGGATCACAAAAAAGGGTTGTACCCCAATTGCGAAGATGGCAACACAAAGCTCGGTACCGTACTAGAATTGCTGCAGTGGAAGGCAGAAAATGCTGTGGCTGACAAAGGATTTGAGAAGCTACTGAAAATATTGAAGAAGAAGCTTCCGAAGGATAACGAATTGCCCGATAGTACATACGCAACAAAGAAGGTCGTATGCCCTCTAGGATTGGAGGTGCAGAAGATACATGCATGCCCTAATGACTGCATCCTCTACCGCGGTGCATACAAGGATCTGAACGCATGCCCGGTATGCGGTGCATTGCGGTATAAGATCAGATGAGATGACCCTGGTGTGGTGATGTTGATGGTGAGCCCGCCAGGAAGAGGGTTCCTACGAAGGTGATGTGGTATGCTCCTATAATACCACGGTTGAAACGTTTGTTTAGAAACAGAGAGCATGCCAAGTTGATGCGATGGCACAGTGAGGACCGTAAGAAAGACGGGAAGTTGAGAGCACCCGCTGACGGGTCGCATTGGAGAAAAATCAAGAGAAGGTACTGGGAGGAGTTTGCAAAGGATGCAAGGAACGTATGGTTTGCTTTAAGCGCGGATGGCATTAATCCTTTCGGGGAGCAGAGCAGCAATCACAGCACCTGGCCCGTGACTGTATGTATGTATAACCTTCCTCCTTGGATGTGCATGAAGCGGAAGTTCATTATGATGCCAGTTCTCATCCAAGGCCCTAAGCAACCCGGCAACGACATTGATGTGTGCCTAGAGCCATTAGTTGAAGAAATTTTACAGCTGTGGAATGGAAACGGTGTACGTGCGTGGGATGAGCACAGACATGAGGAATTTGACCTAAAGGCGTTGCTGTTCATGACCATCAACGATTGGCCCGCTCTCAGTAACCTTTCAGGACAGACAAACAAAGGATACCACGCATGCACGCACTGTTTAGATGACACTGAAAGTATATACCTGGACAAGTGCAGGAAGAATGTGTACCTGGGCCATCGTCGATTTCTTCCGACCAACCATCAATGTCGAAAGAAAGGCAAGCATTTCAAAGGCGAGGCAGATCACCGGAAGAAGCCCGCCATGCGTACCGTGATCACGTACTTGCTATGGTCAATGATTTACACGTAATGTTTGGAAAGGGCCCCGGCGCACTAGCTGTTCCGAATGACGCTGAGGGACACACACCCATGTGGAAGAAGAAATCTATATTTTGGGACCTACCCTACTGGAAAGACCTAGAGGTCCGCTCTTCAATTGACGTGATGCACGTGACGAAGAACCTTTGCGTGAACCTGCTAGGCTACTTGGGCGTGTATGGAAAGACAAAAGATACAGCTGAGGCACGGGAGGACCTGCAACGTTTGCACGAAAAAGACAGCATCCCTCCGAAACAATATGAAGGTCCTGCCAGCTATGCTCTTACGAAAGAAGAGAAAGAAATCTTCTTTGAATGCCTGCTCAGTATGAAGGTCCCGACTGGCTTCTCGTCGAATATAAAGGGAATAATAAATATGGCAGAGAAAAAGTTCCAGAACCTAAAGTCTCATGACTGCCATGTGATTATGACGCAACTGCTTTCGGTTGCATTGAGGGGGCTTCTACCGGAAAACGTCCGATTAGCCATTGTGAAGCTATGTGCATTCCTCAATGCAATCTCTCAGAAGGTGATCGATCCAGAAATCGTACCATGGCTAAGGAGTGATGTGGCGCAATGTCTTGTCAGTTCCCACCATCCTTCTTCAATATCATGACACACGTCCTAGTTCATCTAGTCGACGAGATTGTCATTCTGGGGCCCGTATTTCTACACAATATGTTCCCCTTTGAGAGGTTCATGGGAGTCCTAAAGAAATATGTCCGTAACCGCGCCAGGCCAGAAGGAAGCATCTCCATGGGCCATCAAACAGAGGATGTCATCGGGTTTTGTGTTGACTTCATTCCTGACCTTGATAAGATAGGTCTCCCTAAATCGCGGTACGAGGGGAGACTGACTGGAAAAGGCACGCTTGGAAGGGACTCAATAATATGCAGGGACGGATATTCTTGGTCTCAAGCACACTACACAGTTCTACAGAACTCTACATTAGTGACCCCGTATGTCGATGAACACAAGAACAGTCTGCGCTCCAAACACCCGGAGCAGTGAGACGACTGGATTACATGTGAACACATCAGGACTTTCAACAGTTGGTTGGAAACACGTCTCAAAGGTGACAACACTGTTTGTGATGAGTTGTACTTGTTGTCCAGGGGACCATCTTCGACTGTATTGATTTACAAAGGATACGAGATAAATGGGAATACATTTTACATGATTGGCCAAGATCGAAAGAGCACCAACCAAAACAGCGGTGTCCGCTTTGATGCAACAACCGAGAGGGGAAAGGACACATATTATGGTTACATAGTGGACATATGGGAACTTGACTACGGACATGATTTTAAGGTCCCTTTGTTTAAGTACAAATGGGTCAATCTGTTAGGAGGCGGGGTACAGGTAGACCCACAGTACGGAATGACAACAATGGATCTGAAAAATCTTGGATACACTGACGAACCGTTCGTCCTAGCCAATGATGTGGCACAGGTTATCTATGTGAAGGACATGTCTACCAGACCGAGAAAAAGAAAAGATAAGGAAGCGAATACATCATACGATGAGCCAAAGCGCCACATAGTTCTTTCAGGAAAAAGGGACATCCTGGGAGTGGAGGGCAAGACAGACATGTCTGAAGATTATGAAAAGTTTCATGAAATTCCCCCCTTCAAAGTCAAGGCTGACCCAAGCATCCTGATAAACGATGAAGATTATCCATGGTTACGGCGCAATAAGCAAATGACACAAGCGAAGAAAAAGTGAAGACTTTTTTCGGCAACTATTATGATGATACCATGCCAACTTTGTAACAAACGAGTATGATACCATTGTCCGTTTGTACTATTCAAATTTGCACTAACAGAAAGTTTGTAATTGGTTTTACCAGAAAGAATTAAAAAATAAAATAAAAAACAAAAGAAAATAAATAATGCAGAAAACAAAAAAAACTTGCAAAAAAAATAAAAAATAGCAACAATAAGTATTTCATTGTAAGTAGAAACAAAATAAAATAAATAAAACAACAAAGAAAACAAATAATTTCAAATTTAAACTATTCAAATTTGAATACTACTTGCACTAACAGAAAGTTTGTAATTGGTTTTACTAGAAAGAATTAAAAAATAAAGCAAAAAACAAAAGAAAATAAATAATGCAGAAAACAAACAAAAAAACTTGAAAAAAATAGCAACAATAAGTATTTTGTTGTAAGTAGAAACAAAATAAAATAAATAAAGCAACAAAGAAAACAAATAAATAAAAATAGCAACAATAAGTATTTTGTTGAAAGTAGAAACAAAACTAAAAAATAAAGCAATAAAGAAAAAAATAAAGAAAATGCCACCTACTGGGCCCACACGGCCTGAATACGACTAGAAACCCAACCATGGGCCAGGATTCAGGCCCGTAGAAAGCCCAGCAAGCCCACAGGCAAAGCAGTGTCAGTTTAGGCCCTTAGGCCTGCAGTTAAGAGGAGTTCGAGAGGAGAGAGGCAGCGGGGCTTATAAACTGGTGCTGGCCTCTCTCAACTAGCGAGGTGGGACTAAACTTCCCACCGCACCGCGCCAGCAAGGCCTTTCGTCCCGGTTGGTGGCACCAACCGAGACTAAAGGGTGGTATTAGTCCCGGTTGGTGGCTGAAACCGGGACTAATAC
>LR738715.1:828464688-828539025 GCA_902687465.1 Secale cereale | reverse complement strand
CCTCCCCTTTCAAAAAAAATAAAAACCACAGCCACCGAAATGCTGACGCGTGGATGCCTTTTGGTCCCGGTTGGTACCATCAACCGGGACCAAAGCCCCTCCTGCATGGGCTCGGCGCACAGGCCACGTGGACACCCATCTGCCCCGGTTCGGGATTGAACCGGGACTAAAGGGTCAGAGCATTAGTACCGACACTCTTGTCCCGGTTCAGGAACCGGGGCTAAAGGCCCAAACGAACCGGGTCTGATGACCCTTTATCTACTAGTGTGCTGGCAAGGTAGCACAAGAGAATGCAATGAAGGTAAGGCTATACTATATGCATATTTGGCTGGTGGAAAGCTCTATGGTTAAGTTTTTGCGTAAAGCCAATTTTTCCCTACTTCAAAGGAATAGATTTTAATTAACTATCATGGTAGTTGAAACATTGTTGAGAAGATAGACATCCTCTCAACCCCAATTAAAGTAATCATTAAACCCAACAAAATTAATTAGAGTAACATGATGAGATTCACATGATAATCCAAGTACTAGATACTCAAGACGTCCATAACCGGGGACACGGCTAATCATGATTAGTTTGTACACTCTGCAGAGGTTTGTGCACTTTTCCCCACAAGACTCGATCGCCTCCGTTTGGTTTCTCGCACTGCATGGTGTTTGAGAAACGGATGACCGAGACACAGTCTTTCCGAAGAGGTCCCCTTAACCAGATAGATAGGCCGGTACACCTACGAATCCCACTACATCTGCTAGCCCATCATGGAAAGGTTTCCCACAACTTACTGAACTATGCCAGAGGCCATATTGGCATGTGGCTGCACACGGAAGTTTCTAGTATGAAAAATCTCATGATCCCTTTGAGCCTGGGTGGCGGTCCAAAAGAAAAATAGGCAATCACTGGAATACCCAGATGCCTCAATCCACCCAGATGTGTATTATTGTTGCCACCTTAAGTTGAGCCATTAATTAACAAACTCACATCTGTCATGGATTTCACTCACCCAATCCACGTCTACAAGCATAGCATGTCCTAACAGCAAACGTAGAAGTAACTCCCAAATGTTTGAACGTAATGCAGGTAATAGGTACTACCTCAACTACTTCCGAATCCCACAAGTTAATTGATCCTACTCATGCAATGTGTGAAGGTTGGACTAATGCATTGAAAACTGGGTAATTGGAAAGTATGATCATAGTGTTACTTGCCTTGCTGATGATCCGCAAAACCTAGAGACTCAAAGTAGCAAGTGGCGCACTCCGGGTACTCTATCGCAATCAAACAGGCACACAATAAGTACTTAACTAAGGAACGGGTAAAACTCAAATAAGAGATCTAACCAGAAAGTTCAACTTAAGAACTCCGGTTTGCAAAAAGAATCAACTCGAAAGAAGCAACGAAACTCAAACTGCAAAAGAAACGAGCTTCGGTTCACTAGTTGGCCTGAAGTCAAATTTTATAGTAGCCAAAACTTTGTTCAAGTTGATCTAACGTAAAGAGGGCTCCGAGACGAAGATCTGGGATTTTGAATCACCTGATTCCGACTCTCGAGCGAAAAGATAAATGCGAAACAAGATCAGGGCAGAAATCGCGATCGGAATAACCGCGGATAAATACCCCGAAAAAGAAAACAGACGAACAGACTAACGAACGAACGTTCGCTGTCTACTGTTAACTAACGAAAGCCGTTCGTTAAAACGAACGTACGGACGAACGTCCGCTAAATAACTATACCAAAAAACCGAACCGATCTAATCTAATAAAAAACGAATCTACGTTTTTTTTACTAAACCGATCGGTTTCTAAAAAAAACCGATATACCTCGACGACGAACTCCGGCGATAGCGGTCCGGCGGCGGGGGTGCTCCGGCGAGGCGAGGTGGCGGCGTGACGGCGGGGCAGCGGCGCTGCGGCAGGCGGCGGCGGCAGGGAGGCGGCGGCGCGGGCGAGCGGCGGCAGCGCGGCGACGACGCGGGTGATGGCGGCGCTAGCGGCGGCCGCAGCGGCGGGTGGCGCCGGCGCTAGGGTTAGGGCAGGGGCGAGGCGAGGCGGGCTGGGGGCGATCGGGCCGGGGCGCTAGCTTATAAAGCCCAGAGTCCTGGGCCTTCACGACTCCAAGTCGGTTTCCTATTTTTTTTTCTTTCTAAATAGAGTCCTGGCGCAGAAAAACTAGCGAAAGAAATACCAAATGGACTCCAAAATTCCCGAAATAAATTTTCACCATCCTCTAATAATATTTAGGACAAAGTGAACATTTTTCCCGGACCTAAGTGCAATTTTGAAAAACGCGTATTTTTCCTATGCAAATAAATCAGCAAATAAATCCAGAAAAATACCAAAAATGATTTTTAACATTTTTCCTCCAATATTTCTGTTATTTTGGAGAAGTCATATTATCTCCGCTCATATTTTGTATTTAGAAATATTTTTAGGAGAGAAAAATAATTAGAATCACCACTACTAGGAAAAGGCTATAGATGGAATTGACACTAATGGCGCACCAGACATGCGGTGCGCCATTAATATATACTAATGGCGCACCATGTGTTGGTGCGCCATTAGTATCCAAATACTAATGGCGCACCGTTGACGTGGTGCGCCATTAGTAACAATTTTTTTTCATATTTTTCTCAAAACTACTAATGGCGCACCAGTGGCTAGTGCGTCATTAGTAGTTCAACTACTAATGGCGCACCACATCCACGGTACGCCATTAGTAATTTTTTTTCAAATTTTGTTTTTATTTTTTTAATTTTATTTTCATAAAATACTAATGGCGCACCGTGGGAGTGGTGCGCAATTAGTACTTCAACTTACTAATGGCGCACCACTCCCACGGTGCGTCATTAGTATTTTTTTTCATATTTTGTTTTTATTTTTTTTATTTTATTTTAAAAAATACTAATGGCGCACCGTGGGAGTGGTGCGCCATTAGTAGTTCAACTTACTAATGGCGGACCACTCCCACGGTGCGCCATTAGTATTTTTTTCATATTTTTTTTATTTGCTGATTTATTTCATGTGATATGTGGTCTATTTGTTGGGAAAATTTACAAATATGAATTTTGACTTTATTTGCAAAATATCTCTGGAATTTAGTAAAACGGGTATAACTTTTGCATACGAACTCGGATTAAAAAGTTTTTTATACGAACTCGGAACCCCGTTAAACATTTTCTAAATCCCCAAAAACCTAACAGAAAAAAGATACGGGGCTTTTAAGATCTACAGGCAAAAAAATTCAAAAAATTTCAAACTTACTAGTGGCGCACCGTTTGCTAGGTGCGCCACTAGTAACAGAAAAAAATATAAAATTTTCGAAAAAAAATTATAATTTTTTTTCCAAAATATGATACGTAATATGACCGGGAAGTTTGAAATATATTTTCAAAATTTCATCATACTCATGAACATTAACAAACTTCTAGACATCAAGAAGGGTTAATAGGATTGATATGATAGATATATCAACAAGTGCGTGTGAAGTGAGCTGGTGCTGAGGTTGGATAGAACTACGAAGTTAAGCGTGCTCGGGCTGGAGTAGTGTGAGGATGGGTGACCTTATGGGAAGTTTGACCACAGAGTGCAATTTGACTTGAGATTAAGCAAATTGACCCCAGATTAAGCCATAATGTTCTGAGATTAAGAAAAAAATAAAAAAAATTATGAAAAAAAAAATTGAAAAAAAAATTGAAAAAATAAATATGAAAAAAAATACTAATGGCGCACTTCTACGTAGTGCGCCATTAGTATGCCAAAGCACCTGGGTATAGATGGCCCCCTGCGAGTATGCCAGATACTAATGGCGCACCAGAGGTGCGCCATTAGTATCCAACTACTAATGGCGTGCTAGTAATGGCGCACCGGTAGTGCGCCATTAATGGGCAAAACCGGTGCGCCATTAGTAGCCCTTTTTGTAGTAGTGCACACTGTCCTCGTACCGGTATTCGAGCGAACTCAAATACGAAAACGGTAAAATTCCCAACTCTCTCCGTAGGTCCTTGAGTTGCTTAGAATTTCGAGGAACTCCGCAAACCAAAAATGGAAAAACTTGAAATGAAATATGATCTATGTATAACATTCCAAATTGAAATTTTGGGATGTTATAATCCCTCTCCGGTTCTTCGCCCTCGTCTATTTGAAAGTTTTGATACAGCCAATCGACGCTAGCCAAAGCTTCAAATTCAGCTTCTTCATCGATAAGATCAGACATATCAATTTCAGGGGCAAAAGTATGCTTACTGATTGGAGGGATTAGCTCCATCACTTTGTAAGCTGGAGTGGGCATCTTTTGGTTTTCAAGGCTATAAGCCGCCTGATATCTTGACACATCTGTCTCACTGGCAATCAGGCTGGCCAAAGGGCGGATGTCTTTAACAAAGGCAGCAAAATCCATTTGGTCAAAAGTTGTACCATCCTCCTTCAAACTTGGATAGCCAGTGGCTAAGTCGGCTGGATCTAACTCTGTTAGCCATGCATTAGCCCGGCTCAAAGCTGTTACTGCATCAGCTCTCGCAGATGACCACTTCATCTCATCAAACCTGGCAGGCAGTACAGAAAGTCTCCTCAATATATCTACAAAAAGTTTTGGTGCCTGGTTGGACGGAGAGACAGTAGCTAATGCGCGCTGAGCTCCAGTGTATAACTGCTCCAGAAGGGTGTAAATGACATTAAGTTTTACGAGCAGCTCTCCGCCAAGATTACTGCTTCTACTACCTACACGAGTCATAAATTAGCCAGTGATGGTTTATGTTACCTAAATAAAATTTCAATTTGAAACATGGCGGCTTACCAAAGATAGTTGAAGTCATTTCAGAGACACGATGCTTTAACCCGGTGAGTTCAGCTGTCACCTTTTCAAGGGTTGCTTCTGCTTTTTCAGCTCTCTACATCAAGGCGGTGCTCTCTTCAGCCCAAGCAGACTTCTCCGTTTCAAATTCCGCCTTCAGCTTATTTGTTTCAGTAAGACTAAATTGAAACGTCAATCCCGCCTTCTGGGTCTCAGATTCTTGAAACTTAAGTCGGCTCTTTGCATCATCTAATTGCACTTGCAATTTAGCAGTGGTATCATGTATAAACAAAGAGGATATAAAGCAAAATTAGTATCCGGATGACAAGGACTGAAGTCCCAAGCCTTTTGCAAGCAACAACACTTGGCACTTGGGGGCTAATGGATGCTAACATTTTGTTTCAGTGATGGTTCATTTCAATAAAGTCCCAAGTACTTTGCAAGCAAGAATACTTGGCCCTTGGGGGCTAATGCATGCTGAAGGCTTTTTAAAAAAGTGGCGGTTCATATCATTAAAGTCCCAAGCACTTTGCAAGCAAGAGTGCTTGGCACTTGGGGGCTAATGCATATTGCTTCTCTCTCATCATTCGTTTACATTAACCCGGTGGCATTCTAGTCATTGACCACCGGCTTATGAGGAGTATGCAGGCAAGTTCTATACAATGAAGATTAGGACCGACTCATTCATGCTGATTAAGCCGGCCCTTGGGGGCTACACAATCAACGTTCATCAAAGACAGATTTCCTATCAAGATGTGTGCCGGTTCATAAAGGAGTCAATTACTATACATATTATTCTAAGTCTACAACATATTCACTTCTATCATATCCAAGAGACTTGGGGGCTGGAAGGATGTATATAATTTGGTCAAAAGTTTTACCTCAAACTTCTTATGCATCTGCTTTACCATGTCAATCTCAAGGTCAGGGCTGCTGTGGACCTGGCTGAGATATCCAGAAAGCACTTCACCGCTGCTCAACTGTGCATATTGAGCCATGTCGAACCTTAATTACTCTCCGTTTCTCAACAAGTTCATGCTTGGCAGTATGTTTGGCCAGAACATTTGGATTGCCTAGCTCTCTAAAAGCGGTACCAGTGATTGTAATATCTCCAGTTCGGTTTTCTGCCAGTTCAGACGGGGCCAGCGATTCAGCAGTTGCAGAGTTGACGTTGGCAGGATCAAGAGAGGCGTCAGGAGTTTCGGGAGGAGCATCATGAGTAGCTTCCTCTGTTGGCTTGTGAACATCTGTTGCTAAAACTCGTTGCTCTGGCTCAATGACTTTTGGATCAGCCGCCGGTTTGCTCACCTTAGCTCTCTTAATAGGTTTGGCTTGGCCACTGCACGAGTTAATGTGAGTCAGTACAAAGTTATAAAGATTCAAGGAAATATTAACATGGAAGAAATTGTTACCCGGGGGCAGTCTTGAAAGCTGGTAGCTGACTTTGAGATGAATCACCAGAGGAAGAGCGAGAGGCCGTCCTGATAGTTTGAATCGGAAGAGTTTAGTGGTTGATAAATAAGACCCGCCAGTGGGTAAAGAGAGGCTAAGTGCGAAAAGACCTCATTCCGATGATTTCGTTGAGTTATAGTATTCGGTAAACCGGAGGACATCTCTTCTTCCCCGGAGTTCCGAGTCTGACACCGACTCTCATTTTGTTGTTGCTTCAAAGAAAGTGAGGATTTAATTGAGCTGGAGGGTGTGAAAGTCTTACTTTCCAGATTACCCGTCGAACATTTTGTCTTGGAGAGGATTCTGAGCCGAAGGAAATAGTAATTACCTCTTCATCAATGGCCTGGCTGGCCTCCGTGTCATCCTGACAGTAATCAGTGTTAATAAGGTAATTGAAAAAGCAGCCAAGAGAGTCAAGAGTTACCTCCGACTCAGAACTATAATTCAGTTCAAACAGTTCAGAAGGGTTGATTTTCGTCTTTGTCTTTTTACAGCCTTTTTGGTGGCTTTCTTGACAGCCCTAACCTTTTTAGCAGCTTCGTGGTCGTAGGTTTTCTTCCAGAAGGCCGACTTAGCCTATGAGACGTAGCAAGTCTGAGTTGACAGAAGAATCGAAAAGGTAAAATAAGGAAAGTTAAAGTTAATATTCACCTCTGGTGCTGGGTTAAATTTACAGAAAGGGCTCAGACCCACTTTGCTACAGTCTCCCAGGCTCTTGTTTAAGAGGGTCTTGGTCATATCTGTGATTACATCCTCCTCCAAGTCCTCAGGGCTCTGACGTACTGGATCTGTGGTTTCACCAGTATAGTTGCACATTAAGCCAGTCCTACGACTCAAGGGAATGATTCGCTAGGCGACCAGCACCAGACCAAATCAATTCCGGTTAGCCCATTTCCCAGTAGGGCTTTCACCTTTGCAAGAGTGCGAGCAATTTTCTTGCGTTCTGCGGCAGTAAGTTTCTCAGCAAGAGGATGCTTGGTGTCTAAACACTGGATACGGTAACCCAGCAAGGGATTCTCATCAGCCGGGGAGGTGTCTTTATAGTAAAACCAGGTTTGATTCCAGTCTTTAGGGTGACTCGACAGACAGGCATAAGGGAAAATAGAACCTCTTCTTCTTTGAATTGAGACGGCTCCAAGTTCCAAACTGGGTCCGTTGGTGTACTCATTCTGGCGGTTTAAATAAATAAACTCTCTGAAGAGCTCGAGGGTGGGTTCCTCTTGAAGATACACTTCACAGAAGACCTGGAAGTTGCAGATATTTGACACGGAATTGGGTCCGATGTCTTGTGGATGGAGTTGGAAAAAGTGTAGAACGTCCCGGAAGAACTTAGAGCCGGGTGGTGAAAAACTCCGTTTCATATGATTAGAAAAAATGATAACCTCATCATCCTTTGGATGAGGTTTCTCTTCGCCCGGTTTAGGGGCGCGGTAATGCATAACTGATTTTTTCGGCAGGTACCCAACCTTGACAAAGTCAGCAAGCGTAGCCTCAGTGACAACAGAAGGGACCCAGTTGCATGTGGTGACTATCTTCGGTGGCATTGTGAACAAAGAAGCCTGAAGAAAGAAAAATTATTGCCGGTTCAAATTCATTAAACTGTAAAGTCAGATTACAATACAAGTCGGCATGGCGGCTCAAATGGGTCCTAATGGCATAAGAGTGGCTCTAAACCGGAGAGTTAAGCCGCCATGACAAACACGGATACTTAGGAGAGCATATTTTAGTAAGTGTGCGGACAAACAAGTTTGACAGATTGAAGCTGTAACTTTGGATCTACAGCAGTTCAGAAAATAAAGCTAAAATGACGAACTGGCAGACCTAAGATCAGTATGACGCAGTTCTTGGAGATGAATCTATTTTTCCTCAGAGATGAGGCATTACAGTATTTGCTAAGGAGATACTATCAACACCATCACGCGGAGGGACATCAAGTTCAAGCGGAAAACCATAGTTGCAGAAGAACAAGGAGACGATCTCCGGCGAGTTTTGCGGGAACCCTAATGGATCTAAGGGAGGAAGAAAAAGAAGAACACACCTGGGCGAGTGAATGGCGGCGGCGCGCGAAAGAAATCTGGTCGCGTCAGGTTAATGCAACGGTTGCTGTTGAGGACGAGGCAGAGAACGACGGCGTCGGTGGAGCTCGGATGCAGGAGCGTCGCGAGGAAGGAGATGAAGAGGAAGAAGAAAAGGGGGAGAATGGAAAGGAACTCCTGGCCCTATTTATAAGCTGAGTGGATAAAGGTCACGCACGAGAATCAAGGAGGCGGAAAAACCGGTAAGTAACAGTGCATGCGCCTTGATTATCGGAATCCCAATAAAGCGGAAGATTTGTTAAGATCTAGATAGTTCAAAAGTAAGTATTAAGTGACGTCATGGTGGGTTACCACCATTTCAAGGGCTGACGTCATGGCAGGTTTTAATTTCTCAAGAGAAGATGAAGAAAGATTGACATGAACAAGTTCAAATCAACCTGGGGACTAATGTTGGGGATATAAGTATTTGATATGACCTTCCCAGAAGGGGCCGGGTTACCTAATGGCGGTTCATGAGCCAAGCCCAGAAGCATGTTGAAGATGGCGGTTTAATGAGAGTAATTCATAAAGGGCGCAAGGCCCAGAGCGGCTTAAGGCTTGTAAGTATAAACCGCCCTATACGTTAACTTCTACTGTAAGGCATGTAACAAGAGTCACCGGGCCGGACACGATTGTATGAGCTGGCAGGGACTCTATAGGCTGCAGGGAGTCAACCCGTGTATATAAGGGGATGGCCCGGCAGCGTCTTAGGGCAAAAAACAACAGATCGGGAGCCAGGCAAGCGTATTCACTCCCTAGCAATCGACACCCCAGCAATTCCATCTCAAACTGGATTAGGTTTTACCCTCACCGCAAGGGGCTGAACCAGTATAAACTTCTCGTGTCTCTTGTCCCGTTTTAACCCCTTTAAGCTAACCACGTCGCTATGGCTCCACAATTAAGTCCTTTCCTTAGGACATCTGCCAGTACCGGAAGGTTATGTTATAAATGAGGAGACAACTAGAGATATTCTTGCTTGTAAGTATAGAGATGATCTACAGAAATTATTATGCAAGTATAAAGAAAAGTTTATGAATGCTAGAATGTAATGTGATCCTAAGTTTTCTACCTCACCTATCTTTATTGATGATAATGATTATGAATTCTCTGTCGACCTAGAATTGATTACTTTGGTTGAATCTAATCCTTTCCATGATTATGAAACTGAAACTGTTGTGGCACATCTCACTAAGTTGAACGACATAGCCACCCTTTTTACTCATGATGAGAAACTCGTTACTACTATATTCTTAAATTATTTCCATTCTCATTAAAGGGTGATGCTAAAGCTTGGAACAATACTCTTACTCCTGGTTGTGTGCATAGTCCCCAGGATATGATTTATTACTTCTCTAAAAAATATTTTCCTGCTCATAAGAAACAAGTTGTCTTACATGAAATATTTAACTTTGTGCAAACTAAAGAAGAGACTCTCCCACAAGCTTGAGGGGGGCTTCTCCAATTGCTTAATGCTTTGCTTGATCACCCCCTTAAGAAAACTGAAATACTTGATGTCTTCTATTATGGACTAACTGATGCTTCTAGGGACTTCTTAGATAGTTGTGCTGGTTGTGTTTTCAGGGAACGAACTATTGGACAAGCTGAAGAATTATTGAATAATATATTGAAAAATTATGATGATTGGACTCTTCCTGAACCACCACCTAAACCCACTCCAAAGAATAGGGGTATATTATATCTCACTCCTAAAGATATGTAAGAGGGCAAAGTAATCTATGAAAGAAAAATGTATTAAAGCTGAGGACGTTAAAAATTTACCTCCGATTGAAAAAATACATGGGGTTAATACACCACCGCTGCCTAAGGTGGTAGAGGAAAATTCTCTAATGAAATTCAATGGTAATGACAATCCTCACAATATGCACCCTAGCCAATGCCTTTATGAGTTTGAAAATTACATTAGGAAACAAGATCACTTCAATGCAAATGTTATGACACTATTGAAATACAATTTTGATATGATTTCTCGCTTGAGTGACTTGTTACTTAGAATCTCAAATGAAGTTAGAGGTGTGGGAAAGCATGCTTCTATGGTACAAACCCATTTAGAACAAGTTCTAAATCACAAAGAGAATCTCTTGATGAAATGAATAACAACATACATGACTTTGTTGTTAGAGTTGCAACTAGAGGAGAAAAAATGACTCATGAATCACTTTATCCCGAGGGACACCCAAAAAGAATTGAACATGATTCACAAATAAACAACACCATTTCACCTAGTCCTTCTAAAGACAAGAACAAAAAGGAAAATGATAGGACTTTGCATGCTACTAGTGAACCTGAAGTAGAGAAACCTCTGGATAATGATAATGATGTTTCTATTTCTGATGCTGAAACTCAATTGGGTAATGAACATTTACCTAGTGATAATGAAAAAGATAATGCTGATGTTCATGAAGATACTCAACCAAGCAATGAAAAAGAACCAGATAATGTTGTTGAAATAGAACCACTAGTTGATCTTGATAACCCACAACCCGAAAATACACGATATGATAAAAGAGACTTTGTTGCTAGGAAACACGGTAAAGAAAGAGAACCGTCGGTTCAAAAACCTAAGCCTTTTCCACCCAAGTCAACTAACAAGAAATAGGATGAAGAATTTGAATGCTTTGCTAAAATGCCGAGGCCAGTCTTTTTGCGTACTCGCTTGACTGATATCTTGACAATGCCTCCTTATGCAAAGTACGTGAAAGACATCATCACCAATAAGAGAAAAATAACGGAAGCTGAAATCTCCACCATGCTTGCTAATTATACTTTTAAGGATGGAGTACCTAAAAAACTTGGAGACCCAGGAATACCAACTATACCAATTCCAAGTGAATGGTATTAATGTTATTGAAAAATCTCCGACAATCACTATAGGAAGTTTTCAACTACCTCTACCTACTGTTAAAAAGAAATATGAAATATTGTTGGGGACATTCATATCCCTGTTAAGGTAACTTAGTGATTTACGAAAATTCTTTGGTTTCATGCCAATCGAAAGTGGTTGTTAATAAGACTTGATCAACCTTATTAATAGATCATTTTTGAGAGGTACGAAGTTGATGAATTTAGTGAGCACTACCTTCTGTCCCTACCTTTTGTTTTCTATTTTTATTAAATAAAAAAATGTCATATTTTGTCTGTTTTCTGAATTTCCCGTGCAATAAAAAATGACCCAAAAATAAAAGTTTTCAGAATGCTCTGAAAATTTAACACGATTTTTTTTAATATTTATGAATTTCTTGTGCAAATAATATCATAGGGAGGTGCACCAGGTGGGCACAGCCCACCTGGGCGCGCCCTGGTGGGTTGTGGTCCCCACGTGGGCCCCTCACTTATCTCTTCATCCCAAATCATCACATACCTCCAGAAAAAAATCGCTATTGCTCTATCTCTCTCTCTCGTGTTCTTGCTCTCAAACCCACGGATTTCGATCTCTTTGCTCGAAGCTACGTTTCCGAAACTGTTTCGGGGGATTGTTGCTTGGTATGTGACTCCTCTGTTTGTTCAATTAGTTTTTGTTTTAGCGGTTTATATTTAGAATAATTAACTACTCTTGGTGCTGCTGTTGATGATCTTGCATGTTGAATTCTTACAGTTCTAAGTAGTTTAAATGCTTGCTATGGCTTCTAGGCATCCCTATGAGTAGTTGCTATCAATCTTGTAAAGTTTTGTTGAGAAAAATTTTGTGGACTAAAAATTTCAGAATTTTGTTCATGGAAAAACATGAGTATCTTTAGGAAGTTTTCTTCCAAGAAGAATTCCTAGGGAGTGACTAGGAAGTCATCTGATAGTGATCTCCACATCTGGAGATTGGCGGAGCTACGACCATGCGAATGGACGCATACCCCATTCATGGAAGATGCTGGAATCCTTCAAGAGTTTGCACAATATGCTGCTAATGCCGGCCTCACCGATTTCATTACGGCTGAATGCGAATAGTATCATCTCCTCACAAACACCTTTCCGCAAAATTTTAATTTTCTTCCTAGTAATAATCCTCCTTAGGTGAAATTTAATTTATATGTTGAACCCCATCAGATACCGCTTACTAAATTTTGTGAAATATGCTTGCTTCCTTCTGATGGTAGTTCGGTAGAGCCTAGGCCCACATAGTTTGAAAGCTTTTATCGTACTCTGATAGTGAGTGATGAGAGAGGGGTGTCGAGTATCACTGCCGTTGGCTTGCATTTTCCTCTTGTTCATTATTTTGCTCTTTTCATCGCAAAATGCTTGCTTACTAAAGAGAAGGTGGGTGCACTCAGTTCACCGAACCTTGCTGTTTTGCGTCATGCACTAGAGGGCGACAATACTTATAGCTTGGGAGCTATTGTGGCACGTTACCTCCACATTAATAAGTCCAAGGGTAAAATACATGGAGGTATTTACGCCACGCATTTGGCGGCTCGCTTTAATGTTCAGATACGCCTGCATGATTTTCATTTTCCCAAGGTTTACCTAGAGTGCGCTGCCATGTATCACCACCTGTTTACTGTTGTGGATTATCCTAACATTCCTATTCCTTACAACCTGGTTTTTAGTGTGAAAACTCGTGATATTATTCCACTGCATGCACCTGCTTTGTTTGATCCTATGGCCAGGGGCGGATACAGGATTATGCCTGAGGACATCATCGCTTATCGGAACGACCAGGGTGCAGCACAGGAGGAGCCTCAGCAGTGGGATGCGCAGGTGCCTGCACCTCAGCACTTCAACATAGGACCTCATGGCTTCTACGACTGGTGATTACCAAGCTAGGCTAAAAGCCTAAGCATGGGGGGGTACGTGTTTCTCACCAACTTTACATTCATGTTCACACATATCATTTTAGTTGTCGGTGTTCACACCTTTTCATTGTATTATCCATGATTAATTTATTTTCTTGCCTTCTTCTTGAGTGTTTCAAAACCTTAGAAAAACAAAACAAAATAGTTGTAGTTAGTTTACTTTCTATGCTTTCTTACTTGTAATATTAAGAAGAAAACCCCAAAAGATTTCCTTATTCTTCTTTTACCTGTTTGGAGCTTTCCCTTGTAAATAGTAGTTCTTGTTTTTGCTTTCCCCTTTTATTCGCTTGTTCAAGAAAACCAAAAACTTCAAAAATATTTCAGTGTGTTTCTATGAATTTCTTTTCCTTTTTATTGAGTTGTACCAAGGAGAAGACCACGATGAAAATGTTGAGTGGCTCTCATATGCATAATTGTTGATCTAATGAAGAGCCCATTTTACCTTGTCTTCTCATGTTGAATAAAATGTTTGCAGATTCCAGCTTAGTCCACGGCACTCTTGCACTATTATTATTTTCACATCGTTCGGTCATGCAAGTGAAAGGCAATAATGAAGATAATCGATGAACTGGCCGTGGCAGAGAGAAACTGGTATAAACTCGACTTGTTCCGTTTTTGTAAATATGTTTAAGCTAGTATCCATGATTCAGCCCATTATGATTAAACATGTTTGCAATGACAATTAGAGAATATAGTTTATCATGCCATGCATAAGTAGCTAGGAGTGGTTAATGATTTATCTTGGATATAAACATTGCGTTAAAATGATTGTGATGTAGTATGATGATATGGTATCCTCCTCTGAATGTTCGACTGGCTTGACTTTGCACATGTTCATGGATGTAGTTGAATCAAAACCAACATAGC
Organism: Secale cereale; assembly: GCA_902687465.1. Lineage (NCBI taxonomy): Eukaryota > Viridiplantae > Streptophyta > Magnoliopsida > Poales > Poaceae > Secale > Secale cereale. The sequence goes on along the minus strand of LR738715.1, from coordinate 828,525,042 downwards.
CTCTATGATGTTTATGTTCATGGTGTTCATATCCTACTCATGCTAGTGTCCAATGTTATTTATGCATAATGCATGTTCATGACTGTTGTTGCTCTCTAGCTGGCCGCTTCTCAACCTATTTGCTAGCATTCGCCTTTACAAAGTGGGAATTCAGCTTGTACATAAAAAACCTTGAACCCAAGTTATTCCATATGAGTCCACCATACCTACCTATATGCGATATTACCCTGCCATCCTAAGTAAATTTGCATGTGCCATCTCTTAAAAAACTTCAAACAAATATCCTTTTTGTGTGCCTGGATCGTTCCATGAACAACATGAGGTAGTCAGTATCTTTCATGCTAAGCGGGTTACTCTGAGATTGAGTGTTTATTCACTTGCCATCACACGAGAAAAGGGCGGTAATAGGGATGCCAAGTCCCAAACCGCAAAAAGAATTGATCTGTCAAATAATCAAACAAAAACTCCAAGTGGAGTCATAACCTTTACTTTTCCGCTTGGGAACCGCCTCTAGCATGTTTAGCATGAAGATATTGATGACTGATAGTCGTGATGTAAATGAGAAGGGTACATGTCTCAAAATATCATTTATCTCTGTTTTAAAAACTTGAGCTCTGGCACCTCTGCAAATCACTGCTTCCCTCTGCGAAGGGACTATCTATTTCATTTTATGCTATGTCATCACCTTCTAAATTAAGCGCCAGAACCCGAGAGCACTGTTGTCATGCGGATGCATTGTGTGTAGCTAATGTTGGGTGCATCATGACTGGATCTTTTCTACCATGAACTACAATGTTTAGTCACTGCTCGAACTTTGGAGGTGCTCTGCATTTATGTTTTGCGGTCTCAGAAAGGGCTAGCGAGATACCACTATTGTCATATTATATCATGGTTGTTTTGATAACGTGTTAATGTTTAAGATATCTTGTTATTGCTCGCTAGCTGATTATGTCATTGACATGAGTTAATACAATTTTTAAGAGTTATTGTCGGCATGGTTAGTTATAATATTGGCTAAAAACCTGGGTGCTGTTTAAGCTTATTTATGCAAAAAAGAGCAAAAGAGTTTGTAATTTTTTTTCTTTTTCACTTTTATTTTATAAACTGAATTGCTTGAGGACACGGAAAGGATTGAGCTTGGGGGAGTTGATACGTTTCCAACGTATCTACTTTTCCTAACACTTTTCCTTTTGTTTTGGACCCTAATTTGCATGATTTGAATGAAACTAACCCCGGACTGACGCTGTTTTCAGCAGAACTACCATGGTGTTGTTTTTGTGCAGAAATAAAAGTTCTTGGAATGGAACAAAACTTTGTGAGGAATTTTTATACAGTAAAAGAAAAATACCGGAGCCAGGAACCACCGGAGGGGGGCACATGGGTGGGCACAACCCACCAGGACACCCCCCTCAAGGCGCACCCAGGTGGGTTGTCCCCAGTTGGTGGCCCCGTAGACCCTGAAACTGACGCTATAAATCCTATTTTTCCAAAAAAAAATCAGAGAGAAATAATTATCGTGATCCACGAGACGGAGCCGCCGTCACCTCCTGTTCTTCATCGGGAGGCCAGATCTGGAGTCTGTTTTGGGCTCCGGAGAGGGGGGGTCTTCGTTCTTCATCATCACCAACCCTTCTCCATCACCAATTCCATGATGCTCCCCACAGGGAGTGAGTAATTCCTTCGTAGGATCGCTGGTCGGTGAGGAGTTGGATGAGATTCATTATGTAATCTAGTTAGTTTTGTTAGTACCGATCCCTAGTATCCACTATGTTCTGAGATTGATGTTTCTATGACTTTTCCATGCTTAATGCTTGTCACTTTGGGCACGGGTGCCATGATTTCAGATCTGAACCGTTTATGTTATCACCAGTATATCCATGTTCTAGATCCGATCTTGCAAGTTATAGTCACCTACTACATGTTATGATCCGGCAACCCCAGAGTGACAATTGCCGGGACCACTCCCGGTGAGGACTGTAGTTCGAGGAGTTCATGTATTCATCGTGTGTTAATGCTTTGTTCCGATTCTTATTAAAAGGAGGCTTAATAACCCTTAGTTTCCAATATGGACCTCGCTGCCACGGGAGGGTAGGACAAAAGATGTCATGCTAGTTCTTTCCATAAGCATGTATGACTATTTACGGAATACATGCCTACATTATATTTAACTAGAGCTAGTGTCGTCTCATCCTAGGTTATGACTGTCACATGATGAATATCATCCAACAAATTACCGATCCAATGCTTACGAATTTATCCTATATTCTTTCCGCTAAGTTACTACTGCTATCGTTACTGTTGCACTTGTCACAAAATTACTGCTATCACTATGACCGTTACTATTGCTGTTGTCACTGCTATCAAAACTATAATATTACTTTGCTACTGATTACTTGCTGCAGATAATTAATCTCCAGGTGTGGTTGAATTGACAACTCAGCTGCTAATACTTGCAAATATTCTTTGGCTCCCCTTGTGTCGAATTTATAAATTTGGGTTGAATACTCTACCCTCAAAAACTGTTGCGATCCACTATACTTGTGGGTTATAAATGAACACCATGTTGACATCCAAAAGAAGTTCTGTATCAAAGGAGGTGGAGAATGGGACTTGATGGGTGATCTTGCAGCGGCCATCATTGACTCGTAATAAAAGAACATGAACAATTCTTTCCTAACGGACAAGCACCAGTACTAGGAGTGGAAGCCTCTTTCCTAGCTGCACCTCGAGTACACAACTAAAGATAGGTACGTTAGCTATGAGTGCTACCGTATGATCCTAATCATTAAGGATGAGCCACGTCACCTTCTCCAACAACTATTGAGGGAAAAACTCCCACCCCGTAAGAAGACATACGAGTGATCATCAAGCGGCTGGAACCGCCAGAAGGGAAACTATAGGTGGTGAATTGCTATATCTTTCTCAATTCAATTAGTAAGTTAATTTATATTGAGAGAACATATGTTGTAACTATGATTGTAGTAGGTCAAAGATGTCGTGTGTTATTCTATTATACTTATTAGCACACATATCCGTGCGTTGCAACAGGAGAAAAAAATCACATGGTCTAACAAAATATAAGAATGACCAAAGATCCCCCATCTTTCCATTCTCTTTATTTTAACACAACACCTCATTTTGAAAGTAGTAGCTAGAAAAATGTGGAGAACTTTGTCCCGTTGCTACATTGGTGCCTTGTCCTTAACTCTTTGTTCTATGTGTCTTGCTATCCTTCCAAATAAGTGTATGTCCCCGCTCGATCCTAAACTTCAATGTTTCCATGTGGAGTATCTAATTGACATAGTTCTGAACACATTGAAATTGAATTATTTTTAGGAGTTTGTAACTAACAATCGTAAATCCATACTGATGAACACAAATACAACCTGATTGCCTGGTTGACCTTTAACAGGAACCATAAATACCTAGCATAATTAAATTTGGTCCATGAAGGTGCAAACCAACATGGGCCACTGAACTACATGACCAACAATAATCTGATAGTCATCTCGCATAGGACATAGTCCTCGAAAAAAGATGTGAGCAGTATGCAGATCTAGAGAGAGCACGATTCCAAATGTTTATAGAACAATCAAAATACATTCTCACACTTTATCTGAAGCTATAAATAATACATAGAACAATATGAATAACAGTTAGCCAAACCAAACTAATTAACCAGAGGGAAAAATTTCATAGGATATTACCAATAGAGCAAAACTGGTATAATGTTATGTGTTGTATGTGATGCAAGTATGTTTAAGTGTCAATTGGAATAGACATAAAATTCCCTAAGCAAAATCTAGATCAGGAATAAACTGAACTAAGTTGTTGTAGGGAAAATATAAATATAAAATGACCGTGTAAGTGTCACACAGTAAAACACAAAAGGAACCACGTTATGATCCAATAATAAAAAACACATACTCTGTTGTCTGTAGTTAGATTTGCATGAAAACTTCACATGAATGTTTTTATTACATTAATCTGGAGCCTTTTTGCTGTACATCAGGAACAATGTAACAAAAAAACTTGTGCAATTCAAGTACTCCATGCAGCTAATTGTATTCCCAAAACCTGGCTATCTTTTTATTTTGCAAACAAAACCTGGCTAGCGAATGTACAGACAAAACCGTACTCTAGTAGAAATGATTTTGAGAAATCATTAAAACTTGTTATAACATAAATGTTAGATATATAGGGAAAATATTAGAAGTCTAGGCATCATAACTTGGCAGTATCGCTAAAACATTAATGACTCAAAATACCATGCACATAATCAGACATTTAATTTGTATTTGAAGTAAAGTACAACATTCAGTTTTTCTACATTAAAACATCAACAAATTTGACTCACTAATATTGGTTAACCTGTTAAAACATCTCTAAATTAAGCCTCCTGTAAAAACTTAATTTTACTTGTCTCCTCACTCTACAGAGGATAATCACGTCCAGAGCAGAGTGCTCATAGATAAAAATGAACACAACCGTTCTTTCCTAGATAAAACGTTAAGGATAGGACCATGCCAATTATGTTGTTCTATGAAGAATTTAATAGATGGAGAATATATCTTGCATCTCTTGCTCTAGTTTCTTCATTTGCCACCTTCCGCTGTGACAGCGGTCATCTGATTTGATTAAAACTACTATCAGTACACCTCCTCGTGTCCCATGTCAACAATCGTGATTGATTTACATTCACTATCTCAAGCAACTTAGCACAATATTTTTGTATACGCAACCTAAAGTAATAATATGTATTTATAGAACAAACGAGGATACAAACAATCTTGAAAAGCTCTATGTACAGCTGCTCCTCTCCCACGTCAACAATCATCAGATTGATTCACTTTCACTATCTCAACCAACTGGGAACAAAAGTAACAATATGTATTAGAGGAGCAAAAGGAAACAAATAATGATATTTTACTACCAAAATATCAGCAGGAGTTCAAAATCATGCATATGGACTTCTTTATCTTAACAGGGAAATGAAAACTCAAATAAAACGACTCTACCTCAAGGTCCTGAAGTGTGATTTGATATATAAAAAATTGGATGCTTTATGAGATGGTTGGTGGGAATACTAATCATTATGAACAGAAAGGTAAGCCTCGGCATGCAGAAACCAATACATATTGCCTTCGCAGTCCTTGGTTAATTTCTCTTCATGCTGAACGATGTTACCTCGAATAAGCTTTTTTCATCTGTGACGGAACATATATTCTATTTCTGATGACAGCAACCAAATGCGCATGGAAACCCATGTATACATATTGCAGATTGTGTATTCTAAAACTTTAGACAAATTAGTTCTACCCTCCATGTTGATACTACACGTTCTGAACATGAACATTTGTCTGTCCGATTAACCCAAGATCCACATCTCACCTCCAGAACTTTATCTCCGACAGTTTTTTATGCCGTGTAAAGAGGAAAAGCCGAAGCGATCTCTACCTTGGGCACCACTGCAGCTAGTGGCAAAGAAAGTGCCATCCTTGATTCCCACATCGTAGAGATATCTGTTGCAGTTTTGGACCTGCACCCTTTTTTTGGCTATGAGGTCGATTTCGCTAATCTCCCATGAGGTGCGAGCTCTGTTTCTTAAACATATTCACAATATCCACTGCACAATAAGAGAAAAACTATTTGTGCATTAGAAAAAAACTATACTGTAAATAAATACTGTGATTGATTTGTATTTCCTAAAGTGATAGGATATGTATATGCAGATTTGTTGCCTGCTGAAGAAGATAACACCAAAGTAATTTGTATTTATATCTAATATTCTGGTAGAGAATAATAGTTTATGACTGCACAATTACAGAAAAACGGCAGAAGGAATACGACCGACCAACATCATACCACTGACTATATTTTTCTATCTGAAAATTTGGTTGTTCTAATACTGTTGCTATTGAGCCCTGGACGAATTAGGAAGAACCTGATATGTTTCGAGGATAGAAACATACCGAACCTGAAATTCAAAATGTCGGCATATAACTTCTGTAAGAGATGAAAAAGATCATGCTAGAAGCAAAAATAACAGTACATCAAAGGTAATCATCACGGGATTTAATCAGGGATCAACCTAACTGGTTAGTTAGCAACTCATGACTGAAATTATTGACGCGCTTTTGAAGGCAAAAGATAAGACCGCAGGAATACCACTATGAAATTCTTGACCGGTGCTCCAGGAGGATGGGTTTGATGCCTCTTCGTAATTCACCCTGTCTAATGGGGCTTCAAATTCCTTCGCTTCGGAACATTGACTTTGGGAGGCTATCTAATGAATCCTCAAGAGCAAGGCATGAAGGACCAGTTGTGGAGGATAAGACAGAGATGGAGGAGCTCCATCGGTTGAGAAGATGAAGAGGGGGAATGTCGTGGAGGAGATGAGAAACTGTAGCAGGTCGTGCTGGTGAGGCCACGAAGTGCAAGTCCTCTAACAACTCGATGATGCCAAACAGCCAAAGTCTTTCCAGGTAAGGAGCGCACCGCAGGACGCAAGTATAGCCGCAACAGATTGCAGAGCCCAACCAGCTTCATCGCGTCCATGGCGGGCTCTGCGGTCAAGCGCGTCGCCACTACCTCCTTCATCCATCGCTTCAGCCAGGCGAGTGTCTCCTCTGCCCGCCGCTTCAGGTCAGAAGGGGGGGGGAGAATAGGGGCTGGAGCAAGAGAAGGGGGAGGGTAGAAGATGAAGAAAGGGGAGGAGAAGAGGGCCGTTCGGAGAGCCTGCGCGTAGCTGATGGCCAGGTTGTAGAGGCTGCGGCTATAGCCCTGCTTGTGAAAGCTTCTCTGTTTTATTCTATTTCTCTATTCGATAAAGAGTTCACCCAACACAAATGCGTCTCTTCCATGTCAGCGTGCCGCCGCCTCCCCATCGCCTCGCCGACGTCGGCTATCCGCAACGAACGAAGTGGAGCACATCCTGGACTATTATTGAAATTTGAAAGCCTCTTGCTGCTTGGAGCCTTCGCTTTTGATCTAGTGCTCACCTCTCTGGACCGTGTCGAGCGCTTTGGCGACCCCGTATTTGTTTTGTAACTGGATCCAAGTTCTGGTCGGCCATGGCATCATCGTAGGTTTTTTTCCAGTGATGGATTTGGACTAAGGAGACCAGGTCAGGTTCATGTAGTACGTCTGGGTCTTCTCACTCATAGAAAGGAAAAAACACACTTTTAAATCTTAGCCGTCAATCTTTATGACTAACATAAAATCAACGGATAGAAAATGATGACTTATGGAGAACTATGAAATCTCTTGTCCTTTATTATTAGGTAAAGATTTACGTATAACACGTGGTGTGGTGATGTACAATTGCATGGGGCTTATGTAAAAATATGTGATTGCATCCTTGTTAACTTTCCACAAATGCTTTTCGGGGAATTGTGTCAGCACTTCGAGAAATATTTGTAAGGGCCTTTAGTATATCCATGTCTAGCTTTCCGAAATAGCATGAGCACTTCCACAAATTTTTGTACTCCAATGCGGAAACACTGAGATCACTTCCAGAGTCATTGCATGTTAAAAAAAAGCAGTGCACTATCTCGTCTTCGTGTGTTGAAAAAGGTAAGCAACGCACGACCACGTCTTCGTGTGCCTCCTCATCTTCCTCTTCGGAATGGGGCACCATCAGATCATGGCTACGCGCTAATATTCGGCAGCCTCCTAGCCTCCCACCATGATTTAAGCGCTTGCCAAATCCCCTCTCCACACTACAAGGACCTGATATAAAGCAACACAAATTGTACAACATTTTAGCTGTACGTTGGAAAATTCACATTAGATACGGATATTAGGTTGCAGCGCAGATTTGCAGCTGTTAATCCTACCGTGGTACTACATATAAAAAAAGGAAAGGAGAGAGAGAGACACGCGAGAAATAGGGCCACGATACCCCTCATGTCTTCTAAATCGCCGCCAGCAACCGCCCTGTCTCCCTCCTCTGAACCACATCCGGCTCTACCCTCCACCCACCTTGAGCTCTGGAGGTTACCTGATCCACCGCATCCCCTACCCACCCATACCTCTCACATCCCATCTCTCTCTCTCTCTTCACGTGGCTCCTCGTTGCGCCACCTGTGGCGGCTGATTTAGGTGATGTCTGGAAAATCAAGGCATCGTGAAGCACAACTCGAGTTCCCCTCACACGGCAGCACCCTCCCATCTTGTTAAATATGGTGATGGCGGCCACCAAAACCCACACGCGACCTTCGCCCCATGGAGAGGGTATCGGGCGCCGGCTCCGACGCCAATAGCTATGTTGTCCTCCTTTCATCCGATGAGTGAATCCCCTCCATTGGCTTCGTCCTCTCCCCCCTCTCTCTAACCTCTGCTCTGCTCATCTCCTGTAGACAAGTAGGTATGCACCCTCGATTCTATTGCAGCTAATCTCTGTCAAAAAAATTGTCCCTTGTGTAATTCATTGACGAACACTAGTAGGCCTGCAGATAGACTTTTACATTCATGCAATGATTGCCATCCTTATTAGTAATTATTAGATATGAATGGATGATCAAAATTTAAAAAAAACTTATGCGCTCCTAACTCATCAATCCTTGTTAGATGAGTCAGTAATCCTTTCATTTCTTGAGCAGAGAAGCACTCCTTCATATATGCAGACCCCACATTAAATAGTCCATTTCAAGAGTTATAATATTTAAGGAAGGATCCGGTCTTAATAGGTCTATGTATGGAAGTTTTTCTAAGTTACTAATCAAAGTTTTCTGTTGCAATTTCACACTTTTCAGGAGTCTGATGGTCAGGTTATTTAGGTGGAGGTAGTAGATTGCTAATGGTGGGTTTCACATCCAGATCAAATACGAAAGGACGTGGACCTATTGTGGGAAGCACACACACCTTTGTTTTAGTGAGCAGGTTAATTAATAATCCACATTGTTTCCTCTATAATGTTGCTTTGATGCTGTCGATATGATTCAGAATGCTAATAAATAATTCTCCTAAGAAGCAATTTCAAGTAAATGGTATTAATGTTATTGGAAAGGCTTCGACAATTACTATTGGAGGTTTTCAACTCCCTGTACCTATTGCTAAAAGGAAATATGCAATACTTATCGTTGGGGATATGCATATCCCTGGTGGGTACTGGTCCCCTCACCCCCTCACTTATCCCTTTAGCCCACCTTGTCACCTACCTCCAGAAAACAAAACCACCATAGCTCAATCTCCAATGTTGTTGCTCTCAAAGCCGCGGATTTCGATCTCTTTGCTCGAAGCTCCGTTTCCAAAAATGTTTCGGGGGATTGCTCCTTGGTATGTGCTCCCCCACTCATCCAATTAGTTTTTGTTTTAGTAGTTTATTTTTAGAATAATTACCTACTCTTGGTGCTGCTGTATATGAGCTTGAATGTTGAGTTCTTGAAGTTCTAAGTAGTTTCAATGCTTGATATAGGCTCTAGGAATCCTTACGAGTAGTTGCTACCAATGTGTGAAGTTTTCTTACCTCTATTTTGTGACCCAAAAATTTGAGAAACTGTTTGCAAATAAAATGCATCTATTTAGGAGTTCATCAAGGATGAGGTCCTCTGAGGCATCATCAATTGTGAGCTCGATACGTCAATCCTATGCTGAGCCAAGTGAAAGCTCGATGCGGAATGCCAGTACAAAATCGTGCTTATGGTTGTGCCACGAGTTCATGATGGGTACGGGAATCAAGTAAGAAATCTGAGAAGTATGTTCACAACACCGAGCTCGCTCCCTTCATCGCAGATAAGTGCACTCAGCACCTCAACCTCATGGAGACGTTCACTAAGAAATTTAAATATTATTCCCATGAGTCCAGAGTTTCATTTAACATTTATAATAATGCCTTTACCATGCCTCTAGAAGAGTTTTGTGTTGCTTGCAAAATTCTATATTGGGGTTCGCTAGACGAACCCCCAAAATCTCAGTATGAGGCATTTCTGACTAGTCTGTGTTATGGTGAGGATAGGCGAGTAACTCAAGCTAGAATAAAAAGTTTACATTTTCCATCAATTCAATACTTTGCACTCTTTAATGCAAAATGCATCATGGGCAAACAATATTGTAGTGCTCTATGTGCCCCAGACTTGAGCCTCTTACACACTGCTTTAACCGAAATTAAACTTTATAATTTGGGAGCAATCATTGCACGAAGGTTGAATTGCAATGCTGATAGTGGTCATTTCTATGGTGAGATTTATGCCTCCTGAATAGGTAGGAAGTTAAACGTGGCACCTTGGCCTAATGATCCTATCTTGCCTACTCATTATTTAGACTTCGAGGCCATGAAGCGCCATAAGTTCCTTAAGGCTACAGACAATAACTATGCTTATAACCTAATGTTTAATAAGGAACCCATTGTACATGTTATTTTTCCTGCACCTACTCTCTTTGATTACTAGAATAAAGGAAGATACCATATTCTTGAGAGCGAGGCGCGCGAGTACAATGCGGTGGTCGAGGCTGCTCGTCAGGCTGCAGATGCCGCATCGAGGACCTCTATGAGCTATCACTCTGATTATTATCCAGGCTGAGGGTGGTGATTACCAAGCTAGGCCAAAAGTCTAAGCTTGGGGGTGTAATAGGCTGGTGATTACTAAGATTTCTAAATTCTTCTTTTACTTGTTGGGATATTTCCCGTGTAAATAGTTTTTCTTGTTTTTGTTTTTCTTTCTTTAATTTGCTTCTTTCAAGAAAAACAAAAAAACTCAAAAATATATTCAGTGTGTTTCTCTGAAGTTCTTTTCTTTTGTCGAGTCGTACGAGGAGAAGACCACGATGAAAAAGTTGAGTGGCTCTCTTATGCACTATCGTTGATGTAACATGGGGCCCATATTATTTTGTCTTCTCCTCTGAATAAATGTTTTTAGGTTCCAGTTTAGTCCACGACACTCTTGCACTATTATTATTTTCATATCATTCGGTCGTGCAAGTGAAATGCAATAATGATGATATTTGATGAAGTGACTATGGCAAGGAAAAGCAGGTACGAACTGAACTTGTTTTTGTTTTTGTAAATATGTTTAAATCGGTATCCTTGATTCAGCTTGTCATGATTAAACATGTTTATGATGACAATTAGATATTATAGTCGTTCATGCCATGCTTAAGTAGCTAGGAGTGGATAATGATTTATCTTGGATGTTAACATGTACTAAAAATGGTTGTGATGTAGTACGATGATATGGTATCCTCCTCTGAATGTTTCAAGATGCTTGACTTGGCACTAATACGTCTCCAACGTATCTATAATTTTTGATTGTTCCATGCAATTATATTAGCCATCTTGAATGTTTTATAAGCATTAATATGCTATTTTATATCATTTTTGGGGACTAACCTATTAACCTAGTACCCAATGCCACTTGCTCTTTTTTCCTTGTTTTTGTCTTTTACATAGAATCAATACTAAACAGAGTCCAAATAGAACGAAACTTTTTGACAATTTTTCTTGGACAACAAGACACCTAGGAAGCTTTGAGAGGAGGCAAAAAAGACCACGAGTCCATAAGCCCTAGGGGCGTGCCCGGGGGGGCGGCGAATGGGGGGCGCCCCTAGACGTGTGGCCCTCTCATGGCTCTTCTAACCCTAAGTCTTGCTCCATAAATACCCAAATATTCCCTCTGGACCATAGGGCACACCAAAAATACTTTTTCGCCACTTCAAGCCTCTGACCTCGTGAGAATACATCTTGGGGCCTTTTTCGGCACTCCGTTGGAGGGGGATTCAATCACGGATGGCCTCAACATCAACCTTGTTGCCCTTCCAATGATGTGTGAGTAGTTTACCACATACCTACGGGTCCATAGCTAGTACCTAGAGGGCTTCTTCTCTCTCTTTGATATTCAAGAAAATGTTCTCCTCGATGTTCTGGGAGATCTATTCGATGTAAACTCTTTTGCGGTGTGTTTGTTGAGATTCGATGAATTGTGGATTTATGATCAGATTATCTACGAATATTATTTGAGTCTTCTCTGAATTCTTATATGCATTATTAAAATAGCTTTGTATTTCTCTTCGATCTATCGATTTGGTTTGGCCAACTAGATTGGTTTTTCTTTTAATGGGAGAGGTGCTTTGTGATGGGTTCAATATTGCGGTGTCCTCACCCAGTGATAGAAGGGGCAACGAGGCATGTATTGTACTATTTCCATGAAGGATAAAAAGATGGGGTTTATATAATATTGCTCGAGTTTATCCCTCTACAGCATGTCATCTTGCTTAAGGTGTTACTTTGTACTTATGAACTTAATACTCTAGATGAAGACATGAGTCAGTGGATGTGTGGAGTAATAGTAGTAGATCCAGGCAGGACACGGTCTACTTGTCACAGATGTGATGCCTCTATTGTTGATCATTGCCTTAGAAATCGTCATAACTTTGCGCTTTTCTATCTATTGCTCAACGGTAATTTGTTACCCACCGTATACTTTCTTCGAGAGAGAAGCCTCTAGTGAAACCTATGGCCCCGGGTCTACTTTTATCATATTATTTTCAGATCTATAAAATCAAAAACACAAAAATACCTTGCTGTAATTTATTTACTTTTATTTGTTTTACATCTATCTCTATAAGATCTCACTCTTACAGTCTTGCTAGTGACCATGAAGGGATTGACAACCCATTTTTCCCGTTGCGTGCAAGTGTTTGTTAGGTTGTGGAGGTGCATCTATTGGTGACTTGCTCCATCACCCTTTCCTCTTCAAGGGAAAAAATCAAAGCAAGCTCAAGAAGTAGCAGGAAGAATTTCTGGCTCCGTTGTCGGGGTGGTTCTACATCAAGCCTACCAAATACCTATCATAAACTCTCATTTATTGCACTTACATTATTTTCCATTTTCCTCTCGTTTTCATCTCCTCCACTTCTAAAAAGTTTTCAGAAAAACACAAAAATATGTGCCTTTTTCTGTCTGTCTTTTTGTTTGCTTATTTGTGTGCTAGATTGCTTTGCCATCAGGTCTGAATCTGGGGAGGTTATCATTTCTAGTAATAATTTGGAGAATTTTTTTGATGAATTTGCTAAAGATAACCCTTTCGAAAAGGGTTCTACTATCATGCGCACTAAAAAAACTATGTGTGGTAGCGGTAATATTATAGGAAAAGGTGTTATTCAAGATTTCTTTACTTGTGTCACTATGTTACCTATGCTAGGAGGGTGAATCCTTAACAAAACTAATAGTTTCACCGATGCAATATCCTTACTTATAGTTGAACTTGAAAGACAATTTGTTCACATGCATCAATGCATACAAAGGATCCTCCTAGAATTCTCCAATATTCCTGATCCTTCTGTTAAGCGTGTCACCACTATATTTCGAGCATATGAATTTGGGAATATTATGAAAGAGGCACGTGAAACATTTGCTCATTACAATATAAATTTTGGTTGCCCTCCTATAGAGGAGATTCTTTTTAATCAAGGAGAAATTAGGAGATTGCAATCTCCAGATTATGGTGCTTATAATGAAAACCTAAGGAAAATGGTTCCTCCTGATGTATTGAATTATAAGATTTCTGAACTTAGTGAAAATTTTGCTATACAAAATAATGTATTAGAGTTTGTGCTTACAGACAAACTTAGGGAGTTTAATCAAAGGAATGTTTATAATAAAGAGATAATTATCAAATATAAAGTCCTAAAAGAGGAATTTATTCCTCCCAAACTTGATCTCATGGATCCTTATCCAATTAAATTTAGCCCTTTTATTATTTTTGCTCGCCACAAAGGAAACTGGCAGCTGAAAGGAGGGAATATGAGACAAGCATGGATGATCTCCCTCACTTCTATTACAATATCTAGATCTATGCATTATGTCTAGCTAGGGGCGTTAAACAATGGCGCTTGTTGGGAGGCAACCCAAATTTTTTTTTTTTTTACACTTTTGTTCCTATTTTGCAATAAATATATCTTCTAGTCTCTGGTTAGAGGTTGTTTTATTAGTTTTTGTGCCAAGTAAGACCTTTGGGGTGATTTGGAAGATAGTAGATTGGTTTTGCTGAAAAACAAAAACTTTTGCGTCTAAAAACAAAATTATCTGTGATTGGTGGAGCATGATAAAATTCAATTTTTTACACAATACTGGTATACAAATTTCCCACATTTCTCTAATTTTTTAGAAGTTTTAGAGGTTCAGAGGTTGTAAATCAATTCGCATCTTTACAGACTGTTCTCTTTTAGGCAGATTCTGGTTTGTTTGTGTTGTTTGCTTATTTTGATGAATTTAGGAGCCGTATCATGGAGAAGTTGGAATACAATAAATATAACACAAATATAAAATTATAATGAGTTCACAACAATGCGTAAAATTACGGTTTGGATTTGTTTTAATAACGGATCTCACGAGTTTTCTGTTGAGTTTTGTGTTGTGAAGTTTTCAAGGTTTGCATGAAATTTTGATGGACTATGGAATAATGAGTGGAAAGAGCCTAAGCTTGGGGATGCCCAAGTCACCCCAAGATAATATTAAAGGATAACATAGCATCTAAGCTTGGGGATGCCCTGGATGGTGTCCCCTCTTTCGTCTTCAATCTATTGGTATTTTACTTGAGACTATAATTTTATTCACTACATGATATGTGTTTTGCTTGCACCGTCTTGTATGATATGAGTCTTTGCTTCTTAGTTTGCCACAATCATCCTTGTTTTACACATCTATTGAGAGGGACACACATTAATCGTGAATTTATTAGAATACTCTATGTGCTTCACTTACATGTTTTGAGCTAGGTAGTTGCTCTAGTGCTTCACTTATATATTTTTAGAGCACGACGGTAGTTTTATTTTGTAGAAATAGATGAACTCTCATGCTTCACTAATATTATTTTGACAGTCTCGAAAACAACATGGTAATTTACTTGGGTTATGAATTTAGTCCTAATATGATGGGTATTCAAGAGGGATATAATAAAAACTTTCATAAAGAGCATTGAATATATGAGAATTTTGCTTCTTTGCAATTTTTTTGACACATGAAGTGGTAATATTAGATTCTGCTAGTAGTAAATTGTGGAATAATAAATATACTTTTGTTAAGGTTTGTGATTCCCGTAGCATGCGTGTATGGTCTTCCCGTTATGTGATGAAGCTGGAGCACAATTTATCCTTCATTGTCTTCCTTCGTGCGAAAGTCGGGAGCGCGCGATGGTTAACTCCTACCAACCTCTCCCATAGGAGAGTGCATAGTAGTACTTTTCTTCGAGGGCTAATAATTTTTTTTGCAATAAGTATGTGAGTTCTTTATGACTAATGTTGAGTCCATGGATTATATGCACTCTCACCCTTCCACCATTGCTAGCTTCTATAGTACCACCCAAATTTCGCCGGTATATTAAACCCACCTTATACCTTCCCTCAAAACAAGCACCATACCTACCTATTATAGCATTTTCATAGCCATTCCGAGATATATTGCCATGTAACTCCACCATTCCGTCATTATGACTTTTTACCTTGAGCTGTAATTTTTGAGTTGGAAGTAAATAAAAGTGTGATTATCTCCATTATTAGAGCATTGTCCCATGTGAAGTTTATAAAATAAAAGAGGCCAAAGAGTCCAAATAAAAATAAGAGGCCAAAGTGTCCAAAAGAAGAGAAAAAGAAGAAAATAGAGAAAAAGAGAGAAGGGACAATGTTACTATCCTTTTCCACACTTGTGCTTCAAAGTAGCACCATGTTCTTTATGATAGAGAGTCTCCTATATTGAAACTTTCATATATTACTAGTGGGAATTTTTCATTATAGAACTTGGCTTGTATATTCCAATGATGGGCGTCCTCAAATGCTTGAGGTCTTCATGAGCAAGCAAGTTGGATGCACACCCACTTAGTTTTCTTTTTGAGATTTCATACACTTATAGCTCTAGTGCATCCGTTACATGGCAATCCCTACTCACTCACATTGATATCAATTGATGGACATATCCATAGTCCATTAATTTTCCTAGTTGATTTCAGACTTTCTCCCTTCTTTTGTCTACTACCACCTTCTATTCCACTTATAGTGCTATATCCATGGCTCACGCTCATGTATTGCGTGAAGAGTTGAAAAAGCTCAAGCGCATTAAAAACTATGAACCAATTGCTTGGATGACACAGGGGTAGTGCATGATTTATACTTTGTGTTGAGAAGAGGGGGCATAACTAGACTATATGATTTTGTAGGGATAACTTTCTTTATCCATGTTATTTCAAGTTTCATGATTTTTATTTTTTGTATGTTTGAAGTATTATTATTTTTATGTCAATGTTAAACTTTTGTTTTGAATCATATGGATCTGAAATATTCATGAAAAAATAAGAGAGATTACATTGATAAGTATGAAAGGTAGCATTCCCCATCAAAAATTATGTTTTTATCATTTACATACTCGAGGACGAGCATGAATTAAGCTTGGGATGCTTGATACGTCTCCAACGTACCTATAATTTTTTATTGTTCCATGCTATTATGTTATCAATCTTGAATATTTTATATGCATTAATATTCTATTTCATAATATTTTTTGGGACTATCCTATTAACCTAGTGCCTAGTGCCAATTGTTGTTTTTCCCTTGTTTTTGTCTTTTACGGAAAATTAATACCAAACGGAGACCAAATGGAAATTACTTCTTGACGATTTTTCTGGGACAACAAGACACCTAGGAAACTTCAGAGGAGGCTAGAAGACCCACGAGGAGGCCACATGCCCTAGGGTCACGCCCCAGGGGGTGCCCCTAGGTTTGTGGGCCCCTCGTGGCTCTTCTAAACCTAATTCTTGCTCGATAAATACCCAAATATTCCCTCTGGACCAAAGGGCACTACAAAAATTCTTTTCCACCGCCGCAAGCCTCTGACCTCATGAGATCCCATCTTGGGCCTTTTCCAGTACTCTGCTCGAGGGGGATTCGATCACGGAGGGCCTCTACATTAACCTTGGTGCCCTTCCAATGATGTGTGAGTAGTTTACCACAGACGTACAGGTCCATAGCTAGTAGCTAGATGGCTTCTTCTCTCTCCTTGATCTTCAATACAATGTTCTCCTCGATGTTCTTGGAGATCTATTCGATGTAATCTTCTTTTGCGGTGTGTTTGTTGAGATTCGAAGAATTGTGGATTTATGATCTCATTATATATGGATATTATTTGAGTCTTCTCTGAATTCTTATATGCATGATTAAGATAGCTTTGTATTTCTCGCCGATCTATTGATTTGGTTTGTCCAACTAGATTGGTTTTTCTTGCAATGGGGAGGTGCTTTGTGATGGGTTCAATCTTGTGGTGTCCTCACCAAGTGACAGAACGGAAGGCGAGGCACATATTGTATTGTTGTCATTAAGGATAAAATGACGGGGTTTATATCGTATTGCTTGAGTTTATTCCTCTACATCATGTCATGTTGCTTAAGGCGTTACTCCATTCTTATGAACTTAATACTCTAGATGCAGGCATGAGTCGGTCGGTGTGTGGAGCAATAGTAGTAGATGCAGGTAGGAGTTGGTCTACTTGCCACGGACATGATGCCTATATTCATGATCATTGCCTTAGATATCGTTATAACTTTGCCCTTTTCTATCAGTAGCTCAACAATATTTGTTTACCCATCATATGCTTTCTTCGAGAGAGAAGCCTCTAGTGAATCCAATGGCCCCCGGGTCTAATTTTATCATATTATTTTCAGATCTATAAAATCAGAAACACAAAAATACTTGCTGCAAGTTATTTACTTTTATTTGTTTTACATCTATATCTATTAGATCTCACTCTTGCTAGTCGCATTGTGTGCATCTGTTTGCTAGTTTGTGTAGGTGCATCTATCGGGGACTTGCTTATGCCTGCTATTGGAATGATACATTGGTTCTTAACTGAGGGAAAATACTTATCTCTACTTTGCTACATCACCATTTCCTCTTTAAGGGAAAAATCAACGCAAGCTCAAGAAGTAGCAGGCTCATGTTCACGCATGTAGTTGAATCAAAACCAACGTAGCCTCCATGATATTTATGTTCAAGGTGTCTATATCGTACTCATGATAGTATTTAATGGTAATTATTCTCAATGCATCATTATGACAGTTTTCGCTCTCTAGTTGGTCGCTTCTCAACCTAATTGCTAGCCCTCACCTGTACTGAGCGGGACTACTACTTGTGCATCAAAATCCCTACACCCATGTTGTTCTAGATGAATCCACCATATCTACCTATATGCGGTATTACTCTATCGTCCTAAGTAAATTTGCATGTGCCACCTCTAAATATTCAAATGAACATCTGTTTTGTGTGCCCGTACTTCTCATGGAGCGACATGGGGTGGTCAGTAACTTCCATGCTAAATGGGTTATTCTCGTGATGAGTGTTTATTAACTCGTCCTTGCACAAGAGGGTCTGGTAATAGGGATGCCCAGACCGACAAAAAACAATAATAATAATTAAACCAATTGTTGGTATGGAGGGCACTCGAGGATTCAGCTAGCCATGGCTTGTGTTTGTTGGTGGAGGGGGAGTGAAACTTTTACCTCTTGGGAACCACAACTAATTTGCTTAGCATGGAAGATATCGAAAACTCTTGGTCGTAACGTTGACAGGAAAGGTATACCTCCCAAAATTATATTTATTTTTGATTTAAGCTTTGAGCTCTGGCACCTCTACAAATGCTTGCTTCCCTCTGCGAATGGACTATCCATTTACTTTTTAAGATGAGTCATCACCTTCTCAAATAAGCACCAGACCTGAGAGCACTATTGTCATTTTTATGCATTGGGTATAGTTAATGTTGGGTGTTAGCATGACTGGGTCTCTTCTACCATGAATTACAATGTCTAGGTGTTGCTTGAACTTTGGAGGTGCTCTGCATTTATGTTTTGCGGTCTCAGAAAGGGCTAGCGAGATACCATTATTGTCATATTATATCATGATCTTTTTGACAAACTGTTGACGTTTGAGAAAATATATTATTGCTCGCTAGTTGATTATGCCATTGATATGAATAAATATTATTTCTAAGAGTTATTACTTGCATGGTTAGTTATGATCTTGGCTGAAAACTTGGATATTATTTAAGCATATATATGTAAACAAGAATAAAAGAGTTCGTAAAAGTTTTTCTTTACCACTTTCAGTTTCTCAACTGAATTGATTGAGGAAAAGCAATGAGTTAAGCTTGGGGGAGTTGATACGTCTCCATCGTATCTACTTTTCCAAAACCTTTTGCTCTTGTTTTGGACTCTAATTTGCATGATTTGAATGAAACTTAGCCGGACTGACGATGTTTTCAGCAGAACTACCATGATGTTGTTTTTCTAGAGAAATAAAAGTTCTAGGAATTGGAAGAAACTTTTTAGAGAATTTTTATGGAATAAAAGAAAAATACTGGAGCAAATAAGTACCTGAGGGGGGCTGCTGTCCACTAGACACTAGGGCGCACCACCCCGTCCAAGCGCACCCTGGTGGGTAGTGGGGCCCACGAGGCCCTACGACCCTAACTCCGCCACTATCTTTACCTAATATTAAAGGGTGATTGTTTCTTCACTTTTTTGGTCATATGGGCGAACCCACATGAATTTTTGTCCGTCATTCGTTTTCTCGTTGGTCCCGATTTGTTTTCTGCGAAAGAAAAAATTAAAGACACACATAGCCCCGATGGGCCGGCCCATTAAATACAGCTCCTGCACGAGTGAAAAACAGTCCAAGGAAAAAGAGTATTGCACCTGGAGGACTCGAACGTGGGCACTCAAGCTGGAATGCTCAGAAAGCCAACGACTTGACTAGACAAACGCTTATGTTTACATGGCAGCGTGACGTATTAAATTAAACTAGCAGGCATGCAAGATACTGAGAGCAAAAGAATTTCTTTCTTTCTTTTTTGCAAAAAATAGAATATATTTTAGAACGAACATATTTTGCAAAGTTGTACAAAAAAATTTAAATTCGAGCACTTCAAAAAATAACCATTTTTTTAACCTGAATATTTTTTAAACATGTTTATTTTTAAAAGAAAGAGGAACTATATTGGATTTTTTTAATTTGCACACATTTTTTAAAACACAAAAAAAATTGAACTTTGATTTCGAAAAGGCAAAGATTTGTTAAAAACATAAACATTCTTGAAAAAGGGAGGAACCATAGCTAACTTTTTTTAAATATGTACCTACGAATAAAACTGAGTGAATTTTTGAAATACACCCATAGATGCATTGTTTCAGTTTAATTTATTAAACTAGGAGTATGGAAGGAAACCTTTTCTTCGCCACCTCCTCATGTACGACCAGTCTAGCTCGGCCCGGTGACAACGGCCACAATGCATGAGGAGTCCAACTAAGACTTCATTGTCTATCTGACACAAACTACTCAATTTATATGATAGCACGGGCATACATTATGTGCAGTAGCTTTTCCTAATATATAGTGGGATGATAAAAAAAATCTTTGTTCAAAGCTCTTGATCTCATCGGACACGAAGGAGGCTCAAGGACCTGGCCAACCTTGGTTAGTGACAACTGGTACTGCGACCGCTAGTGACAAGGACAACCAAGAGGACAAGCGGAAACATGTGTGTGATGTCATATTGAAATGGAGAATGTGGACCTGAGGACGAGGTAATAGTCATGTTAATTATGCTAGGGGAACGAGGACGAGGTCTTTAGCCATGCTTAGTGGGTAAGGACGTGTGGGCGATGTTTCCTTGCATTGCAATTTCCGGGCATATTTGCTAGTAAATTCCTATTTTTGGAGAAAAAATAGGAGAGGAAGTTTCATTGCGTTTTACGATACGGAGCCCCAGTCACCTCCTTTTCTTCATCGGGAGGCTAGATCTGGAGTCCGTTTGAGGCTCCGGAGAGGGGGATCTTTCGTCTTCGTCATCTCCAACCACCCCCATCACCAATTTCATGATGCTCACCGCCGGGTGTCGGGGAAACTGTCCACCACGAGCACCTATGGGAACGGAGC
This sequence comes from Secale cereale, assembly GCA_902687465.1. Lineage (NCBI taxonomy): Eukaryota > Viridiplantae > Streptophyta > Magnoliopsida > Poales > Poaceae > Secale > Secale cereale. Next base: position 828,504,132 of record LR738715.1, on the reverse strand, counting down.
CCCTTGTTCGTGCGGTAAGGGAGCGGAGGGAGCACAAAGAGCAGATCGTAGAGCTCACGCAGGCAGTTTACCCAGGTTCGGGCCGCGCGGACGCGTAAAACCCTACTCCTGCTTAGATTGTATTGAGTGTTGGAGCTCGGGAGCTTGAAGAACTAACTACACCGAGTGAATGAGCGATCTAGGTTCCGAACCCCCTCTACGTTGTGCATGGGCCTCCTTTTATAGCCCAAGGGGTCACCGACAGGTGTCACGTAGAGGAGGAGGGTAGAAATGTAACTCTGGTGGTAGTTGTAACAGTGCGGGAATAGTGGAGGAACAGTGGATGAATAGTGGTCATCACCTACTTTGACAGTGGGGGAGAAGAGCATTAAATGCCCGTCACCGTCGACCCCAAAAGTGCCCGCCCTTGCGTCTCCGTTTGCCACGGCGATGGCTTCGTCACCGTGTAGTGCCACCGTGTCCCCCAGGCTGCACAGCCATCCGCCACGCGTCCCTGGAATGGCCCCAGGACGACGCGTGGTTCGATGAGCTGGAGCGCGGGCACACAACGTAACTCTCCCCGGCAAGCACCTTGCCGGGGCTTTGACCTTGCCGGGCCCTGGAGCTTGCCGCTCCCCGGGCCCTGCCGGGGCGCAGAGTGCGCCGAGGCATGTCTTCTGATATGCAGTCTTCTGGTCTTCCTGGCAAGCTCCTCTTGCCAGGGTCTTGTGCTAGTGAGGTAATCTTGAGCCTGGGACGGCCTTCCCGGCAAGCTCCACTTGCCGGGGTCTTGATCTTCTGTCTTGTATACTTTGTTTTTGAATGGCTTCATATGGATCAGAAAATGTCTCCGACGAGCACGTGGTAAGCCCTGCCGCGGGAAGCTGCTACTGCCCGTGCACAAGTTGGGGTACTGAGGTACCCCTACCTTAGTACACCGACAGGAGCCCCCGGGCCTGGGCCACACACGGTGCCGAGCGCTGTTGGGCCAGGCCCAAAACAGTGCACGGGCACGCGCGGCCCACGGCACGCCGAATCCCCTTCCGCATCCGCCGCGTCCCTCCGTAACGGCACGCGTCGATTGCGGCGTCGTGGGAGGGAACGTGGCCACGTTCTTTAATGAGAAATGCGGAGCGTCCCCCACTTCCCCCTTAAAAGCAGAGGAAGCAGGGGCCGTTACCTTACTTCGTCTTCATTGCTTCTTCCATCTCCAGAAATTCCCCTCTGCGCTCCGTCTCCACACCTCCTCCGCCGTCTCTCGCATCTGCGGCGCCGCCGGACTCCTTGCTTCCCCTTCCCTCGCCGCCTCCGCCATGGCCCCGAAGACCGAGAAGGCGAAGGCGGAGAAGGCCAAGAAAGAGAAATCCGAGCAGGCGGCGAAGCTTGCTCTCCTGCGGAAGAGGAATGTCGTCTTCGCGCCAAGGCTCGGCGCGCGGGAGCTCCGGAACAAGTACTACCTGTTCTGGGCCAAGAAGACCAAGGCGCATCCTCGGACCAGAGTTTACCCCGCCGCCGCCAAGGATCTGTACCCCGGCGGGTATTTCTTCTTCGCTGTCTTCTTCCACTGCGGCCTTTGTCCTCCATTCTCTGAATTTTTCTGTGATATCATGAACACCTACAACCTCCACCTTTTAGACTTCACCCCCAACGCCATCCTTACGATGGCGGTTTTCGCACATCTGTGCGAAAACTACATAGGGATCTATCCCAACGTAGCGCTCTTTAGGCATTTCTTTACGCCTAGAGTAGAGGCCGGCGCTCCCCTCTCTGGGGGTATCTCTTGGGTCTTCCACTTGAACAAGAAGGAATCCTATCTGTAAGGGGAGCTCCGCGACAAGTGGGAGGAGTGGCGCGCAGATTGGTGCTGGATAATTGAGGACGAGCCGCAACCTTTCACCGCGCCGCGCACAACTGCTATAGTGCGCGGCAGGGACTGGAGTGATCTGGACGCGGACGACATCAAGCTCAACGTCGCCCTTGTCAGAGTTCTTCGTCTCCGGGTAGCCAAGTTGACCATCGGAGAAGTAGGGGCAGACTTCCTCCGCCGTCGCATTGCCCCTTTACAGGAGAGGTAAAGGCCAGCATGGGAGTACGGCAATGCGGCGGACGTTATGAGACTGCGCCCAGGACTGAACTTCAATTTCACGTCGCTGGAGCTGAAGGGGATGGTCCGGGAGCTTTTTAAGCATGACCCGGCCCACCCGGAGTGGTTTAGAGCTCCCCGGGGAGTGGTGCCTCTATGCAACAGCACGGCCTGGGACTCCTTGCGCGCAATGATGCCCGCATGTGATTCGCACGGCGTCGACCCCACATGGATAGTGCCCACGCCGGATGCCATCATGGGCTTCTTCAACAACTTGGTGGAGGTGCCGAAGAACAAGGAGGAGATCAAGGGTCTCACCCGGGCCACCACTGAGCGGGAGATTGCTTATATCGCTTCCCGGGTAGAAGAGGCCGCCGCAGCCGCAGCGGCAGGAGAGTTCGGGTTCACAGTTGAAGAGGTAGAGGCTGCGGAAGCGTCGTGCCAAGCAGAGGAGGCGGAGATCCGCAGGCTGCTTAAGCTTCCGCCCGACGAGCTCGCCGGGGTCCCCTCCCTGAGGTATGCTGGGATCCCCGGGATCGTGAGCGAGGCCGCCGCGAGGGGCGATGTTGCCGGAGGAAGCAGAGGTGCCGGAGGGAGCGGAGGCGCCGGAGGGAGCACGGCCGCAGGGCGGGGTGCTGGGTCCAGCGAGCTGGCCGAGGAGGAGGAGGGGGAGGACGCCGGGGCCGGCGAGGACTCCGGTGGGTCTCTGGGGCTCAACGACGACGCCTCCTCTTCTTCGGAGACCTCCCCGCCTCGGGCAAGTCCTAGGCGCACACCGTTGAAGCGCCTCCACAAGGCGACGGCGACGACGAGGGCGCAGGCGCCCCGACAACAACCTGCTCGCCGGGCGGCGCGAGCTACCCGGGGGAGCCAATCCGCGACGGGAGCGCCCAGCGCACCAACTGCGGCGGAGGCGCCCCGCACACAGGCTACGGCGGAGGCGCCCCGTACGTCAGCGCCAAGTGGAGGAGGGTCTTCTCAGAGCGGAGCAGCTGCTCCGCCTGCTCCCCGGGCCTCGGCGTCCACAGGGGCCGGGTCTTCGCAGCCCCCAGCCCCGGGGACCGCCAAGCGCCCGAGGGAGCCTTCTCCTCCTGCTCCTCGCGCGGACGCGCCTCAGGTGGAGTTTGATTTCTCCGCCCTCAGCGACGACGACGAGGAAGAGGAGTAAGTGCTTGAAGCTTTGTATCTTCTTTAATTCTGTCTTGATTCCTACGTTGATGATTCTGATCTTGTTTCTGATTTGCTTGCAGGACCCTGGCCCAGCGGATGGCGAAGAGGGCCAAGGTTCCCGTGGTTGAGGTCGAGGACGACTCGCCTGTCGCGGTGACAGGGGACGCGCCGGCGACGAGCTTGCCGGACCCAAGCGCTGCCCCGAGGAGCAGCCCCCAGCGCAGCTCCAAGAGCAGGCCCCAGCGTAAGTCTGGTTTTGAACTTTCCGCTCGTCGGGCGTGCCTGAAGTTTTTGGCCTTGTACTAACATCTTGTTGCTCTGTTTTGTCTTGATTGTCTTGTGCAGAGGTGGAGCCGCAGCCACAGGGGCGCCCGGAGACTACTCCCGAGGAGCCGCAAGCCCCGCCAAGGGCGAACTCCCCGGCGAGGGAGAGCGCTCCGCCAAGGGCGGGTACTCCGCCAAGGGCGAGCAGCCTGGCGAGGGCGGCCACCCCGCCAAGGGAGAGCTCCCCGGCGAGGGAGCCTGTCGTTGACGCAGTCCGCGAAAGTAAGTCTTGCAACCTCGTCTTCTTGGACTTGTCTTTTTTGGATATTTGCTTGAACTTTTTCTTTTCTTCTTCTTCTATCAGATCCTCCTCCCCCGGAGCGGATGGAGACGGAGGCCGCCGTCGAGGAGGAGACGGGCGGCGGCGACGGCAACGCCACTGCTACTGATAGCATGGCGGGAGCCGACGAGCCCGCCGCGGAGGAGACTGCTCCAACCGCAGATGCTGCGGCCGGGGAGGAGGACGGCGACCGCACTGCCGGCCCGGAGGCGGCAGGAGCGTCGAGCGCTGCACCGACCGCCGACCCCTCCGCCGGAAAGGAGCAGTCGGGCTTCTACCTTGAGGCCCCCAACGGCGTCTTCATTCAGGTGCCGTGGGGATCCTCGTCGCGAGCCCCCGTGGAGGGAGAGGCCTTTGATGGAGAGGTCCTCGCCTCCGCGGGGCTGAAGATTGTCGAGGCGCCGGGCGGGAGTGACGAGCCCGAGGAAGAGAAATTGCTTCACCGGCTCCTGGCCCTTTACCGGGCCAGGCAGGCGAAACTTGAGTCTCGGGAAGCCCTCACCGCGAAGGCCGCAGCAGATATGGAGAAACGCGCCGCGGAGCTCCGCGCCGCCAACCAGGCGGCCCTCCGCGACTTGGCGGAGGAGCGCGAGAGGCTTGGTGGAGAGTACCAAGAGTGGCTCCTGGAGAAGGCCGAGGCCGAGGAGCAACAGCGACTCGCCGGAGAAGCGCTGTCCCAGCGAGAAGGAGCGCTCAACGAGCGGAAGGTCGACCTCGATTCTCACGAGGAAGACCTTACCGCCCGGGAGCAGGCTCTTGGCGGAGAGCTGAAGGAAGCAAAGGCCGCCGCAGCCACCGCGGAGACCGCCAAGAAGGACCTCGAAGCTAAGGTGGTGCAGCTGGAGGAGTACCTGAAGGCGAGCACGGAGAGGGTCACCGCGCTCAACATAGAGCGCGAGAAGGATGCCCATACCAACTCAGAACTCCAGGTATGCCTCTCCAAGCAGGGCGACGAGCTGAAGGCTGCCAAGGACTCAATTGCAGATCTGGAGCTGAAGGTCTCCACGCTGAAGGATTCTCTTGACGCCGTCCGGGACCGCGAAACCAAACTGAAGGACGAGCTCCGCCAGGAGCGAGGCCTGGTGGAGAGCGCTGCCACTTCAGCTGACAACTTCCGCCGGACCGTCGAAGTATCGACCGAAGACCTGGTGGCTTCTGCCGCTGCCATCGACAAGGAGCTGATGGCAATGAGGGTGGAGCGCCTCATATACTCTCCGGATCCAAACCTCCCCCACAGCGCCAAGCTCAGTCTTTTCTTCAGAGGGATCGCGCCGGCGCTCGTTCGTCTTCAGGAGAAGCTTCCCGCGCAGCTGGCCGAGGAGTCGCGCCAACTCTGCGTGGGAACCTTGGAGCGCGTTCTGACGAAGATAGTGTACCGCAATCCTGGTATAAATCTCGTCAACGTTCTCCGCAGCTTGCCGGCCGACGCGGATATGGAGGCGCTGAAGGGGCAGGTCGCCCACATCATCGCCAAGGTTAACAAGATCTCCAGGCGTGAGGGCGATCGCGTGGATTAGGCCTCCTTTTCTTTGTTTCTTTTGCTGCTGCATAGTGTGCCATGGACATAAACTTATTAGTCATTGCGACAAGTTACCCTTTGTAATATATTATCTTATTTTGATCAATTGATGCAATGTTATCTCCCTTGCTTTGATCCTTTACTTTGTATGCTTTTAACCCCGCGTTTCTAGGGAACTCGCCGGCAAGGGGCCCTTGCCGCAAGCGCTGAGTGCTGGACTCTGAGCAGCCTGCTGGCCAAGGTCTTACCGGCAAGTAACCTTGCCGCAGCTAGTCGCGACGCACTTAGCTTGCTGAGCGAACTCGAAAACGAAGCAAGGGCGCGACACTTGTCGCAGCTCACTTAAGTCGTTGAGCGTACTCGAAAACAAGATAAGGGTGCGGCTAGCCACGGGTAGGTTCCTCCGTGCACAGGTTTTCCATACAAAGCGTGGTTGTTCAAGGAAGATAACTAAAAATTTAAAAATTTGAACTGCTCAAATTCTGGTAACTTAGCTTTCGTATATTGCTTGCTTCCCAGACAAGGCATCTCTTTCTTGAACAGCACTTGGTTTGTCCTCCATCTCCTTCCCCCCCCCCCGGCAAACTTGTGCGCGAGGAACATTCCTTCTGCTTAAGAGGGGAAGAAAAAGAGGAGGGAAAACAAGTATAGGGACTTTTGGCGTGCTAATGCTTACCGGGTACTTGTGTTGCACAAGATGCCAAACAATGCATGCAAATAACGAAGAAAAGCATGGAGAAGGCAAATAGTGCAAAACGCAAAAAGCTTTACTGATGCACGGGATCTGGGCCCGGCTTTGTACAAAGGATTACATGCGACTACGGCAAAACTCGTACAAAAGGTGGTTGCCAGAGCGGATCACGGCAACCGCGCCTTATGGGTGAAACTTGCAAAGATGCTCTATGTTCCAGGAGTTGCTCACCGGTAAGCCTTCTTCGGTCTCAAGGCGGACAGCGCCGGGCCTTGTGACTTGTCTCACCCGATAAGGGCCTTCCCACTTCGGCGTCAACTTGTTGGAATTCTTGGTGGACTGAACACGACGAAGAACAAGGTCGCCTTCCTCGAGACTCCTGGCTTTAACCTTGCGGCTATGGTAGCGGCGCAAGGCTTGCTGGTATCGAGCAGCTCGTACAGCAGCCTGGAGACGTTCCTCCTCGAGGAGCAATGCATCGTCTTGTCGCAGTTGCTCTTGCTCGAGCTCATCATAAGCGAGCACGCGAGGAGATCCGTATACGAGTTCCGTGGGGAGAACTGCCTCTGCTCCGTAGACTAGAGCAAAGGGTGTCTGTCCGGTGGCTTGACTTGGCGTCGTTCTGATCGACGAAAGAGCCGCCGGCAACTCCTCTATCCAGTTTCTTCCGCACTTGCGCAGCCTGTCGAAGGTTCTTGTCTTGAGTCCGCGCAGCACTTCAGCATTGGCCCTCTCCGCTTGACCATTGCTCCTCGGGTGAGCAACAGAAGCGAAACAGACCTTGGCGCCAAGGTCTTGGACTTTCCGGAGGGGACTCCAAAGACGCACTTCTCGGGGTTCAACTTAAGCTGGATCTTGCGCAGGTTCTCAAACGTCTCTTCCAAATCTTGGATCAAAGTATCTTTGCTCTTGCTCTTCACCACTATGTCATCCATGTAGGCTTCTACATTCCTGTGGATCTGTGGCTCAAAAGCAGTGTGCACTACCCTTGCAAATGTTGAGCCTGCATTCTTCAATCCAAAGGGCATGCGTATGAAGCAATATGTGCCGCATGGAGTGATAAATGCAGTCTTCTCTTCATCTTCTTTGGCCATGAAAATCTGGTGGTAGCCTGAATATGCATCAAGGAAAGAGAGCAGCTCACATCCGGCGGTGGAGTCAACAATCTAGTCAATGCGCGGCAAGGGAAATGGATCCTTGGGACATGCTTTATTCACATCGGTGAAGTCTATACACAGTCTCCACTTCCCGTTGGCCTTACGCACGACAACTGGATTTGCTAACCACGTGGGATGGATCACGCCTCTAACCAGGCCTGCCGCTTCTAGTTTCTTGATTTCTTCGGCAATGAATTCTTGGCGCTCCACGGCTTGCTTCCTGACCTTTTGCTTGACGAGCCGCGCATGAGGACAAACAGCAAGCTTGTGCTCAATTACCTTCCTGGGAACACCGGGGATGTCAGATGGTTGCCAGGCAAGCACATCGACATTCACCCGCAGGAAGGCAACGAGCGCGCTTTCCTATTTGCTGTCAAGCATGGCACTGATGGTGAAAGTACCACCAGTGCCGTCCTCCTTGGCGGACACCTTCTTGGTTGCCGGTGGAGCGGCCATTCCCTTCTTGCACTTGCCGGTGGAGCTCGATGGAACGTCCTCGACGGCAGCGCAGCACTCCGAAGAGGTGCGGTTGCCGGAGTGGGTCCCAGAGCACTTGCCGTACTTGGTCTTGGTCTTCTTCCCCCCGGGAGCTTCAGCGGCAAGTGTGTTGCTCTCCGCCGCAGCTGCTGCATCCCGGTAGATCTTGTCGGCGCAGATAAGCGCGTCCTTCTTGTCGCCATGGACAGATATGACGCTTATCAGCCCCGGCATCTTGAGTACATTGTAGGCGTAGTGGGAAGCTGCCATGAACTTGGCGAGGGCAGGACGTCCAAGTATCCCATTGTATGGCAATGGGATATCGGCAACATCGAAGGTTATCCTCTCCGTCCTGAAGTTCAGCTCCCCGCCAAAGGTCACTGGCAGAATTATCTTCCCCTTGGGCTTGCTCCTCCCCGGGTTTATTCCTTGGAACGAAACGGTTTCTTCGAGCTCGCCGTCTGGGATTTGGAGTTTCTTGATCACAGCCGAGGAGATCAAGTTTAGGCCGGCCCAGCCGTCAACCAACATTTTGGTGACCTTGAGGTTGCGGACGGTTGGTGAGACCAACATCGGCAAGCACCCGACCAGAGTAGTGCGGTCAGGGTGATCCTCAAGATCAAAAATGATGGGCGTGCTGGACCATTTGAGGAGCCTGCGCGACTCCACGGGCGGCTCTGCTGCATTCACTTCCCGCACCCACTGCTTGAGTTGGCGGTGGGAAGTATGCAGAGAGGCGCCTATTGGAAATATGCCCTAGAGGCAATAATAAAAGAGTTATTATTATATTTCCTTGTTCATGATAATCGTTTATTATCCATGCTATAATTGTATTGATTGGAAACTCATATACATGTGTGGATAAATAGACAAACATTGTGTCCCTAGTAAGCCTCTACAGGACTAGCTCGTTGATCAAAGATGACCGCGGTTTCCAGGTCATAGACATGAGTTGTCATTTGATAACGGGATCACATCATTAGGAGAATGATGTGATGGACAAGACCCAAACGTTAAACATAGCTTTTGATCGTATCAGTTATCGCTATAGTTTTCTGCGTGTCAAGTATAAGTTCCTATGACCATGAGATCATGTAACTCACTGACACCGTAGGAGTGCTTTGTGTGTGCCAAACGTCGCAACGTAACTGGGTGACTATAAAGGTACTCTACAGGTATCTCCGAAGGTGTCTGTTGAGTTGACATGGATCGAGACTGGGATTTGTCACTCCGTGTGACGGAGAGGTATCTCCGGGCCCACTCGGTAATACATCATCTAAATGAGCTCAAAGTGACTAAGTAGTTAGTCACGGGATTATGTATTACGGTAACGAGTAGAGAGACTTGCCGGTAACGAGATTGAACTAGGTATAGAGATACCGACGATCGAATCTCGGGCAAGTAACATACCGACGAGACAAAGGGAACTGTATACGGGATTGCCTGAATCCTTGACATCGTGGTTCATCCGATGAGATCATCGAGAAACGTGTAGGAACCAATATGGGTATCCAGATCCCGCTATTGGTTATTGACCTGGGAGTGTCTCGGTCATGTCTACATGGTTTCCGAACCCGTAGGGTCTACACACTTAAGGTTCGGTGACGCTAGGGTTGTTAGTGAGAACAGTGCATGGTTACCGAAGGTTGTTCGGAGTCCCGGATGAGATCCCGGACGTGACGAGGGTCTCCGGAATGGTCCGGAGACGAAGATTGATATATAGGATGAAAGGTTTCGGAGTCCGGAAGTGTTCCGGGGAGTATCGGGAAATCGGCGGATTACCGAAAGGGGTTTCGGGGGTCCCGGAAGGGGTTTCGGGCCTAATGGGCCACAAAGGGGGACACAACAGCCCTCATAGGGTTGTGCGCCCCCCCCTGGGCCATCTCTCTATGCGCAAGGGGGGTGGCCCCCCCTAGGGCTGCCGCACCCCTATGGAGTAGGGGGCAAGGCACTTGGGGGGGGGAAACCCTAGCCCCCTTGGCCGCCGCCCCCTCCCCATCTCCCTGGCCGCCGCCCCTAGGGTTAAACCCTAGGGCGCCCCCTCCCCTCTCTTTCCCCTATATAAGGAGAGGCAGAGGGAGGGCAGCCACACACGTTCGTGCCTCGGTGCTGCCCTCCCTCTCCCACTACAATCTTCGTTTCCCGCGGTGCTTGGCGAAGCCCTGCTGGAATCCTCCTCCTCCATCACCACCACGCCGTCGTGCTGCCGGTGTCTCCATCAACCTCTCCTTCCCCCTTGCTGGATCAAGAAGGAGGAGACGTCCCCGAGCTGTACGTGTGAAGAACGCGGAGGCACCGTTGCTTCGGTGCTAGGATCTTCGGCGATCTGAATCGCGACGAGTACGACTCCATCAACCGCGTTCTTGAACGCTTCCGCTTAGCGATCTACAAGGGTATGTGGATCCAACTCTCCCCTCGTAGATGTATCTCCTAGATTGATCTTGGTGAACGTAGGAAAAATTTTTGTTTCCCATGCAACGTTCCCCAACAGTGGTATCAGAGCTAGGATCTTGCGTAGATGCTTTCACGAGTAGAACACAAAAGGGTTTGTGGACGTTGATGTTTAGATTGCTTCCCTCCTTAGTCTTTCTTGATTCAGCAGTATTATGGGATGAAGCGGCCCGGACCAACTTTACATGTCCACGTACATGAGACCGGTTCCATCGACAGACATGTGACTTTTGTTGCATAAGATGGCTGGCGGGTGTCTGTCTCTCCTATCTTAGTTGAATCGGAACAGAACAAGGCGGTCCTTGTAGAAGGTTAAATAGCAACTTAAATATCACCGTTGTGGCTTTGCGTAGGTAAGAAGCGTTCTTGCTAGATACCCATAGCAGCCACGTAAAACATGCAACAACAAATTAGAGGACGTCTAACTTGTTTTTGCAGGGTATGTATGTGATATGATATGGCCAATGACATGATGAGATATATTTGATGTATGAGATGATCATGTTGTAATAGTTAATATCGACTTGCATGTCGATGCATACGGCAACCGGCAGGAGCCATAGGGTTGTCTTTAATTTTTGTATGACCTGCGTGTCAATCATTAAGCGCTTTGTAATGCTTTACTTTATCGCTAAACGGTAGCAATAGTAGTAAGAGCATGGTGGGCGCGCGACAACCCCGATGGCGACACGATGATGGAGATCATGGTGTGGCGCCGGTGACGATGGAGATCATGCCGGTGCTTTGGAGATGGAGATCAAAAGCACGAGTTGATGGCCATGTCATGTCACTTATGATTTGCATGTGATGTTAATCCTTTTATGCATCTTATTTTGCTTAGGACGACGGTAGCATTATAAGATGATCCTTCACTAAAATTTCAAGATAAAATTGTGTTCCCCCCGAGTGTGCGCCGTTGCGAAGGTTCGTCGTTTCGAAGCACCACGTGATGATCGGGTGTGATAGACTCTACGTTCGCATACAACGGGTGCAAGCCAGTTTTGCACATGCAGAACACTCGGGTTAGACTTGACGAGCCTAGCATGTACAGACATGGCCTCGGAACACGGAAGACCGAAAGGTCGAGCATGAGTCATATAGTAGATATGATCAACATGTAGATGTTCACCATTGACACCACCTCATCTCACGTGATGATCGGACTTGGGTTGGTGGATCTGTATCATGTCACGCTCGAATGACCAGAGGGATGTCAATTTGAGTGGGAGTTATAAATAATTTGATTAGGTAATAACTCACTTATCATGAACAATAGTCTAAAATGTCTTTGCAAATCTTTTGTTGTAGATGGCTCGCGCAGTAGCTCCCCTGAATTTTAATGCGTTCCTAGAGAAAGCTAAACTGAAAGATGATGGGAGCAACTTTGTGGACTGGCTCCGCAATCTGAGGATCATCCTCACAGCTGCCCAAAAGGTTTATGTCCTAAATGCACCGCTAGGTGAACCCCCCGCTCCTCAGGCCTCTGCGGACGTTATGAATGCCTGGCAGTCGCGTTCGGATGACTACTCAATAGTGCAGTGTGCCATATTGTATAGCTTGGAAGGAGGACTTCAAAGGCGTTTTGAACGTCATGGAGCATATGAGATGTTCCAGGAGTTGAAGTTCATCTTTGAAAAGAATGCCAAGATCGAGAGGTATGAGACCACCGATAAATTCTTTGCTTGCAAGATGGAGGAGAATTCGTCTGTCAGTGAGCACTTACTGAAGATGTCTGGGTACTATACCCGCATAGCTGATCTGGGACTTGTGTTCCCGGACGAGGCTATCATTGACAGAATTCTCCAGTCACTCCCGCCTAGCTACAAGAGCTTCGTGCAGCAGTACAACATGCAAGGGATGAACAAAACCATCGCCGAGCTGTTTTCGATGCTGAAAGTCGCTGAGGCAGACATCAAAAAGGAGTATCAAGTGTTGATGGTCGATAAAACCACCAGTTTCAAGAAGAATGGCAAGGGCAAGAAGGGTAACTCTAAGAAGGGTGGCAAAGCAGTTGCTCATCCAGTGAAGAAACCCAAGGCTGGGCCCAAGCCAGAGACTGAGTGTTTCTATTGCAAGGGGAACGGCCACTGGAAGCGGAACTGCCCCAAGTATTTGGCAGACAAGAAGGGGGCCAACAACAACAAGCAAGCAAGGTATATGTGATATACATGTTATTGATGTGTACCTTACCAACTCTCGTTGTAGTGCCTGGGTATTTGATACCGGTTCGGTTGCTCACATTTGCAACTCTAAACAGGAACTGCGGAATAAACGGAGGCTGGCGAAGGACGAAGTGACGATGCGCGTGGGAAATGGTTCCAAGGTTGATGTGATCGCCGTCGGCACGCTCGCTCTTCGATTACCATCGGGATTAGTTATGAACCTGAATAATTGTTATTTAGTGCCTGCGTTGAGCATGAACATTATATCTGGATCTTGTTTATTGCGAGACGGTTACTCGTTTAAATCAGAGAATAAAGGTTGTTCTATTTATATGGGTAATATCTTTTATGGTCATGCACCCGAAGTGAGGGGTTTATTCTTATTGAATCTCGATAGTGATGATACACATGTTCATAACATTGATGCCAAAAGATGTAGAGTTGATAAAGATAATACCACTTACTTGTGCCACTGCCGTCTGGGTCATATCGGCGTAAAACGCATGAGGAAGCTCCATGCTGATGGACTTTTGGAGTCTCTTGATTTTGAATCACTTGACACATGCGAGCCGTGCCTCATGGGCAAGATGACAAGGACCCCGTTTTCAGGAACAATGGAACGGGCAAGTGACTTATTGGAAATCATACATACTGATGTGTGTGGTCCGATGAGTGTCACGGCGCGCGGTGGATATCGTTATTTTCTCACCTTCACTGACGACTTAAGTAGATATGGGTATATTTACTTAATGAAGCATAAGTCTGAAACTTTTGAAAAGTTCAAGCAATTTTAGAGTGAAGTTGAAAATCATCGTAACAAGAAGATCAAGTTCCTACGATCTGATCGAGGGGGAGAATATCTGAGTTATGAGTTTGGCAATCACTTAAGAAAATGTGGAATCGTTTCACAGTTGACGCCACCTGGAACACCACAGCGTAATGGTGTGTCCGAACGTCGTAATCGAACCCTATTAGATATGGTGCGTTCTATGATGTCTCTTGCCGATTTGCCACTATCGTTTTGGGGATATGCGTTAGAGACAGCTGCATTCACTTTAAATAGGGCTCCATCTAAGTCCGTTGAGACAACACCGTATGAACTATAGTTTGGTAAGAAACCTAAGTTGTCTTTTCTCAAGGTTTGGGGTTGCGATGCTTATGTCAAAAGGCTTCAGCCAGAAAAGCTCGAACCCAAGGCGGACAAATGTGTCTTCATAGGATACCCAAAAGAAACTGTTGGGTACGCCTTCTATCTCAGATCCGAAGGCAAAGTGTTTGTCGCTAAGAACGGGTCCTTTCTCGAGAAAGAGTTTCTCTCGAAAGAATTGAGTGGGAGGAAGGTAGAACTTGATGAGGTTATTGAACCTCTGCTTCAACCAGAAAGTTGCGTAGCACAGAAAGATGTTTTTGTGGAGCCTGCAGCGGTTGAAGAGGAAGCCAATGATGATGATCAAGAAGCTTCTGATCAAGTTACTACCGAACCTCGTAGGTCGACAAGGGTACGCACTGCACCTGAGTGGTATGGTAACCCTGTCTTGGAGGTCATGTTGTTAGGCAACGGTGAACCTACGAGCTATGGAGAAGCGATGGAGGGCCCGGATTCCGACAAATGGTTAGAGGCCATGAAATCCGAGATGGGATCCATGTATGAAAACAAAGTATGGACTTTGGAAGTATTACCTGAAGGGCGGAAGGCCATTCAGAATAAATGGATTTTTAAGAGGAAGACGGACGCTGACGGTAATGTCACCGTGTATAAAGCTCGACTTGTGGCAAAGGGTTTTTCACAAGTTCAAGGGATTGACTACGATGAGACTTTCTCACCCGTAGCGATGCTTAAATCCGTCCGAATCATGTTAGCAATAGCTGCATATTTCGATTATGAAATTTGGCAGATGGATGTCAAAACAGCGTTCCTTAACGGTTTTCTTAAGGACGAGTTGTATATGATACAACCGGAAGGTTTTGTCGATCCAGAGAATGCTGACAAAGTATGCAAGCTCCAGCGTTCCATTTATGGGCTGGTGCAAGCATCTCGGAGTTGGAATCTTCGCTTTGATGAGGTGATCAAAGCGTTTGGGTTTATACAAGTTTACAATGAAGCTTGTATTTACAAGAAAGTGAGTGGGAGCTCTATAGCGTTTCTAATATTATATGTGGATGACATATTGCTGATTGGATACAATATAGAACTTTTGGATAGCGTGAAGGGGTATTTGAACAAGAGTTTTTCGATGAAGGATCTCGGGGAAGCTGCTTTCATATTGGGCATCAAGATCTATAGAGATAGATCAAGACGCTTGATAGGACTTTCACAAAGTACATACCTTGATAAAGTTTTGAAGAAGTTCAAAATGGATCAATCCAAGAAGGGGTTCTTGCCGGTATTGCAAGGTACAAAGTTGAGTAAGACTCAATGCCCAGTGACTGCGGAAGATAGAGAAAAGATGAGTGTCGTCCCCTATGCTTCAGCCATAGGCTCTATCATGTATGCAATGCTGTGCACAAGACCAGATGTCAGCCTTGCCATAAGTATGGCCGGAAGGTTTCAAAGTAATCCTGGTATGGATCACTGGACAGCGGTCAAGAATATCCTAAAGTACCTGAAAAGGACTAAGGAAATGTTTCTCGTTTATGGAGGTGATCAAGAGCTCGTCGTAAAGGGTTACGTCGATGCAAGATTTGACACTGATCCGGATGACTCTAAGTCTCAAACCGGATACGTATATATTCTCAACGGGGGAGCGGTAAGCTGGTGCAGTTCCAAGCAAAGCGTGGTAGCCGATTCTACATGCGAAGCGGAGTACATAGCTGCCTCGGAGGCGGCAAAGGAAGGTGTCTGGATGAAGGAGTTCATAAAAGATCTTGGAGTTGTGCCTAGTGCACTGAACCCAATGACTCTGTTCTGTGACAACACTGGTGCCATTGCTCTAGCCAAGGAACCAAGGTTTCACAAGAGGACCAGACACATAAAGCGACGCTTCAATTCCATCCGCGATTCAGTCAAGGAGGAGGACATAAACATTTGCAAATTACACATGGATTTGAATGTTGCAGATCCGTTGACTAAGCCTCTTCCACGGGCTAAGCATGACCAACACCAAGACTCTATGGGTGTTAGATTCATTACCTTGTAATGCTAGATTATTGACTCTAGTGCAAGTGGGAGACTGTTGGAAATATGCCCTAGAGGCAATAATAAAAGAGTTATTATTATATTTCCTTGTTCATGATAATCGTTTATTATCCATGCTATAATTGTATTGATTGGAAACTCATATACATGTGTGGATAAATAGACAAACATTGTGTCCCTAGTAAGCCTCTACAGGACTAGCTCGTTGATCAAAGATGACCGCGGTTTCCAGGTCATAGACATGAGTTGTCATTTGATAACGGGATCACATCATTAGGAGAATGATGTGATGGACAAGACCCAAAAGTTAAACATAGCTTTTGATCGTATCAGTTATCGCTATAGTTTTCTGCATGTCAAGTATAAGTTCCTGTGACCATGAGATCATGTAACTCACTGACACCGTAGGAGTGCTTTGTGTGTGCCAAACGTCGCAACGTAACTGGGTGACTATAAAGGTACTCTACAGGTATCTCCGAAGGTGTCTGTTGAGTTGACATGGATCGAGACTGGGATTTGTCACTCCGTGTGACGGAGAGGTATCTCCGGGCCCACTCGGTAATACATCATCTAAATGAGCTCAAAGTGACTAAGTGGTTAGTCACGGTATTATGTATTACGGTAACGAGTAAAGAGACTTGCCGGTAACGAGATTGAACTAGGTATAGAGATACCGACGATCGAATCTCGGGCAAGTAACATGCCGACGAGACAAAGGGAACTGTATACGGGATTGCCTGAATCCTTGACATCGTGGTTCATCCGATGAGATCATCGAGAAACGTGTAGGAACCAATATGGGTATCCAGATCCCGCTATTGGTTATTGACCTGGGAGTGTCTCGGTCATGTCTACATGGTTTCCGAACCCACAGGGTCTACACACTTAAGGTTCGGTGACGCTAGGGTTGTTAGTGAGAACAGTGCATGGTTACCGAAGGTTGTTCGGAGTCCCGGATGAGATCCCGGACGTGACGAGGGTCTCCGGAATGGTCCGGAGACGAAGATTGATATATAGGATGAAAGGTTTCGGAGTCCGGAAGTGTTCCGGGGAGTATCGGGAAATCGGCGGATTACCGAAAGGGGTTTCGGGGGTCCCGGAAGGGGTTTCGGGCCTAATGGGCCACAAAGGGGGACACAACAGCCCTCATAGGGCTGTGCGCCCCCCCCCCCCTGGGCCCTCTCTCTATGCGCAAGGGGGGGTGGCCCCCCTAGGGCTGCCGCACCCCTATGGAGTAGGGGGCAAGGCACTTGGGGGGGGGGAAACCCTAGCCCCCTTGGCCGCCGCCCCCTCCCCATCTCCCTGGCCGCCGCCCCTAGGGTTAAACCCTAGGGCGCCCCCTCCCCTCTCTTTCCCCTATATAAGGAGAGGCAGAGGGAGGGCAGCCACACACGTTCGTGCCTCGGTGCTTCCCTCCCTCTCCCACTACAATCTTCGTTTCCCGCGGTGCTTGGCGAAGCCCTGCTGGAATCCTCCTCCTCCATCACCACCACGCCGTCGTGCTGCCGGTGTCTCCATCAACCTCTCCTTCCCCCTTGCTGGATCAAGAAGGAGGAGACGTCCCCGAGCTGTACGTGTGAAGAACGCGGAGGCACTGTTGCTTCGGTGCTAGGATCTTCGGCGATCTGAATCGCGACGAGTACGACTCCATCAACCGCGTTCTTGAACGCTTCCGCTTAGCGATCTACAAGGGTATGTGGATCCAACTCTCCCCTCGTAGATGTATCTCCTAGATTGATCTTGGTGAACGTAGGAAATTTTTTTGTTTCCCATGCAACGTTCCCCAACAGCGCCGCCGTCGACGCACAGGACTTCCGTGGCCTTCTGGAACTCCTGCTCGCTGTTATCTTCTTCCTCCATGTCATCGTCGTCGTCTTCTTCATCCTTGTCGCGGCCCCGGGGAGGTCGATCACCTTGCCGCTGCTTGGCTTTGCCGCGGCGTCCTCCCCGGCCATTGAATGGCCGCTTCTTGCTTGGCTCTCCCCTGCCACCTTGGGCCTTCTCCTTGTCGCGCCGCTCGTACTCATCTTTCTGCTGCTCGACGAGGTACACGACGCGTTTGCAGTTTGAGAGGTCGTGGCCCTTGGTGCGGTGGATCTTGCAGTATTGCTTGTCGGAGCCGTCCTGCTTGTCGGCCGCCGCTACGGGGGCAGGCTCCTTGCCGGAGCCGCCAGCCTGTGCTTGCTTGGCGGGAGCCTCCTTGCCGGACTTCTCGACTGCAAGCACTTCCTTGTTCTTCTTTCTTCTATTGTTCCGCCGCTGGCTCTTCTTTGCCGGGGCGGCATCCTCGCTGTCGCTTCCCCCTGCGCCAGCATCCTCTCCGGGGAGTCTTCTCCCCTCCTCGGCGCGCGCGCACTTATCAGCTAGAGCATAAAGCTCGCTGACATCCCGTATCTTGGTCATGGCCATCTCCTCACGCATGCGGCGGTTACGCACGTTCTGGTGGAACGCGCTGATAACCGCGGCAGGGTGGACGTCGGGGATGTTGTGCTGCACGCGGCTGAAGCGCTGGATGTACTTGCGCAGAGGTTCTCCTTCCTTCTGGGCCAAGATGTGGAGATCACTCTCCTGGCCGTGGGGTTTGTGGCCGCCCGTGAAGGCGCCGACAAACTGGTGGCAAAGATCTGCCCAAGAAGAAATGGAGCCTTCCGGCAAGTGCATAAGCCACGAACGGACGTTCGGCTTAAGCACCAACGGGAAGTATTTCGCCAGTATCTTCTCGTCGCGCCCCCCGGCAGCCTGCACTGCAATGGTGTAGATGCTGAGAAACTCCGAGGGGTGCGTCTTGCCGTCGTACTTCTCCGGTACGTAGGGCTTGAAGTTCTTCATGCTGGGCCACTGGACACGCCGCAGCTCACGGGTAAACGCAGGGCAACCTGCCGCGTACGGCAAATCGCCTGGCTCACCGGGCGCGTGCGTATCGACAGCGGTCCCAGCTCGCTGATCTGATTGTCGCCGACCTTCTCGGCGGCGCTCGATCTGTTGGAAATATGCCCTAGAGGCAATAATAAATTGGTTATTATTATATTTCCTTGTTCATGATAATTGTTTATTATCCATGCTAGAATTGTATTGATAGGAAACTCAGATACATGTGTGGATACATAGACAAACACCATGTCCCTAGTAAGCCTCTAGTTGACTAGCTCGTTGATCAACAGATGGTCACGGTTTCCTGACCATGGACATTGGATGTCGTTGATAACGGGATCACATCATTAGGAGAATGATGTGATGGACAAGACCCAATCCTAAGCCTAGCACAGATCGTGTAGTTCGTATGCTAAAGCTTTTCTAAATGTCAAGTATCTTTTCCTTAGACCATGAGATTGTGCAACTCCCGGATACCGTAGGAATGCTTTGGGTGTACCAAACGTCACAACGTAACTGGGTGGCTATAAAGGTGCACTACAGGTATCTCCGAAAGTGTCTGTTGGGTTGGCATGAATCGAGACTGGGATTTGTCACTCCGTGTGACGGAGAGGTATCTCTGGGCCCACTCGGTAGGACATCATCATAATGTGCACAATGTGATCAAGGAGTTGATCACGGGATGATGTGTTACGGAACAAGTAAAGAGACTTGCCGGTAACGAGACTGAACAAGGTATCGGGATACCGACGATCGAATCTCGGGCAAGTACCGTACCGATAGACAAAGGGAATTGTATACGGGGTTGATTGAATCCTTGACATCGTGGTTCATCCGATGAGATCATCGTGGAGCATGTGGGAGCCAACATGGGTATCCAGATCCCGCTGTTGGTTATTGACCGGAGAGTCGTCTCGGTCATGTCTGCGTGTCTCCCGAACCCGTAGGGTCTACACACTTAAGGTTCGGTGACGCTAGGGTTGTAGAGATATAAGTATGCGGAAACTCGAAAGTTGTTCGGAGTCCTGGATGAGATCCCGGACGTCACGAGGAGTTCCGGAATGGTCCGGAGGTAAAGATTTATATATAAGAAGTCCTATTTTGGCCACCGGAAAATGTTCGGGATTTTTCGGTATTGTACCGGGAAGGTTCTAGAAGGTTCCGAAGTGGGGCCCACCTGCATGGGGGGACCCACATGAACGTGGGTAGTGGGGGCAAGGCCCCACACCCCTGGTCAAGGCGCACCAAGATCCCCCCTTAGAAGGAATAAGATCATATCCCGAAGGGATAAGATCAAGATCCCTAAAAAGGGGGGATAACAATCGGTGGGGAAAGGAAATGATGGGATTTCTTTCCCCCACCTTTGCCAACGCCCCAATGGACTTGGAGGGCAAGAAACCAGCCCCCTCCACCCCTATATATAGTGGGGAGGCGCATGGGAGCCGCACCCCAAGCCCTGGCGCCTCCCTCTCCCTCCCGTGACACATCTCCCTCCTCCCGCAGCGCTTGGCGAAGCTCTGCTGGAATCCCGCTACTTCCACCACCACGCCGTCGTGCTGCTGGATCTCCATCAACCTCTCCTCCCCCCTTGCTGGATCAAGAAGGAGGAGACGTCCCCGCTCCGTACGTGTGTTGAACACGGAGGTGCCGTCCGTTCGGCGCTAGGATCATCGGTGATTTGGATCACGACGAGTACGACTCCATCATCCCCGTTCTCTTGAACGCTTCCGCTCGCGATCTACAAGGGTATGTAGATGCACTCCCCTTTATGCTCGTTGCTAGATTACTCCATAGATAGATCTTGGTGATGCGTAGGAAAATTTTTGATTTTCTGCTACGATCCCCAACAGTGGTATCAGAGCTAGGTCTATGCGTAGTATCTTGCACGAGTAGAACACAAAGTAGTTGTGGGCGTAGATCATGTCAATTCTCTTGCCGTTACTAGTCTTATCTTGATTCGGCGGCATCGTGGGATGAAGCGGCCCGGACCGACCTTACACGTACTCTTACGTGAGACAGGTTCCACCGACTGACATGCACTAGTTGCATAAGGTGGCTAGCGGGTGTCTGTCTCTCCCACTTTAGTCGGATCGGATTCGATGAAAAGGGTCCTTATGAAGGGTAAATAGAAATTGGCATATCACGTTGTGGTTTTGGCGTAGGTAAGAAACGTTCTTGCTAGAAACCTATAGCAGCCACGTAAAAACTTGCAACAACAATTAGAGGACGTCTAACTTGTTCTTGCAGCATGTGCCGTGTGATGTGATATGGCCAAAAGGATGTGATTAATGATATATATGTGATGTATGAGATTGATCATGTTCTTGTAATAGGAATCACGACTTGCATGTCGATGAGAATGACAACCGGCAGGAGCCATAGGAGTTGTCTTATTTATTGTATGACCTGCGTGTCACTGAATAACGCCATGTAATTACTTTACTTTATTGCTAAACGTTAGCCATAGTAGTAGAAGTAATGTTTGGCGAGACGACTTCATGAAGACACGATGATGGAGATCATGATGATGGAGATCATGGTGTCATGCCGGTGACGATGATTATCATGGAGCCCCGAAGATGAAGATCAAAGGAGCAAGATGATATTGGCCATATCATGTCACTATTTGATTGCATGTGATGTTTATCATGTTTTACATCTTATTTGCTTAGAACGACGGTAGTGAATAAGATGATCTCTCACTAAAATTTCAAGAATTGTGTTCCCCATAACTATGCACCGTTGCTAAGGTTCGTTGTTCCGAAGCACCACGTGATGATCGGGTGTGATAGGTTCTAACGTTCGCATACAACGGGTGTAAGCCAGATTTACACACGCGATACACTTAGGGTTGTCTTGACGAGCCTAGCATGTACAGACATGGCCTCGGAACACGGAAGACCGAAAGGTCGAACATGAGTCGTATAGAAGATACGATCAACATGAAGATGTTCACCGTTGATGACTAGTCCGTCTCACGTGATGATCGGACACGGCCTAGTCGATTCGGATCATGTATCACTTAGATGACTAGAGAGATGTCTATCTGAGTGGGAGTTCATTAGATGAACTTCATTGTCATGAACAATAGTCTAAGTTGTCTTCGCAAATTATGTAGTTGACCAATAACTGCGTTGTAGCTCCCTGTTTAACACGATCCTAGAGAAAGACTAAGTTGAAAGATATTGTAAGCAAGGATGCGGACTGGGTCCGTAGTCCGAGGAGTGTCCTCACTGCTGCACAGAAAGCTTACGTCTTTGATGCACCGCTCGATGTGCAAACCCCTACAACGTTGTCTGTGGATGTTGTGAACACCTGAGAGACACGTCCTGATGACTACTTGATAGTTTAGGGCACCATACTTTACGGCTTAGAATCGGGATTCCAATGACGTTTTGAACGCCATGGAACATATGAGATGTTCTAAGAGCTGAAATTGGGATTTCAGGCTCATGCCCGTGTTGAGAGGTATGAGACCTCTGACAAGTTATTTTGCCAAAAAGATGGAGGAGAATGGCTCAACTAGTGAGCTTGTGCTCAGAATGTCTGGGTGCTAAAATCACTTGAACCAAGTGGGAGTTAATCTTCCAAGTGAGATAGTGGTTGACAGAATTCTCTAGACACTATCACCAAGCTACTAGAACTTCGTGATGAACTATGACATGCAAAGGATGGAGATGATCCCGGAGCTATTAGCGGTTCTTAAGACCGCGAAAGTAGAAATCAAGAAGGAGCATCAAGTGTTGATGGTTTAACAAGACCACTGGTTTCAAAAGGGGCAAGGGCTAGAAGGGAAACTTCATGAATGGCAAACCAGTTGTCGCTCTAATGAGGGAACCCAAGGTTGCACCCAAACCTCGAGACTAAGTGCTTCGATTGTAAGGGGAACGGTCACATGGTAGCGGAACTACCCCAAATACATGGTAGATAAGAAAAGCTGGCAACTTCAACAAAGTATATTTGATATACGTGTTATTGATGTGTACCTTAGTAGTACTCCTTGTAGCACCTGGGTATTGGATACCGGTTCAGTTGCTATTATTAGTGACTTGAAGCAAAAGCTACAGACTGAATGGAGACTAGCTAAGGGCGAGGTGACGATGTGTGTTGGAAGTGTTTCCAAGGTTGATAAGATCACCATCGCACACTTACTCTATTTTCGAGATTAGTGTTGAACCTAGATAAATGTTATCGGGTGTCTACGTTGAGCATGAATATGATTAGATCATGTTCATTGCAATACGGTTATTCATTTAAGTCAGAGAATAATGGTTATTCTGTTTACATGAATAATACCTTTATGGTCATAAACCCAATGGTTTGTTGAATCTCGATCATAGTAATACACATGATGATAATATTAATGCCAAAAGATGTAGAGTTAATAATTATAGTACCACTTTCTTGTGGCACTGCCGCTTAGGTCATTTTGGCATAAAATGCATGAAGAAACTCCATGCTGATGGACATTTGGAGTCACTTGATTTTGAATCTCTTGACACATGTGAGCCATGCCTCATGGGCAGGATGACTGAGATCCCGTTTTCAGGTACAATGAAACGGGTAAGTGACTTGTTGGAAATCATACATGCTGATGTATGTGATCCAATGAGAATTAAGGCGTGTGGTGGATATCGTTATTTTCTCATCTTCACTGACGATTTGAGTAGATATGGTATATTTACTTAATGAAGCAAAAGTCTGAAACGTTTGAAAGGTTCAAACAATTTCAGAGTGAAGATTAAGAATCATCATAACAAGAAGATCATGTTCCTACGATCTGATCAAGGGGATATTTTCTGAATTATGAGTTTGGCAATCACTTAAGACATTGTGGAAATGTTTCGCAGTTGAAGCCCCCTTGAACACCACAGCGGAATGGGGTGTCCGGACATCGTAATCGAACCTTATGAGATATGGTGCGATCTATGATGTATCTTACCGATCTACCGCTGTTATTTTGAGGTTATGCATTAGAGACAGCTGCATTCACTTTAGATAGGGCACCATCTAAGTCCGTTGAGACGACGTCGTATGGTTTGGCAAGAAACTGTAGTTGTCGTTTCTCAATGTTTGGGGCTGCGAGGCTTATGGCTTCAGCCGGGAAAAGCTCGAACCCAAAGCGGACAAAACATCTTCATAGGATACCCAAAGGTAACAGTTGGGTATACCTTCTATCTCAGATCCAAGGACAAAAATGTTTGTCGCTAAGAATGGGTCCTTTCTCGAGAAGGAGTTTCTCTCGAAAGAATTGAGTGGGAGGAAGATAGAACTTGATGAGGTTGTCGAACCCTCACTTCAACCGGAGAGTAGTGCAACACAGAAAGATGTTTCTGTGGAACCTACGACAGTTGAAGAGGAAACTAATGATAGTGATCATGAAGCTCCAGATCAAGTTGCTATCGAACCTCGTAGGTCGACAAGGATATGTACTACTCCTGAGTGGTGCGGTGATCCTGTCTTAGAGGTCATGTTGTTGGACAACGATGAACCTACGAACTATGGAGAAGCGATGGTGGGCCCGTATTCCGGCAAATGGTTAGAAGCCGGAAAATCCGAGATAGGATCCATGTATCAAAACAAAGTATGGACTTTGGTGGACTTGCCCGATGATTGGCAAGCCATTGAGATAACTGGATCTTTAAGAAGAAGACGGACGTGGACGGTAATGTCACCGTCTATGAAGCTCGACTTGTGGCGAAGAGTTTTCCACAGGTTCAAGGAGTTGACTACGATGAGATTTTCTCACCCGTAGCGATGCTTAAGTCCGTCGGAATCATGTTAGCATTAGCTGCATTTATGAAATCTGGCAGATGGATGACAAAACAAGTTTCCTTACCAGTTTTCGTAAGGAAAGGTTGTATATGATACAATCAGAAAGGTTTTGTCGATCCTAAGGATGCTAAAAGATATGCTAGCTCCAGCGATCCTTCTATGGACTAGAGCAAGCATCTCGGAGTCGGAATATATGCTTTGATGGAGTGATCAAAGTTTTTGGGTATACAAAGTTTGTTAGAAACTTGTATTTACAATAAAGTGAGTGGGAGAATCACAACATTTCTGATAAGTATATGTGAGTGACATATTGTTGATCCGAAATGATGTAGAATTTCTGGAAAGCATAAAGGGTTATTTGAAATGAGTTTTTCAAAGGAAGACCTGGATAAAGCTGCTTACATATTGAGCATCAAGATCTATACAGATAGATCAAGACGCCTGATGATACTTTCAAAAGAACACACACCTTTGACATGATTTTGAAGGAGTTCAAAATAGATCAGTCAAAGAAGGATTTCTTACCTGAGTTGTAAGGTGTGAAGTTGAGTAAGACTCAAAGCTTGACCACGGCAGAAGAAAGAGGAAGGACGAAGGTCGTCCCCTATGGTTTTGTCATAGGCTCTATACGGTATGCCATCCTAAGTACCGCACCTGATGTGTGCCTTGCCACATGTCTGGCAAGAGGGTACAAAGGTGATCCAGGAGTGGATTACTAGATAGTGGTCAAAATTATCCTTAGAGGAATAAGGAAATGTTTCTCGGTTATGGAGGTGATAAAGAGTTCGACGTAAAGAGTTACGTCGATGCAAGCTTAACACCTATCCGGATAACTCTAAGTGGAGATACCGGATACGTATAATGGAGCAACAGTTTGGAATAGCTCCAAGTGGAACGTGGTAGCAGCACCTACGATATGACATAAAGTTTTGCGAAGTACATAGGGATCTGAATGTTGCAGACCCGTTGACTACAACCTCTCTCACAAGCATAACATGATCAAACCCAGAACTCATTGAGTGTTAATCACATATTGATGTGAACTAGATTACTGACTCTAGTGAACTCTTTGGATGTTAGTCACATGGCGATGTGACCTATGAGTGTTAATCACATGGCGATGTGAACTAGATTATTGACTCTAGTGCAAGTGGGAGACTGTTGGAAATATGCCCTAGAGGCAATAATAAATTGGTTATTATTATATTTCCTTGTTCATGATAATTGTTTATTATCCATGCTAGAATTGTATTGATAGGAAACTCAGATACATGTGTGGATACATAGACAAACACCATGTCCCTAGTAAGCCTCTAGATGACTAGCTCGTTGATCAATAGATGGTTACGGTTTCCTGACCATGGACATTGGATGTCATTGATAACGGGATCAAATCATTAGGAGAATGATGTGATGGACAAGACCCAATCCTAAGCCTAGCACAGATCGTGTAGTTCGTATGCTAAAGCTTTTCTATATGTCAAGTATCTTTTCCTTAGACCATGAGATTGTGCAACTCTCGGATACCGTAGGAATGCTTTGGGTGTACCAAACGTCACAACGTAACTGGGTGGCTATAAAGGTGCACTACAGGTATCTCCGAAAGTGTCTGTTGGGTTGGCACAAATCGAGACTGGGATTTGTCACTCCGTATGACGGAGAGGTATCTCTGGGCCCACTCGGTAGGACATCATCATAATGTGCACAATATGTGATCAAGGAGTTGATCACGGGATGATGTGTTACGGAACGAGTAAAGAGACTTGCCGGTAACGAGATTGAGCAAGGTATCGGTATACCGACGATCGAATCTCGGGCAAGTGCTATACCGATAGACAAAGGGAATCGTATACGGGATTGATTGAATCCTTGACATCGTGGTTCATCTGATGAGATCATCGTGGAACATGTGGGAGCCAACATGGGTATCCAGATCCCGCTGTTGGTTATTGACCGGAGAGTCGTCTCGGTCATGTCTGCGTGTCTCCCGAACCCGTAGGGTCTACACACTTAAGGTTCGGTGACGCTAGGGTTGTAGAGATATAAGTATGCGGAAACCCGAAAGTTGTTCGGAGTCCCGGATGAGATCCCGGACGTCACGAGGAGTTCCGGAATGGTCCGGAGGTAAAGATTTATATATAGGAAGTCCTATTTTGGCCACCGGAAAATGTTCGGGATTTTTCGGTATTGTACCGGGAAGGTTCTAGAAGGTTCCGAAGTGGGGCCCACCTGCATGGGGGGACCCACATGAACGTGGGTAGTGGGGGCAAGGCCCTACACCCCTGGTCAAGGCGCACCAAGATCCCCCCTTAGAAGGAATAAGATCATATCCCGAAGGGATAAGATCAAGATCCCTAAAAAGGGGGGATAACAATCGGTGGGGAAAGGAAATGATGGGATTTCTTTCCCCCACCTTTGCCAACGCCCCAATGGACTTGGAGGGCAAGAAACCAGCCCCCTCCACCCCTATATATAGTGGGGAGGCGCATGGGAGCCGCACCCCAAGCCCTGGCGCCTCCCTCTCCCTCCCGTGACACATCTCCCTCCCCCCGCAGCGCTTGGCGAAGCCCTGCTGGAATCCCGCTACTTCCACCACCACGCCGTCGTGCTGCTGGATCTCCATCAACCTCTCCTCCCCCCTTGCTGGATCAAGAAGGAGGAGACGTCCCCGCTCCGTACGTGTGTTGAACACGGAGGTGCCGTCCGTTCGGCGCTAGGATCATCGGTGATTTGGATCACGACGAGTACGACTCCATCATCCCCGTTCTCTTGAACGCTTCCGCTCGCGATCTACAAGGGTATGTAGATGCACTCCCCTTTATGCTCGTTGCTAGATTACTCCATAGATAGATCTTGGTGATGCGTAGGAAAATTTTTGATTTTCTGCTACGATCCCCAACAATTTCGAGTGGTGGAAAATGGCTCGTGGGCGCGAGCAAGTTACCCTGGAAGCCGGATTCACGATATCCCTCGTTGCTGAAATCCATTTGAGGTGTATCCGTAGAACGACCGTACCCTGGCCATACGAACTCCGTTTGGGCTCCATGACCTGCCCAAACGACCGCAGCGAAAATTCGTATCCTTCTATCACATACTTTGTCTGTTTCGGGATAATTTCGGAGGCCGAAAACGGATTGCAGAATTGAGTTTCGGATGATTTAGTGGTTGGCGTGCACTCTTCTAGCATCTACCACCCTACCGTGAGCTCACCCACGGACAGATACTGCGACAATGACGTGTAGAACAATGTTACATGACTCTATTTCTGCACCAACAAGCCCTACATGCTAGTCTGGATGGAAGGAGAATCCTCTTTGGTGCACCGAACACCCAAAAACTTGCCGTTTTGCATGGTTTATCACCCATACCGCTACCACCCACATTTTTGTCCATGCACATGTGTTGTTCTTGGACAAAACTGAGCATACCAGCTCTTCTACATTACATTCGTACTGTTTGAAAATAATAGGCCATTTCGAGTGGCGCAAAATGGCTCGTAGGCACGAGCAAGTTACCCTGGAAGCCGGATTCACGATATCCCTCGTTGCTGAAATCCATTTGAGGTGTATCCGTAGAACGACCGTACCCAGGCCATACGAACTCCGTTTGGGCTCCATGACCTGCCAAAACGACCGCAGCGAAAATTCGTATCCTTCTGTCACACACTTTGTCTGTTTCGGAATAATTTCGGAGGCCGAAAACGGCTTGCAGAATTGAGTTTTGGATGATTTAGTGGTTGGCGTGCACTCTTCTAGCGTCTACCACCCTACCGTGAGCTCACCCACGGACAGATACTGCGACAATGACGTGCAGAACAATGTTACATGACTCTATTTCTGCACCAACAAGCCCTACATGCTAGTCTGGATGGAAGGAGAAGCCTCTTCGGTGCACCGAACACCCAAAAACTTGCCGTTTTGCATGGTTTATCACCCATACCGCTACCACCCTCATTTTTGTCCATGCACATGTGTTGTTCTTGGACAAAACTGTGCATACCAGCTCTTCTACATTACATTCGTACTGTTCGAAAATAATAGGCCATTTCGAGTGGCGCAAAATGGCTCGTGGGCGCGAGCAAGTTACCCTGGAAGCCGGATTCACGATATCCCTCGTTGCTGAAATCCATTTGAGGTGTATCCGTGTTGGAAATATGCCCTAGAGGCAATAATAAATTGGTTATTATTATATTTCCTTGTTCACGATAATCGTTTATTATCCATGCTAGAATTGTATTGATAGGAAACTCAGATACATGTGTGGATACATAGACAAACACCATGTCCCTAGTAAGCCTCTAGATGACTAGCTCGTTGATCAATAGATGGTTACGGTTTCCTGACCATGGACATTGGATGTCGTTGATAACGGGATCACATCATTAGGAGAATGATGTGATGGACAAGACCCAATCCTAAGCCTAGCACAGATCATGTAGTTCGTATGCTAAAGCTTTTCTATATGTCAAGTATCTTTTCCTTAGACCATGAGATTGTGCAACTCCCGGATACCGTAGGAATGCTTTGGGTGTACCAAACGTCACAACGTAACTGGGTGGCTATAAAGGTGCACTACAGGTATCTCTGAAAGTGTCTGTTGGGTTGGCACGAATCGAGACTGGGATTTGTCACTCCGTATGACGGAGAGGTATCTCTGGGCCCACTCGGTAGGACATCATCATAATGTGCACAATGTGATCAAGGAGTTGATCACGGGATGATGTGTTACGGAACGAGTAAAGAGACTTGCCGGTAACGAGACTGAACAAGGTATCGGGATACCGACGATCGAATCTCGGGCAAGTACTGTACCGATAGACAAAGGGAATTGTATACGGGGTTGATTGAATCCTTGACATCGTGGTTCATCCGATGAGATCATCGTGGAGCATGTGGGAGCCAACATGGGTATCCAGATCCCGCTGTTGGTTATTGACCGGAGAGTCGTCTCGGTCATGTCTGCGTGTCTCCCGAACCCGTAGGGTCTACACACTTAAGGTTCGGTGACGCTAGGGTTGTAGAGATATAAGTATGCGGAAACCCGAAAGTTGTTCGGAGTCCTGGATGAGATCCCGGACGTCACGAGGAGTTCCGGAATGGTCCGGAGGTAAAGATTTATATCTAAGAAGTCCTATTTTGGCCACCGGAAAATATTCGGGATTTTTCGGTATTGTACCGGGAAGGTTCTAGAAGGTTCCGAAGTGGGGCCCACCTGCATGGGGGGACCCACATGAACGTGGGTAGTGGGGGCAAGGCCCCACACCCCTGGTCAAGGTGCACCAAGATCCCCCCTTAGAAGGAATAAGATCATATCCCGAAGGGATAAGATCAAGATCCCTAAAAAGGGGGGATAACAATCGGTGGGGAAAGGAAATGATGGGATTTCTTTCCCCCACCTTTGCCAACGCCCCAATGGACTTGGAGGGCAAGAAACCAGCCCCCTCCACCCCTATATATAGTGGGGAGGCGCATGGGAGCCGCACCCCAAGCCCTGGCGCCTCCCTCTCCCTCCCGTGACACATCTCCCTCCTCCCGCAGCGCTTGGCGAAGCCCTGCTGGAATCCCGCTACTTCCACCACCACGCCGTCGTGCTGCTGGATCTCCATCAACCTCTCCTCCCCTCTTGCTGGATCAAGAAGGAGGAGACGTCCCCGCTCCGTACGTGTGTTGAACACGGAGGTGCCATCCGTTCGGCGCTAGGATCATCGGTGATTTGGATCACGACGAGTACGACTCCATCATCCCCGTTCCCTTGAACGCTTCCGCTCGCGATCTACAAGGGTATGTAGATGCACTCCCCTTTATGCTCGTTGCTAGATTACTCCATAGATAGATCTTGGTGATGCCTAGGAAAAATTTTGATTTTCTGCTACGATCCCCAACACGATCGTCGTTCGAGCGTCTTCTTGTCGCCGGTCGTCAAGGACTTGGCGCTGGTCCCGACGAGCCCGCGGATCCGACGACGCCGTGGAGTCGTCGTCGACGTTAATCCGGCGGGGCGGCGTTTTCTGCTTCCGCGGCGGGGAGTGCATGGTGGTCGCACCCCGGCGGTCTTGACGCCATCGGCCTTCGTCTTCTCGACTTGCCGCGGCCGCGACGTCGCCGGCTGCTGCGGCGTGTCGTTGTTGGCGAAGGCGATGAGGCTTTGGATTGTTGCCCTCCAGTCTTCGGCCTTGTCCGCCGCTGGAGGGAAGTCGAGGAGCAGTTGCGCTCTTGCGAGCGCTTCTGCTGGAGAGGAGGGGAGCGGGGGCGAGCGGTGCGAGGAGCGGGATACGCTCGGACTCCTAACGGGGTTAGAAGGAGCAGTTTCCCGCCCCGGTGACCGCACCTTGCTCGTGCCCGGACGGTGGTCCAGAGCATCCCGCGAACCTCCGGCTTGCCCTTGCCCCAGCAAGCGGATGGTACCTCCTGTACCACGGCGCTGCAGGGTCGTCCTCTGTTGAGATGGACGAGGCGCGTCCACGGAGACCGAGGCTCGGTCGTCCGTCTTGTCTTTGGATTTGGTGGTGCCGCGAGTCTCCTCGCCGGCGACCACCCTTCCGACGGCGTCTCCTCCACCCACCGTTGGCTCTGGTGGCGGTGGAACAGACGCAGACGGGCCTCCGACCTCCGAAGCCTTCTTCTTCGGGGCCATGCTGTTGTTGCTGATGAAGTTGATGTGGCTGGAGAGGTTGATGAAGAATGCGCCCGCGTGAACGCCGGAACAGGTTCGCACAACCTCGACGCCCCCTACCTGGCGCGCCAAAGATGTCGGGGAAACTGTCCACCACGAGCACCTATGAGACCGGAGCCCCTTGTTCGTGCGGTAAGGGAGCGGAGGGAGCACAAAGAGCAGATCGTAGAGCTCACGCAGGCAGTTTACCCAGGTTCGGGCCGCGCGGACGCATAAAACCCTACTCCTGCTTAGATTGTATTGAGTGTTGGAGCTCGGGAGCTTGAAGAACTAACTACACCGAGTGAATGAGCGATCTAGGTTCCGAACCCCCTCTACGTTGTGCATGGGTCTCCTTTTATAGCCCAAGGGGTCACCGACAGGTGTCACGTAGAAGAGGAGGGTAGAAATGTAACTCTGGTGGTAGTTGTAACAGTGCGGGAATAGTGGAGGAACAATGGATGAACAGTGGTCATCACCTACTTTGACAGTGGGGGACAAGAGCATTAAATGCCCGTCACCGTCGACCCCAAAAGCGCCCGCCCTTGCGTCTCCGTTTGCCACGGCGATGGCTTCGTCATCGTGTAGTGCCACCGTGTCCCCCAGGCTGCACAGCCATCCGCCACGCGTCCCTGGAATGGCCCCAGGACGACGCGTGGTTCGATGAGCTGGAGCGCGGGCACACAGCGTAACTCTCCCCGGCAAGCACCTTGCCGGGGCCTTGACCTTGCCGGGCCCTGGAGCTTGCCGCTCCCCGAGCCCTGCCGGGGCGCAGAGTGCGCCGAGGCATGTCTTCTGATATGCAGTCTTCTGGTCTTCCTGGCAAGCTCCTCTTGCCAGGGTCTTGTGCTAGTGAGGTAATCTTGAGCCTGGGACGGCCTTCCCGGCAAGCTCCACTTGCCGGGGGCTTGATCTTCTGTCTTGTATACTTTGTTTTTGAATGGCTTCATATGGATCAGAAAAGGTCTCCGACGAGCACGTGGTAAGCCCTGCCGCGGGAAGCTGCTACTGCCCGTGCACAAGTTGGGGTACTGAGGTACCCCTACCTTAGTACACCGACACCGGGAGTGAGTAATTCCTTCGTAGGCTCGCTGGTCGATGAGAGGTTGGATGAGATTCATCATGTAATTGAGTTAGTTTTGTTAGGGCTTGATCCCTAGTATGCACTATGTTCTGAGATTGATGTTGCTATGACTTTGCTATGTTAATGCTCGTCACTAGGGCCCGAGTTCCATTAATTCGGATCTGAACCATTTATGTTTCCACCATTATATCTATGTTCTTAATCCGATCTTGCAAGTCATATGCACCTACTACGTGTTAGGATCCGCATACCCCAAGGTGACAACAATTGGGATTCTTTTTGGTAATTATCGTAGTTTGGGGAGTTCATGTATTCACTATGTGTTAATGCTTTGTTCCGGTTCTCTATTAAAAGGAGGCATCAATATCCCTTAGTTTCCGTATGGACCCCACTGCCACGGGAGGGTAGGACAAAAGATGTCATGCAAGTTCTTTTCCATAAGGACGTATGACTATTTACGAAATAACATTATATCAATGAACGGGACCTAGTTCTGTGTCGCCCTAGGTTATAAATATTATATGATGAATGTTATCCAACGATATAAGTGACCCACTGCCTATGAGTTTTCCATATTTTGATCTTGCTAAGTTACTATTCCTACTGCTACTGTTATAGTTGCTACAAAACTATCACTACTGCTAGTGTTACTGTTGTTACCGTTACCACTTCTATCAAAACTATCATATTACTGTGCTACTGATCACTTTGTTGCAGATACTATATCTCCATGTGTGGCTGAATTGACAACTCAGCTGCTAATACTTACAAATATTCTTTCGCTCTTCTTGTGTTAAATCTATAAATTTGGTATGAATACTCTATACTCGAAAACTGTGGCGATCCCCTATACTTGTGGGTTATCAAGATTGCCTTCCCCATTCTACTCTCTGTCTCTCTCCGCGTAACTCCGTCACTACCACCATGACTCGTGCTGCATGTTTCGACAGCCTTGGCGGTGAGAGGATGGTGATGTCGGGCTTACTATCCCCGTTCACTCGACAACACCGTGTCGACCTCCATGGCGGCCGCACCATCCGAACTGTCTAGACCAACGAGATCAGCAGCATCAACATGTGTATAAAATATACAGATGAGTACCTGCAAGAAAATGAATTGTTCTTCGTCGGCATGTACATCCAGATTTGTGATGGTTCTAGTTGTCTCCTTTACTAGGTATGCGAATCGCCAGGGGTCAGCATATCCCGGTGAAAGTTCCTCCTCGAGGAGCTGTACATATTCATAGGATTTTTGAATCTAGCGTGACATAAAAATATTGTGGCCCTTGGGCTTAAGGGTCACAAATTGGACGTCCAGGGAGAATGGACTGTTCTAGATGACACATAAAAGCCTTGGGATTTACTTGGGAAGTCACCGGATTAATCATTGATGCATTCTACCATGAGAAGAAGAACATATTCAATACTGACCATCACAAAAGCAGGGTTTAAGAGCTCTGTGACGAACAAATCACGTACACGTGCATGGACGCGTATGCATGCTTAGTGTATGGAGACGGATAGAGCACAGTCAGATGGAAGCAAAAGAGAGGCGAGTGATGTTGGCCATTCATGAAAACATCAAGAAGTTGGAGATGATGCAACGGAAACTGGGAAGGCGCAATATCAAAGATATTAAGAATATATCAGTTTTATTTTAATTAATGTAATTAAAGTTTTGCTTAATTTGGCGGATTTATGCCGAAGTTGTGAGTTCCAATGTTCTAAACATTTGTGGTATCGTTCTATTAAGTCAATTATTTTACACGCCGGCTCTTAAAAGCGGTTCCTATACGCATACTACCTTTTCAAATCTTTTTTATCCTGTTCACCATCTTGCCAAGAGTGAAACCATAGCTGTCAAGGGGTAACATATGTCCGTGAACAGAGGCAAGAAGGAGGGTCACAGGATTGCAGGGTTGACGGGGCGACAAGTAATCCAACATCATGAGTGGCGGCGGCGATGATAGCATCACAGGAATCAGCGGCAGAGGCAACTTTCCTATGGAATGGAAGATCACATCGGAGCTGCTGTTCGGAATGAAAGACCAACAAAGGTTTGTAAACCCAACACCATTTTCCCTCAAGAAATGCAATGCATTATTTGTTCACTGAACATACAAGTATCTGTGATGTAATGACCCAAACCTGATAAGATTCAATGTCTTTGTGCTTACCATGCTAATACCTGGATCGACTCGCTACCACCCACAGTACATATGAATAACAAATAACAAGTGCATCATTTACTACAAAGTATGATCTAGAATTTATAAAGTATTACAAATTGAGTAGCACATAGCTAACTCTATTCAATTATAACAGCAGAAATATAGCATAAACAAACGATGAGTCCCATCAATGCCCGCTGGCGAAAATGTTGAGTGAAGACTCTATACTGTATCTCACTGATCATCTAAAAATCCCGCAACATGATAAGTTGCAGCCACAAGAGTTAATACATTGAATATATTGGAAAATCACACAATAATGATATAGCAAACCTCCACAAGCAAGGTATGACAAACATATCACTCAATTTGGTTTCGCATAAAACTACCTTCACCTACCTCCACTACATAGGCAAGGTGCACACAAACAAAAATGACAAATATCTTCAAGATGTCTCAAGTGCGCTCGATCATGACGCATTCTCTACCGACAATAGAGTGCCCACCCAGTGACGCATTCATGTGAGTAAAAGTCCCGACAACTCAAGTGCGCTCAGTCATGGCGCATTCTCTAGGGACAATAGAGTGCTCAGCCATTAACGCATTCACATAAGGAGAAGTCTCGAGCCTACAGCAATAGACACTCACCACTTCCATGAATCACTCGACACACACCCACGTCTAGCATAGAAAGTTCACTACTAGGAAAAGGGCTATAGATGGAATTGATACTAATGGCGCACCAGACAAGCAGTGCGCCATTAGTATATACTAATGGCGCACCAACCTCGGATACACCATTAGAGTTCAAACTACAAATGGCGCACCTGGCCCAGCGTGCGCCATTAGTATCAAAAAGTTTTTTTTTTGAACTAGTGCGCCTGTCCAAACATACTAATGGCGCATCCAGACGATGTGCGCCATTACTAGTTGTAACTAGTAATGGCGCACCAGCTATAAAGTGCGCCATTAATGTTCTTTTTTATGATATTTTTTATTCATTTTTTTACAAAACTACTAATGGCGCACTGTTCCACAGTGCGCCATTACTAGTTTAAACTAGTAATGGCGCACTGCGCGATA
The DNA here is from genome assembly GCA_902687465.1 of Secale cereale. Taxonomy (NCBI): domain Eukaryota; kingdom Viridiplantae; phylum Streptophyta; class Magnoliopsida; order Poales; family Poaceae; genus Secale; species Secale cereale. The sequence continues at coordinate 828,469,069 of LR738715.1, read as the reverse complement.
GTGCGCCATTAGTATGTTTGTTTTTGCAAAACTAGTAATGGCGCACTAACTGAGGATGCGCCATTAGTAACCTTGATTACTAATGGCGCATTTATAGTGGGTGCGCCATTAGTAAGTGGGCAGCAACAAGATATTTTGGACAGCCTCTCCTACCCACACTCACTTTCTCCCCCACTTCATTCTCTCCACCTCCTCCTTGTCTCGGGTCCCTCCTCTTTTTCACCTCATTTCCACCATAGATTCATTCAAATTAAGTGGTTAAATTACCTTGTTTTCATAGGTAAGTAAGGGGGGAAGCTATATTTAAGTTGTTCTCCATACAACAATGTGCACATGCACTTTTTATGGCCTAGCTAGATCTATGCATGTTCGTGGTGTTGCATATGTTTGTTGTGTTGCATATGTGTTTGTGTTTGGAGGTGTACCGGTATTTGAAATGCGATAGTTGCCAATATTTTCTCGGAATGTTGATTCATTTCCGTTTCGGTGAGAATTTTGGCATTAAGCATTCTTTTTTGTCCTATTTTTAGGGAAAGTCATGGCAATTTTTTTCTTGGTCCTAAAATATCGTTTTGCTCTACCCCGCAGGCGACCATGGTGCGCACGATGACCGAAGGCATGTGAATAGGTTTTTGAGGTCCGCGAAGGCCGAGATGCTTCAAAAGAATGAGACGGAGATAAGATGTCCGTGTCGAAGATGCAAGCTGAAGAGCCTTATTGCGGACCCGGATTCCGGGCAGGTGCGGGACTACCTGCTCTTGCGTGGTTTCATGGATGGATATCGGTGGCAAGGTGATGAAGATGACTACGAAGTCGTCCATGGGGGCCGGGCAAGAAATGAGGAAGGGGAGCAAGACAACCACCGCGGCTCGGGCGGGCGAGAAGACGAAGAATCCCCAGGAGATGATCACGACGGTGATGCTGTACACAGTCATCATGTAGAAGATGCAGGACATGATGATGAGGAAGATGCCGGAGCAGACGACGGGCATGATCATGAAGATGATGATGCCGGCGGAGCAGACGACGCTGGACCATCGATGGGCTGGGTGCAAGACCCTCATATTTAAGAGCTGCTTCTCAAGCAGACCGATAACGCAAGAGCTGCCGCCCGAGAGAAAGCCAAGATGGATCAACTTGAGTTAGACGCGGTTACTCCATTGTATGAAGGATGCAGGCCCGAGGATACCCGCCTGAAAGTAACGCTCATGGCTCTGGAGATGAAGGTAAAACACAAAATGACCGACGCATGCTTCGACGAGAACATGTCATTCTGGCACGAACGTCTTCCCAAGCGGAACAAGTGCCCCACCAGTTTGGAGGAGGCGAAGAAAATCGTGTGTCCTCTGGATTTACCGCACGTGAAATATCATGTGTGAATGAACAATTGCATCATTTATCGGGACGAGCATGCGGAGTCTACCATATGTCCGGTGTGCGGCGTCACTCGATACAAGAAGAGGAAGAAAGCTCCTCGAAAAGTGGTGTGGTACTTTCCGATCACTCCTCGTCTACAACGGTATTTCGCGGACCCTAAGGTAGCAAAGCTCCTGCATTGGCACGCGGATAGGGAGGAGAAGAAGCGAGAAGATGACGCAAATGATCCGGAGATAGATAAAAAAGACAAGATGCTGAGTCACCCTAAGGATGCGAGCCAGTGGCAAGTGTTGAACTTCGAAGACCTAGAATTTGGGAACGATCCAAGGAACATCGTGCTGGGCGCGAGCACCGATAGAGTCAATCCGTTTGGCAGCCAGAGAAGCACACATAGCACCTGGCATGTGTTTGTGTGGATGTACAACCTTCCCCCCTGGTTGTGCATGAAGAGGAAGTACATTCACATGAGTATGCTAATTGAAGGACCGAAACAACCAGGGAACGACATCAATCTGGATCTGGGGCTGCTGAAAGAGGAGCTAGACACGCTGTGGAAAACGCCAGCCAATACGTGGGACGCCGCAAAGAAAGAATATTTCCCTATGAGAGCCGCGCTGCTCACGACGGTGCACGACTATCTCGGTTACGGATATGTCGCGGGGCAGGTGGTCCACGGATTTTCTGGATGCGTCAGGCGCATGGATGACACAACGTATCGCTAGCTAGATAGAGATCCCGGGTCTTCGAAAACCGTGTTCATGGGACATCGAAGGTGGCTTCGTGACGATGACCTGTGGAGAAAACGCAAGGATCTGTTCGATGGTGAAACCGAACCCCGAGGACGCCCGCGTACGAGGAGCGGCGAGGAAATAGACGAGCTGTTGAAAAATTGGAAAGATTGCCCACTGCCGGGAAAGAAGCAAAAGGCGCAAGAGCCGGGAAAGAAGCGAAAGGCGCCAGAGCCGCCGCTGAAGGTATGGAAAATGAGGTCTGTTTTCTGGGACTTGCCGTACTGGAAGATCCACCGTGTGCCTCACAGCCTTGATGTAATGCATATCATGAAGAACGTGTGCGAGAGTCTGCTTGGTACCCTGCTCAACATGACAGAGAGGACCAAAGATGGGCCGAAAGCAAGGGCAGACTTGAAATCAATGGGCATCAGGCAGGAGCTTCACGTTATATATGATGATCATGATGATGATGATGATGATGAGGCGAAGCAGGACACGGAAAGTCGTCGCAAAGGCAAAAAGGCCAAGAAGACCGGAAATGACTACCCTCCCGCGTGCTTCACTCTAAGTCAGGAGGAGATCGAGCAGTTTTTACCTGCCTCATAGGAGTACAACTTCCTTACGGTTACGCGGGGAAGATAAGCAGATACCTAGACCGGGCGAAGCTGAAGTTCAGCGGGATGAAGTCTCACGACTGTCACGTGCTGATGACGCAGATACTTCCAGTTGCAATCCGTGGGATCATGGACGCGCACGTCCGTGAAACCCTATTTGGCCTATGCAACTTTTTCAACGTCATCTCTCGGAAGTCTATTGGCGTGAGGCAACTCAGAAGGCTACAGGAAGATATCGTGGTGATACTATGCGAGCTTGAGATGTACTTCCCGCCCGCATTCTTCTACGTTATGGTGCATCTGCTGGTCCAAATCATGGACGATATCATCCAACTCGGGCCGACGTTCCTGCACAGCATGATGCCGTTCGAAAGGATGAATGGTGTCATCAAAGGATACGTTCGCAACATGTCACGTCCAGAGGGAAGCATAGCCAGGGGCTTTCTGACCGAAGAGTGCATCTCCTACTACACGAATTATCTAGGCATCGAGAACCCCGTTGGTCTGCCCGTCAACAGGCACCTCGGCAGGCTCGCTGGATGGGGTCACCGTGATGGTCACCGCGAAATGCATGTCGACTTCGAGGGTCGACTCGCCGACTTTGAAAGAGCAAACCTAGTCGCGCTACAACACATAGACGTGGTCGATCCTTGGGTGGTAGAGCACAAAACCTTTATTGAGAAGACGTACAATGACCGAGGCCAACAGAGGACGGACGGAGATATAATCAAAGAGCACAACTCATGTTTCACGCGTTGGTTCAAGCAGAAGCTTCTGTCGTACCCTTTATATGAGGATTCTTCCGCGGAAAAAGAACTCATATTCGCCTTGTCACAGGGCGCCGAGCACAACCTGATGACCTATGAGGCGTACGATATCAACGGCTACACATTCTACACCGAGGCCAAGGACATGAAGAGCGATGGTTATCAGAACTCCGGGGTAACGATGGAATCCTACACCGTAATGACAAGGACAGTTACTACGGAAGGATCGAGAAGATCTGGGAGCTGAGCTACGCTGGAGAGAAGGTCCCGATGTTCCGTGTCAGATGGGCCAAGATCGTCCTAAAAGAAGACCGGTATTTCACCACCATGGTTATACCCGAAGCCAAATCCAAGACCGCGGGCGCAAACGTCACCGCAAAAAATGAGCCATGGGTACTGGCTTCCCAAGTTGACCAATGCTTCTTCATTACGGACCTGTCAAAGCCCAGTCGTGTTGTCGTGAGGAGAGGCAAAAGGAAGATCATCGGAATGGATGGAGTAGCCAATGAGCAAGACTTCGACAAGTACGGCGACCCGAGGATCGAACATGACGACGATGATGAAGTAGCAGCATACACCACAAGAAGAAGCAGGACCACCCTACCTAAAGGACGTCTGTTCCACAGAAGAACTCCATTTGCGAAAAAGAAGGGCAAGAAGATTGTGAATAGATAGCTAGCTAAGATCGATTGTATTTAAATCGTAGCCTTCATTTCTCGATTGTATTTCATGGGCACTTTTTGAACTATCATGAATATTTTTAAATTTCATGGACACTCGATCTCGACCCCCCCTCCATCTCGATCGCTATCCCACCTCGCCAAATTCGGTCCCCCTCGCCGCCGAGCACCCCCCGGTCCACCGGCCGCCGCCGCCGACCCCCCGCACCCTC
>LR738715.1:828414265-828464214 GCA_902687465.1 Secale cereale | reverse complement strand
CCCGGTCCACCGGCCGCCGCCACCGACCCCCCGCACCCTCGATTCCCCTACTCAACCGCCGCCGACGACCCATCATATATTCAAAATAATAAATTTGATGATATTTTTTCATATTCATAAATATTTTCAAATAACAAATTTGATGATATTTTTTAAAAAATTATTACTTTTTTATAAAAAAATATTACTGTTATGATTTAAACAAGTTTGAACATATTTAAACACAAATAAGTGTCAAATAGCATTTTAAATGCAAAAAAAAATTGGGGAGCCTGGGAATCGAACCCAGGACCTCCTGGTGGGTGTGCTGCGTGCTGGCCAGTCGGGCTAGTGGGTGGGTTCTGTTGGGTAGTGGGTTAGGTGGAATATATACCTGACCAGTCGGGCTAGTGACTAGAACACAATACTAATGGCGTACCTGGTGGTGGTGCGCCATTAGAATCTACATACTTATGGCGCACAAAGGTGCGGTGCGCCATTAGTAATCCCCCCATCCATATCGCCCCCCACCGGCCGCACCCTCCTCTCTCTCCCTCGCCAGATCTCCCCTTCCCTCTCCCCGACGCCTCTCTCTCCCTCTAGCGCCGCGCCGCCGCCCCTGCGCCACCCCCGCTGAGCCGAGCGCCGCGCCGCCGACACCCTCGACGCCCGCGCCCCCGACGCCCCAGACGCCCCCGACGCCCGCGTCCCTGACGTCCGACGCCCCCGACGACACCGACGCCTCCTCACCCCCTCGGACGAGCCCCTCGCCCTCTGCCGCGGCCTCCCCCGACTCTGCAGCAACGCCGCCGCCCGGAGCTATGCCGGCGACCACTCCATACGCAGGTAGCAATCACTTCTCCCTCCTTCCTCTCTAATCACCACCACAAAGTCATTTTAGGAATTTTAGGTTTAGACATTTGAAGAAAGTCATGGTTTAGACTCTGGTTAGGGGATTCAATTAGTGTGCTCAGTCACTTTAGGAGTTAATTGAGAGAATAGGGTTCGGCTAGTGGGGGTTTCACATCTAATTGAGAGAATCATGTGTACACCGAATCGTAGTATGCTCCACACACTCCCTGGGATGTGCTCTGCGGGATTTTGTGTCGGGGAGCATGCTGTAATTCTGTGTGCTTGTTTGTCAACCTGTCTTGTTTTCGCTTAGGGGATTTTGTATCTGGTTTGAGGTTTGAGGTTGGGGATGATTAGATCCTTCTGCTGATGCGTTCTTCCATTTCAAGTGGTTAGCTTCTGTCAGTGGTTTGGTTTGTTAGTTGCTGAGGATTAAACTACATTGTAGACAAGCATATGCCTGAATTTTCTTCATGTGGAATGATCTAATGTTCTCTACGAGGCCAGAGGTTTTTTGCTTGTCTTAATCGGCAGTTTTATTTGATGCGTTTTGCATTTGTGTGATGCTGTTGGTGATTAGTTTGAATCTTCACTAGTTTTGAGGCGCCACGTTACAGTGATTTTCTTTTGTATTTCTGCCATTTTCGTTCTTGTTTGTATGTGGAACTATTCGTTATCTTCATGCGCAAAGCAAAATTAGCAGGAAAATGCTTGAAATCAGCCGCCTGATTTCTACCAGTGCGTGGGCCGTGACCTGCGCCCGTCGGATGGAGCATGATTTGGCGGCCGATTACACCGAATCGTAGTATGCTCCACACACTCCCTGGGATGACGTTGGATATTCATGTGTGCACGTGCAGACGTGCTCTCCTTAGATGAAAACCGTTCAAGTGCAACAAACCTGAAACAATCATAGATGTGCTCTCCTTAGATGAAAACCTCAGTCATTTTAGACGTGCTCTGGAATATTTTTTTGTTCTTTTTTATAGAATATCACCCTAGGATAATCCCCATGGCGGTGGACACCACCCCAAAGACAACACCGCCAGTCGTGCCGGCGCCAAGTCGACCCCATGGCAAGACCGCCGCAACGGTGCCGGACATCCCTATGCCACTGGATCCAAACATGCATATGGCACAGGATCAGAACGATGACGACAACAATACATTTGCCAACGTCGATCAGTACTTTGCCGATCATGGGTACGGTGGCGACTTCATGGGGCCTCCTTCTCAAGAACCCAACCCAACAAAAGACATGCGCGATCTAGCTGGTACCGCGGAGAAGCCAAGTTGCAACAGGCGTCGTCTGCTGTTCAGCTCTCAGGAGACGCCTCCAGCTGCCGACTTCACCGAGCCTCAGATAGGCGAGGTGCGAAATATTATCAGCCACAACACACTCAAGAAGGCGGTCTCTGAACAGAACTCGGTCCCAATTCAGGAGAAGAAGAAGGCACGCAAAAGAAAAACTAACAAGGGTGCGAGCCAGCCGGCACCGAGTACAATCCATGCTCAGGACGGGCCACCTTCACCTGAGGATGTAATGAGGAGGGTGCATGTGGCGGGTAGGCCGATGCTACCGAGAAATATGCTCGATGCTGCAACCGGTGCTATGCGGAGTCTGCATGACAGTGTTCTTTCTTTGGAGAAGCGGCGTCTCAGAGAGAAGGATGTGGCATACCCGGTTTTCGCGGCCAAGGTGCCAGAGGGCAAGGGCTTTGTGGATAACTCCATCGAGGGTACGATCGTCCTGCGGTTTGATGACATCCACGCTATGTTGAACCTTCTTCCGCTGCACTACACCTTCGTTCGGCTATTTTCGCTGAGTATGGAGATGCGGATCATTCGCGACAAGACCCCGGACATCGTGATAGTCGACCCCTTCTGCATGCGTGCCAAGATCTTGGGCAGCGCTGGGGACCGGCAAGTCACGAGTTCTTACCTCGAAGGCGTCATTCGAGCAAACCGAGATAAGGATAACTTCCTCATGCCTTACTTTCCCGAGTAAGTCCTCCGCCTCAACCGCCCCGTAACATATGAATTCTTAGATTTCGATCGTTCTTCTTTTAACATTCCGTGTTTTCTGCAGTGACACACATTGCACGCTCATCCTCCTAAGCCCCAAATATTCCATGGCCACGTATTTCGACCCAGACCGTCAGTCGAACGTAGACTACACAAATGTCAAGAAGGTTCTTGATGATGTTCTCCCCGGCTACGCCAAATCTGGAGGCACCTTCACCAGGCCTATTCGTAAGACAGGCAAGCACGTGTTCTCCCACAATACGATGTTCTGCTGCATCAAGCAGCCGCCTGGCGGTCAGAAGGGTGCCTACTACGCCATCCATCACATGCGGGAGATCGTACGGGACCATCATCAACTTCTGCTACCGAGTAAACTCAAAGATTGGGCCGCGAGCGTGTCGGCAATCCAGGACGCGGACATCAGACAAGAATTCTTTCGCATCCAGTCGGAGTTTGCGGAAATCATCGATCAAGATGTCCTTCGTTCCTCGGGGCAGTTCTACCTCAGAAATAAACCGTCGAACAGTGACATCGACACAATGCTACAAATGCAGGCTGACAACGCCCATGATTTCATGACTCCCACGATAGACGGCGGCTTCATCCACGCTCTGGTCCCTTGAGTCGAGTCGAAAGCAGTGATGTTGTGTCTAGTTCTGAAACATCGATTGGCTCATGTTGTAATTAAACTTTAATGAACTTGTAGTATGTCTCTTTGGTTTCGAGAGTCGTTCAACTTAGATGTAATCGATGCTATTAATGTCTTGCTTTTCTCTTTCGATCGTTCTGTTGCATACTTATATATTGCTTATGTATTGTCTGTGAATTGGTACTAACGTTTCGTTTGGCTAGTGCATAGCGATGCCGTCGTATGTCGTGTACAAGGGTAAGGTTCCCGGAGTCTACGACGACTGGAAGGAGTGTCGGAGACAGGTTCACCGATTCAGCGGTAACAGTTACAAAGGGTACACCACTAGGGCCGAGGCCGAATGTAGATACGCCCGCTATCTAGCGGGAGAGGGGAGGGAGCATTGGAGGAACCGGATGAAGACGAGTTTCATCGTGATGATGCTCATCGTGATGACCGCAGCTCTCTTCTATGTGATGGTAGTTTAGATGATCGATATCGACTTGTAATGTGAAGACAAACTCGCTACTCGCGGTCTCGAGACTTGTAATATAATGTTCTATCTTTGTTCGGTCTTTTCAATTCAGAGACTAATATGATGAATTGTATTCGGAGACTAATATGATGAATTGTATTCAAAGACTAATCTTCTATTGTATTCGATGAATCTGTTGTTGATGTGTGCTGTCTATATTCTGTCCAATTATACATTTTGTAATCTGTGCAAAAAAACAGAAAAATAATAATAATAAAAACCTAATATTCATACTAATGGCGCATCACATCACAGTGCGCCATTAGTATGCCAAAGGATACTAATGGCGCATCATTTGACAGTGCGCCATTACTATGCCGAAATTACTAATGGCGCATCTTGCTGGCGTGGGCCATTAGTATGCCAAAGCACCTGGGTACACATGGCCCCCTGGGAGGCATACTAATGGCGCACTACTGTGCATACTAATGGCGCATCTGTGGTGCGCCATTAGTATACCAGATACTAATGGCGCACCAGAGGTGTGCCATTAGTAAAATATACTAATGGCGTGGCACTAATGGCGCACCACTAATGCGCCATTAATGGCCAAATTAGGTGCGCCATTAGTTGGCCTTTTCCTAGTAGTGGTTTAAGCACACAATTCCATACTACAATCAATACACAAATATGAGAACACAGAACAAACCAAGCAGATATCATAGCAAAAAGACCACACAAGCATAGCAGAATATAGGATAAGCAAAATCAAAAGTGCAAACTTGCCTGATACGTTTGATGAAGTACTCTAACTATTAATTCTAATCTGCTTCACACTCCGGACAATCTACATGATTAACGAAGGCACCGATAAATAAACTGTACTCACATAACACCACAATAAAGTCAACAGCAAGGAATTTAAATAAAATTTAAATAAAAGAGTATACCGGTAGGTATATATTATCTACATGCTAATAGGATCACATTGCAAATAGAATCAATTAGATTGGATCAACAGTTTAAAAGATATGGCCTCTAGAAGGTTAAAATCAAATTTGATCAAATTCATATTTAAATAGTCCAAACATATCAAAATTTGGTTCTACTAGATGCTCCTAGTCAATATGAGTACATAGGAAAAACTAGAAAAATGTGACGTGCGTTGCAACAGGAGAAACAATGATCATATGACCAGATCAATTAGCAACACCCACTCTTAAAAACAAAAGGATCTGACACTTGTGATTGCATGATATGGGAGGTTGGCCACCGGAGGAGGAGGAGGGTTGCCCTTAGCCGCATCGCCAACTCCACTTCCATGGTGGCCGCCAAAGCTAATAGGGCGGTCGGGTATCCTCGTGCGCCTTTCATCCATGCATATCCCTTCCTAGGACATAAAAAACATGTTTCCTTGTGATCTTATCATTCTAACTTACTTCTACTAATCGAATCACAATAAACTTCCGCTTGGTTGGTTAGGTCACAGATCTGGACTCCGTGATAAGGGTCATCGATCGAAGGAATGGTTCTTCAGGATAGAGAGCTACATCAATAGATGAAATGAGCTATCAGGATTAAATATTTGGGTGCAATTATCTTGCGCCACAAACTTTGAGTATAAATGCAGAAAATGATGTGAAGTACCACAAGCTCATCTTTTTTATGCACCTTATTGAGTGTTTGCAATTGATATTTCCGCATGCAATATCATTGTCACAATCAAGAAGGACCACAATATCAAGCCAATATTTGCATCCACGATCAACAATGGCAAGCTTGAAGTACGGGACAAGCAAAATATGATTATCCTCCCTAAGCCAGTATCCTAAGTAAAAGTAATAATTTTGCTTTGTCTTGAGCTACATTTGTATCTAATTCAAAGGAACTATAGACAGACTAATAGGGTTCAGTTTTTTGTATTTGGCATGAACATACGGATTGTTATTCAAAAAAAACATACAGATTGCCTGGTAGTTTGCCGGGCTGGTTTGAGGCTTGACGCTACTGGTTTAAATCCTGCTAGAAGCTTTTTTTATCAGGATTATCGAGAGGCCCATCATATGAGCGTCGGATGACGGACCAACAAACTGATTTTGGAATAAACAAACATGACGAAGGACTAAAAAAGTGGAGAAACAAACATTTCTTTAATATAATATATATATATATAATAATTCTTTAATGGTGATAGCCTTCTTCTTGGATTGTACTCAGTCAAAAAATACAGCACAATCTTGTAGACATTTAGAGTATTTTGATCTTAAAGTAAACGCATACAAAAAAGTGAACTTTCAAATTCATATGTTGACCTTAAAAGCAGAATATTTTGCCAAGGATGTTGAATATGTACCAATGTCCATTAGTCCATGAATAAACAGAAGAGATCGACCAGCCGTGGTACATATCCACGGGAGACAATCTCTCAGAAAGCATGCTGAGGGAGTAGGGCACATCTCGCTGCCTTTGCTGCCACAGGCCGATGTTCCCATCTCGGCCTGTTGTTGGTAACAAAAAATTATATGTATTCCGATCCTTTTCTCCTATGTATAACTAAAAAAGATCAAAAATATATGAATTGAACAAACAGTTCACTATTGAAAACCTATATTGACATCCTCTACAATTAGCAGATGCATTAACTTGGTATGTATTCTTTCAATCCACCAACTGATCTATAATATCAAGACTACATAGAAGGTCACACTTGAATCGTGCATGATGAATATAGCAAGTGTGCTGTCAACTGGCAACAGGTTTGCTCCCCGAAAAGATTTGGAGGGCTTGGCATCAAAAAATTTACAGCTTACAGTACAGCATCAAGGCTCAGATTTGCATGGCACACATGGAAGTCTCCCAACAGACCATGGGTTGGATCCCAGCTCCCTTGCACAAAGTCTGACATCAACTTGTTCAATGCATCCACAACAATCAGTCTCGGCAATGGTGACCCTGCTAAATTTTGCTCCAGCAGGTGGTTAAATGGCGAAGCTCCTAAAATCTCAGCCCCAAATATATTTAAACTTGCACGACTGATGAACCTTTCTATAGCTGAAGCCATGCAAGAGGAGCGCTAGATGAAGGGCATGGAACTTCTTGCAACCACCGAAGATTCGCTCTCCTTTATTCCTTTGTGGCACAAAATTGAGTAGATCGGCCTCTCTAACCATTTAGATGAAATCACTTGGAATTGGAATGCAACAAATACATACTCTTCCGCCACTACGTACGATACCCGGTTCATTGGATCCATCGAGCGGCCGGACCTGAAGGCAATCTGGCGCATCAAAACAGAAGGAAATATACAATTTTTCACGTGGCTCCTTGCCCAAAACTGATTGCGAACTGCTGACAGATGTAGAGCTCGTGGTTGTGATCAAATAATTGAATCTGCAGTCCACCTGTTCTGCCACTTCTCGTTTACAGCTGATGTTTGGCACAAGATGCAACCCACCCAACCGAATCAAAACCCTACAACCACGGTACGCCCCAGATTGATTAGTGATTGTTGGCTAAGGCGGCCATCTTTGCCTGGAATATTTTGAACGAAAAAAATTGCCGCACCTTCCAGAATCAATCTTTAATGACTAACAATGTGGTCTCCTTGATAAATTCTGACATTAATAAGTATGATGATGCCTGTGCGTGGCACCACCTCTTGTACAGATAAGTGATCTAATGTTGTAGCTGTTGCCTTGGGGATCTTCCTTTTTCCTGTACATCCCTAATCTTTAATGCAAAAGGTAGACCACCTCCGAGTTCTCCTAAAAAAACAAGCATTGCCGAGAACACAACAGCACAGCTGCAGCACCCAATGTTCCTCTTCCCTCTTTATTTTCCCTCATTCACCCTTCTTCTTGCCTGGTTCATGTAATGCAATAGCACAACAACACCAATGTTTCTACCACCCTGTGCTCCCTTCTTCCACCGTTGAGCTGCTCTCTTCTCTTCTTATTTCTTCCCCGCCATGCCACACTGTCAGGACATCTCTGGAGATTAGGAGAGAAAGGTTGGAGCTCGTATCCATGTGATGTCTGTGATATGGTTGCAGGCCTCAAGCGTCAGTTCAGCACAAAATTGACAACAAAGCGGCGTCGTCCTCCATCCCCGGGCATCACTTTCAGAATTCAGATGGACGACCATGTCACACTACTCTCGTCAGGTCGTTCTAGTCACGTGCCATGAACGACGCATGCAGATTGTGTCAAGGCAGGATCGATGGCTGCAGTAGGGGCAATGCCATAGCCGACGTAGCTCTCGATAATAGGGGATTGGTCGGGCCGGAGCCGTACTACTGCTTACTATCTTGTCGCCTCATCCTCGTCTATTATACAACGACTGTGCTCACCGCCGGGGACAAGGCGGACGTGAGATGTCCGCTGGGGACAAGGAGCAGAGGCACGACTATGGGAGGACGAAGTAGAGATAAATGAGGAGCTTCGACGATCGTGGAAGCGGTAGATCGGTCGTGGAAGTGGATTGGGTTTAGGGTAATTATAATTGGTGCGTGTTCAGGAGCCAGAGAGACTTTGATCGGGGTGGGATCGATTTGGATGTGGGTTTTTTTTCTTGCGGGGAAACCAAATGGGGAGAACTTTTAAACCTGAATCGTCAATCTTTAAAATAATGGATATAAAGAGGCGACGGATGGAGAACCATGAAAGCTTCCTCCCTTTATTTTTACGTAAAGATAATTAATGAATTTGGAGTTACGGATCTCAAGTTATAGCCAAACAAAATTTGGATAAAAATCTGTCAACGGGATTTAAGCTGTTGCGCCTACTGTAGCGAGTTGCCACGTGACGCTCCGTGAATGGCCATAGGGTGTCCGCTGTTTGATCTAAGCGAGGACGACCGCAACTTAAAGGAAAACGTTCGGTAACAAAGAAAAACATAGGCGATCTAATCTCATTGATTGGATGGAGACCAGACGGACGGGGATGCTCACCGAACAAACCTACTTGGGACAAGTCGGACTTGAGGAAGATGATGACGCGAGCGGCCAGGTTGTGACGTGGGCAACGGACACAGTGGGTCTCTGGTGACTGAAAGCCAACAAGTGGACGAGGAGCTCCACGGTGAACACAATGGAGACCTCGGCACCGACGTTTACGTCCTCTGGTGGCGCCGGTGGGCGACCTCAGCAACGTTGGCGGTGCTCTGCTTCAGCAGAGGTCCAAGTGCTCGACATGGTGCTCCCCTGGGCGACATAGATGGTTAGGGGGACAGAGTAGATCAAGGCAAAGACAACCGAGGGTAAGGGAGGCGGTGGGAACCTTCTGTGTCAACGGAATCAACCGATGAGAGCTCCTGCGGCGACAGAGCTCCAGCAAGATCGGGTAGAGCTCTAGGGCACAGGAAGATGGAGTTTTCACAGAAAAACCGGGTGAGGACATGACGGGGATTAGATGTATACAGTCAGGCATGGCAAGGGGCAAGGACCGATGCGATTCGGGTGAAGATTGGATCGGGACATGCTGTCCAAGACGGCTGAGGAAGGGGATGACAACGCGGGACCTGGTGGTCAGCGAAAGAGAACGAAAAAGGAAAGAAAAACAGCAAGGGAAGAGGGTTGTGGTGCTGGGCCGTGTCCTGCAGCAAAATGGGCCGGCTTGTTAGCTTCTGCGCGTGCGCTGCGCACGGGCGAAGCCCCGGCTGGGCCACTGTGCAACCCGACTGCACATTGCACGTTTTTTAAACCTCTACTACAGGAAATATATTTAGCTAAATAAAATACCAAACTAAATAAAATTATAAAATAACCAAAACATACAGTAAAATATTGTATATTGGGGAAAGTAAAATACATAAAGTATTTTTATAATTTTTTGGGGCTTTATAAACGCTCCATAAAATATTTTTCAAATGCAAATAAATATCAAAATATATTTCAATGCATATTTAACATGTTGTTTTGAAGAAGTCATATTACTTCACTCATGGTTGCTTTGAATATTTTAAATATTGACAAAATCCAATATACAATCGAAATGAATATTTGGGAAAGTCCTTTTTCCCTCTCATCTGAATATTCATTTAAAATCCAAAAGTTTCAAATCCTACTAAAATTGAGCAAAGAGCAAGCAACACAAGCAAGTTTAAATCAATTCTATTAACATTCCAAATTTGAAAATTTGCGATGTTACATATGAATAGGATGATGAAATCCTCCTTGTTTTAAACCGTAGTATTCCTATGTCTAAGCAAATTTCCTCAGGTCAGTGTCATACAAAAAACAGAGACAGCAGGCACCAGTGTAGCCTAGTCCGTAGAGTCTAAACGGACGGATTTGATTTCGGGCGTAGGTTTCTGGTTTCCCCAAAAGAGTTGGAAAATAAAACAAAACGGTTTTCTATCTTATGTGTTCATCAATTAATCTGTGATGTAACTCCATTTTTTCCTATACTAGGTGTATCATATCTGTATATATTTTAAGTGGATGGACATAGAATGGAAGGCGAGAGCAAGGACTGTAATCCGTAAGATCATTGATGAAGGAGAGTATAAGGCGGTGCTTTGGGACCCCATGCTGCAGGATCATGCACCCACAAGGCGTGTGGCGGGTGCACGTGCCTCCATGGTGCCCCCTGACGCGTCCCCTTCGGGCTCTGTGACTTTTTTCCTCCGGAAAAATAAATTAATTTTTGAGCAATTTAGGACAACTTTATTTTTTGGAAAAAAATAACATCAAGGTTAATTCTGCTGAAAACAACGTTGGTCCGGGTTAGTTTTATCCAAATCGTTCAAGTTAGAGGGCAAAGGCATCATAAAAGTGGTCGGTAAAGTAGATGCATTTGGGATGTATCACCTCATAAAATCCTGATGGCCTTCTTCTTAGAAGTTGTGGTACTTGCTTAGTGACAAGAAAGACTTAAGGTTGACGGAGTTGATGAGTCCAAATTATGTGATGACTTGCACCTCTCACTTTGTTTTGTAGTATAGGATTTTTTTTTTGATTTCACGGCTTTCACACACTTCTTTTTGTTTGATTTTTCCAGGTCATCATGTATGGAAAGGATATTGAGGGAAAGGAAATAATGCCAATTTATGGTGACAAAATCATGATAATGAATGTGATAAAATATTACCATAAAAAGGTGAAACAAATGGGAGAAGAAAGGGTGCACACAGAAGCTTGCAGAGCAAAACATGACATTACACGCTCGTACGAGCGGTCGTACTGCCTGCCGCCGCCTTCGCCTTGTCAAGTACTTCACCCCCTGTGTAGAGGGATCAGAGACACGACCAAAAACAAATCCAGAACAAAGAACCCTAGCCTTCGAAATACATCCGGAGGGGGATTAGTAAGGAGGAGACCGCCATCATCACCACAACATGCAAGAGGACGTCGGAATCAACCACTTCATCATCAACGTTCACCATCATCCATCTCCATCTCCTTGTAATACCTATCCTTTCGTGGATTTCTATGTGCATTACTCGTTTGTACGATTCATGTTTACCACCACAATTCATATGATTTTCGCCGTTCCCATGTGCGACTAGACCCCCTACTTCTCAGGGATATGGATGAACCTTGGTATATATAGGAGATGGAATGTTAATAAGGAGATGATTTTCTCAGTTGAATGTTTGGTTTAATAGCCTTCGTGAATGTTGTGAAGGGGCCCCACTCAATATTTCCGCCGTAAGGCCACGAGGCATAGAATTGTCGTTGTAAAGGTTAAAATGTCGAGGTAATTTGAGGTGACAATAAAATCCTCAATTCCATTTCTTTGCAATTTATAGAGGAATAACATAGAACACTTAGTGGGGGGGGGGGGTCTGTGTCCATGGTTAAATCCTTAATTATTGTTGTGAGAACTAGTGCGAGGAAACTATGGTAGTGGCATGTGTGGTACAGAGTCTACCTCGAGTAGAATGTATTCTATACCCAGGGCCGCCCAATCACAAACATCCAGTGTGACTCAAGTATCTAGCTATGACTATGCTACGTAATATGTTGCGATAGACACATACCAATGGGAATTTCGGACTCCCGAATGCTTTAATCATATGCTAGTTTCGATGCTTTACTCACCCACTATGCTCATTTACATTCTTTTGTGTAATTTACTTTTAATCCACACTCTACTCAAAATCATTATACTTCCGCTATGCTCATTTACATTTTTTGTGTAATTTACTTTTAATCTACACTCTACTCAAAATCATTATACTTCCGCCATGACTTTGCTTTGAGTTTACAATTTACTTGTAGGCACGTTTCTGTAAGTCTCTACAAGGGACAAAAGTACAATTCCTTTACCCCTATGGGATAAATACTCTTACTTCGAAAAGGCTGCAACTAAATGTTCTGTACTGCAAGCCATCATTATTTATAAGATTTTGTCTTATTTTGTTTTGAAAGAGATAATTCATTACCAATGTAACATTCGGCAACACTATACAGGAAAACACTTTCATAGACAAGTGTATTGTACAGTGTATCATAATGTCACGATATTGATTATACGAAAAAAAACTCGTCGCCCTCCTTGTTTACACATGAAAAAAAATGTGACGCCCAGATAGTTAGGCTACAGTAACCACTCACTAATGGTGCCATGTCATCGCAATGAATTCTTCTAAACCTGACTTTGTTCCAAACCGAATTCAAATCCAATTTTAAAATAAAGTCAAATTATTATTTCTTCAAACAGTGAAACAAAAATGTTCGCTGGGTTGAAAAAATTCACTAACTAATTTTGATGAATAAGCCAATATAATTGGAACTATTGAAATACCCTTAGCCTGTTTAAAATTGGACCAACAACTTTTAGTTGATCATTCTCAATTTAAGTAAATATTTGCGCATTTCAAAATACGATGGAACTTGTTGTGCTAGGTCATAGCATTGCATAGTATTTACGTGTCAAGTACCTTATTGAACCAAAAATCCTTTGCTTTTATAGAAATTGCAAAACAAAGAAGAATTGTGAAAGCAGAAAGATAAATAAAAGGAAAGTAAAAGGACCTAATCTACTAGGCGCCTTGGCCCATCTAGCCAAATGGCCAGCCCAGCCCACCTCCACTTCTCCTCCCACCTCTCTACAGGGGAGGCAGATGCATGGAGGACATTCATGGTGCGTGGGGCACACGTCGGCCATCCCCGTCCCCCGTGCGGGGTTAAAACGGTGCCGGTGCCCCTCTCCCGAAACCCTAGACGCCATTCCCCCTTTCATCGTGCTCCCTTGTCCCGATCCGGACACGCCCAACGCCGTTGTCGCCATGGCTCACCTCGTTCTCGCGTCCATCGTCCACCCCACGCCCTGTGAGCATGTTCGATAGCTCCGCCGCGCTCGTCCACATCGTCCGTGCCTTCGAGATCAAGCCAGTACACCGCCAAGTTCGGGGATCAATGTCGTCTTCAACCTCCGGCCACCGCGACGCCATTGACGAATTCGTCGCCTCCACTGCATCCCCTGCCTCCACGAGCTCCTCTTCCGGTTCGCGGTGAGCTGCGCTACGTTTCCCCTCCCTAACCGCTCTCGATCCATAGCCGTAGTCCCGTCGTTGTCCTTGTTTTGCTCCGGTCAAAACACGCCGCCGCTGTGATGCTCCCCGCCATGGCTACCGGCCGTCCCGGGGCCGGCTAGGCACACGAGAGTTCTCTCGTGCCCATGTAGATGTTGACTAGCCTCTAGGTTCGCTCGATCTTGCACTATAGTGCTGCGCCCGATCAAACCCATGCTTGCCGTCGCAGCGTCCGGTGCTTCGCGCTCGTGACCGCCCGCCCGAGCCCGGCCTCGCGTCCGCCGAACCCCGGTACCCACTGCGCCCGTCGCCGCGCGCCCTGGCCCCCGCCCTTGCCGGCGCTGCGCCCCCTGCTCCGCTCACTGCCGCTGCTTCTGTTGCTCTGCTCCCACTGCTAGTTTGTGGATTGCCCGATCCGTTTATGGATTGTTATCCGACAGTGTCCTTCATATTCAATCACCATGTGATTTCTTCCCCTGATACATAATGCCTTTGGTAAATTGTATCCTCTGCTTGGCCAACCATGCTCTGCTTTTGAGCTTGAGTATTTACTTTTGAAACTTGTGGTATATGTTACTAAGATACCCGATGGGTTGAACCTATGCCTTCCCCTAATCCGTGAGAACCCGACTGTTTTCACAAGTCATACTCTTGTGGTGTTCTACCAAATAAAATTCCAACACTACAGTTTTATCGAAGCGAGAGGTGAATGAAATGATATGCATTAAAGAAGTGGGAGTCGACCTTGAACTTTGTGTTCATGCCCATGAAAATGATGTAGACCGTCTCGGAGGCTTCTTGCAATATGATTATCCAGCTGTATGATTCCTTCGGTATTCTTGAATTGATTCATTACAGTTTTGGTTTCGACCATGATGTCTTGATGTGACATATCTGAAGGGAATTCATTTCAGTGCCTCGCATATTTTTGGCAAGGTTTAAGTATCTACTGTCATAGGTCAATGACCCGGTTCTACTTCTATCATGTTCTACCTTCGAGTATTACCCCCTGGTATCTCGAAGATGTCTTGCCATTGCACCGCATCTTACTAACTTTGTTGAAGTAATGTCTTCCCTTGTCGTAATCACTCTACGGGTTCTGGGTTGTTATCAACTGAGGACACCGACTAGCGAAATTATTCCGCACTACAAATCAAATACCCCTAGTATTTTACTAGGAAATTCTGAACTCGGTCTGGTCATTCTTAGACTATCGGTTGCATCTTGTTCTTGCTATCTTTGACTGTGCTACCTCGTCCTTCTTTGGTGCACAAATACTTCATTGTGTGAGCACGACTTACATCGAGCTTTCAACATGATGTTGCTTGTCTTGAAAGGCAACTTTGGTTCCGAGCTTGCATCTTATGTATTGATCCTATAACTTGCCACTTCGTCATGCCCTTGCTTGTCACCGTTGTTGTTGATTGCATCCTCTTGAAACCTCCCGGCAAATGTGTCTGATCACCTGCAACACTTTGACTTCTTCCGAGATGTCAACTGTGTTCATGATGAGAAATACCCTCCTTGCCTTCGATGATTTTTATTTCATCGGCAACACCCTTGACTTCCTTTCATCGAACTTGTCCACATTATGAATACAACTTGCTCTCCAGCTAGTGTTGTATTCTGCATTGAAGTATTACTGTGTTCTATGTCGAGAATGTTGTGGGGATTGCTCCACTTCTTAGAAATTCTCGGTATGATGATACTTCTCACCATCACCATTCTTCCTTGGTTCCCGTGTTGTTTTTAACCGGGATACCAATATGCTAACGATGCTGCTTGAGTTCTGTACTTCTAGCAACCCTATTGCTTTGAAGTTAACGATCGACAATTTGTTCTTAGGTTATTGGTTATTGAATCGTCACTCTAACATTCATCTTGCTGCCTAAGGTCATATTTCGGGCACACCTTTCAACTAATGATTAATGGTGTATGTTTTCCTCGAGCATACAACATTATATCATTTGAATTGACAAGTGTCATCTTCTTGTTCACATTGTTGTGGAAATCCATCCGTTTGGAATTCTCGATGAATTGTCGCTGAGCCCATCAGCCACCTCCTCATCCTCTCCTTGGTTTAATGATGAACTATTGTTTTGCGAACCTGCTCCCATAGTTCATTTCCCGAGAATCTTACAATGTCATTTCATCGATTTGAGTTGCACCTTTTCTTCTCGAACATCCCGAGTCTGAGGTATCATGACACTAATCAGATCTGAATCTCGGTCAGATACGATGGTTGGGACAAATTTCCAAGAGCTATAATGTTGGTCCTTTGATGACCCGGTAATATGATGTCATGCCTAACACCCCTGGCTGGAGGACCTATCATTATGATTTCTTTTTGCAAGGTTTTTTTTCCAGGGAAATTATAAGACTTATTTTATAAGTTGCTCCTGATGGATCATTTGTGTATCCAAAGTCTAGCCCTTGATTGAAACACCATATCATTGCTACCTCGAAGCATGACAATGATACCCCGCTCATCAACAAGAACATTGGAGGCGCGATGCTAAGTGTTTCTGGGTCAGTTATCCAATCACTGTTGTGTGTGTAACATCTTGATTAATCCTTGCCTCTTTATCTGAATGGTTGGGTACTTTCTCTCCTACCTTGTATGCCATGTTTTGCTTGTCCATGGGAAGGATATACTCCTAATAATTGAGTGCAATCATAGTTTTCCTTTCCATTGTTCAGTTTAACCTTCTTGATCTATATGATCTAATTAGTAATAATTCTCTGCTTATGTAAACACCTCGTTGTACAACTCTGTCAGTACGACATTGATTCTGTTGTTGATAACATTCTGATACTGCCGGTGGACGAGAACTTTGCCTATTGGTCTGCCTCCTTTTGACGAGCGGGAAAATGGTTCTCTTTGTTTCCCGACCTTGGTACCAACAATGTTGCCGACATAACTGACAAGCTATCCAGTGACATGCCTCCCTGTTGCGGCTGTGCAAAATGTCACCACGCATCCTATTTTCAACCCACATGGTGGGCCCATAACCCACAGGTCCACTGGATCGAAACCTGACTCTCCTGTACACCCCATATTCCCAAAGTTATTCCTCGTTCGAGGCCTCGTAAGTAATTCGCGAGCCACCTTCTGAGTAATCATCCATTATGGTATCAAATACGATACTTATTCTCGTTACTCTGAACCCCTTTCACACTCAGTTTCAGGCAATGAACGATTGCCTATATGCTCGAAAATTCTTATTGCATCGTCTTGCTTGCCCTCGAAATTTTCTTAAGTTTGAGTTCGAGAGTTACTTCCCGTCACCTTCCCTGATTTTATCTACCAGATAAGCAACCTTGCAGAGGACCGTCCTTCCTGTGTCTTCCCCCTTATCCTTTTCGTAAGTACGATGGAGATCCTGAAGAAAGGACGACGACTTCATTATGGTGACCCGAAGCAGAGAAATGAAGACATCAATGTAATGGATCGACCTCTTCGAGAAGAGCTTCTAAGACCGGGAAGACTCGTTAGAATTTCGTAACCAAATCCCTTCCCCCTTACTCCCGCTCCTAAATCTCGGGACGAGATTTCTTGTAGTGGAGGAGAATTGTGACGCCCAAATATTTAAGCTACAGCAACCACTCACTAATGGTGCCATGTCATCGCAATTAATTCTTCTAAACCTCACTTTGTTCCAAACCGATCAAATCCAATTTTAAAATAAAGTCAAATTATTATTTCTTCAAACGGTGAAACAAAAATGTTAGCCGGGTTGGAAAAATTCACTAACTAATTTTGATGAATAAGCCAATATAATTGGAACTATTAAAATACCCTTAGCCTGTTTAAAATTGGACCAACAACTTTTAATTGATCATTTTCAATTTAAGTAATTATTTGCGCATTTCAAATTAAGATGGAACTTGTTGTGCTAGGTCATAGCATTGCATAGTATTTACGTGTCAAGTACCTTATTGAACCAAAAATCCTTTGCTTTTATAGAAATTGCAAAACAAAGAAGAATTGTGAAAGCAGAAAGATAAATAAAAGGAAAGTAAAAGGACCTAATCTACTAGGCACCTTGGCCCATCTAGCCAAATGGCCAGCCCAGCCCACCTCCACTTCTCCTCCCACCTCTCTACAGGGGAGGCAGATGCGTGGAGGACATCCATGGTGCGTGGGGCACACGTCGGCCATCCCCGTCCCTCGTGCGGGGTTAAAACGGTGCCGGTGCCCCTCTCCCGAAACCCTAGACGCCATTCCCCCTTTCCTCGTGCTCCCTTGTCCCGATCTGGACACGCCCAACGCCGCTGTCGCCATGGCTCACCTCGTTCTCACGTCCATCGTCCACCCCACGCCCTGTGAGCATGTTCGATAGCTCCGCCGCGCTCGTCCACATCGTCCGTGCCTCCGAGATCAAGCCAGTACACTGCCAAGTTCGGGGATCAATGTCGTCTTCAACCTCCGGCCACCGCGACGCCATCGACGAATTTGTTGCCTCCACTGCATCCCCAGCCTCCACGAGCTCCTCTTCCGGTTCGCGGTGAGCTGCGCTACGTTTCCCCTCCCTAACCGCTCTCGATCCATAGCCGTAGTCCCGTCGTTGTCCTCGTTTTGCTCCGGCCAAAACACGCCGCCGCTGTGATGCTCCCCGCCATGGCTACCGGCCGTCCCGGGGCCAGCTAGGCACAAGAGAGTGCTCTCGTGCCATGTAGATGTTTACTAGCCTCTAGGTTCGCTCGATCTTGCGCTATAGTGTTGCGCCCGATCAAACACATGCTTGCCGTCACAGCGTCCGGTGCTTCGCGCTCGTGACCGCCCGCCCGAGCCCGGCCACACGTCCGCCGAACCCCGGTCCCCACTGCGCCCGTGGCCGCGCGCCCTGGCCCCCGCCCTTGCCAGCACTGCGCCCCCTGCTCCGCTCACTGCCGCTGCTTCTGTTGCTCTGCTCCCACTGCTACTTTGCTCTGTCGCCGCGGTGTACTGCTGTTGCCGCTGTCCCAGGCCGCGCCCCGGCCGCGCGCGGCCGCGCCCGCGCACCAGCTCCCGCGCGCTGCTGCTCGCTGCTTCGGCTAGCGTAGCTGTCCGCCCCTGCTGAACTGCCGCTGCGGCTGCTCCGTTCTGCTACTGTCGCTGTGTATGACTGCTAAATGTTGTTGCTCAGGCCATTGTGTTGCTCCTCAGCCGCAGCTGCTGCCGGCGCTACTACTGCTCAACCATGCTGCTCCGTTGCTATGCTACTGCGCCACTATGCTGCTGCTTTCGGCTGTCCATGGCAAGGCCATGGCCCAGGTGTGGCTGTGTGTGCGTGTGTGTTTTGTGTGTGTGTGCGCGGCCGACGAAAATACTCCCTCCGTTCGGAATTAGTTGTCTCGGAAATGGATGTATCTAGTACTAAAATACGTCTAGATAGATCCAATTCTACGACAATTAATTCCGAACGGAGGGAGTACTAGTTTAGGGAGTTAGTATATTTATATTAGTAGTACTAGTTAATCAGTCCAATATAGTACATGACATGTGGACCCATAATTAGTTTAAAGAAAAATAAATAAATAAAAAGAGAAAGAAAGTCCAAGTCAATGACATGTGGCCCCTTACACTGTTCATATGTTGACTTGTCCACATTTGACTGGGTCAACCCGACCCCACTGGCCTTACTGTCATACACACAGGCTAGGGAGCACTAGGTAACAAAAGTTTATTCTCCTTTCATTTTCGAATTAAATTAAACGTATTAATTTTAGAAAATGGTTAAATCTTTAAATATCAATAGAAAATTAACCATAAATCATATGAAAATAATTTATATATGAAAGTTGCTCAGAAAAATATGACGAATCCAAATATGCACTTTGTTCATCTGTCACATGCACCTAGCATGTTGAACATGAAACCTTTCCGTCCGGACCGTCTGTCTGCTAAACACCCAAAGCGGGGGAAATATCCACAGATATTTTCCCGCTCCGTCTATAACATGTAGCACCGCGTTAGATCACCCCCTAGCACCGCATATTGCCTTGTTATACTTTGTGATGCTTTGTTTGCTCTGTTATTTATTATGTTCCCCCTCCGTTACTTCTTTCCCGTAGACCCCGAGACTGCCGACGACCCCTAGTTCGACTACGGTGTTGACGACCCCTCCTTCTTACCAGAGCAACCAGGCAAGCCCCCCCTGATCACCAGATATTGCCCATTCTCTCTCTCTCTCTCTTAACTCTTGCATTAGAACTGCTATTGTTGATGATTCGATAGCTCCTATTATGTTGCATAGCCTGTCATTGTTGCTACCACTGTTGATACCTTTACCAGCTACTATCCTAAATGCTTAGTATAGGATGCTAGTATTCCATCAGTGGCCCCACATCCTTGTCCGTCTGCCATGCTATACTATCGGGCCGTGATCACCTTGGGTGGTGATCACGGGTATATAATATATACATTTTACATGACACATGATGTGACTAAAGTCGGGTCGGCTCGATGAGTACCCGCAAGTGATTTCGATGTGGGGGCTGAAAGGACAGATGGCTCCATCCAGGTAGTGGTGGGCCTGAGTTCCCGACGGCCCCCGAGTGGATCTTTGTGGCGGAGCGACAGGGCAGGTTGAGACACCCAGTCGAGAGGTGGCCTGGCCCTGGTCGTTGTCCGCGGTTATTTCATAATAACACGCTTAACGAGTTTGGATATTTGATCTGAGTCTGGCCGTTGGCCTATACGTACTAACCAGCTGCGTGGGAATAGTTATGGGCTCTCGACGTTGTGGTATCAGCCGAAGCCTTCTTGACGTCAGGGACTGAGCGGCGCGCGCCGGGTTGGACCGCGTAACGTAACTTCCGTAGTAATGGAGGTTGCTAGGTCTGCTCACCGGCCGCCCTCACAACGTGCAGGTGTGCATTGGGCGATGGGCCCAGACCCTGTGCGCTTAGGACTTAGACCGACGTGCTGACCTCTTTGTTGTGCTTAGGTAGGGCTGCGACGTGTTGATCTTCCGAGGCCGGGCATGACCCCGGAAAGTGTGTTCGGCCAAATGGGATCGAGCGTGTTGGGTTATGTGGTGCACCCCTACAGGGAAGTTAATCTATTCGAATAGCCGTGTCCCTCAGTAAAAGGACGACCCGGAGTTGTACTATGACCTCATGACAACTAGAACTGGATACTTAATAAAACACACCCAGACAAGTTCCAGATACAAACCGGTGATCGCTTTCCCATAGGGCGACAAGGGGAGGATCGCCGGGTAGGATTATGCTATACGCTGTTACTTGGTGAACTCTTCAGCTACTCAAGACGGAGGCGGCCAGAAGCTTTGATAGTTGTTACTATTCCATCTACTCTCTTCCACTGCTGCAAGATGGATGCTGCTTGAAGCATAGTCTTCGATAGGATTAGCTATCCCCCTCTTATTCTGGCATTCTGCAGTTCAGTCCACAGATATTACCCCTTTATACAGATACCATTGCATATGTAGTGTAGATCCTTTCTTGCGAGTACTTTGGATGAGTACTCATGGTTGCTTTGTTCCCCCTTCCCCCCCCCCTTTCTCCTTTCTTCTCGGTTGATGCAACCAGATTGATGGAGTCCAGGAGCCAGATGATCCCGAGGATGTTTCTACGTGGAGTTCGTCTTCAAGGAGTAGTTAGGAGGTCCCAGGCAGGAGGCCTTGCCTCTTCGATCGTTGCTACATTTGTGCTAGCGTTCTTAAGGCAAACTTGTTTAACTTATGTCTGTACTCAGATATTATTACTTCCGCTGACTCTTGTTTATTCGAGCTTATGTATTCGAGCCCTCGAGGCCCCTGGCTTGTAATATAAAGCTTTTATTATTTCAATTTGTGTCTAGAGTTGTGTTGTGATATCTTCCAGTGAGTCCCTTATCTTGGTCGTACACATTTGCGTGCATGATTAGTGTACGGTCAAATCGGGGGAGTCACAAAAAATCGGGTGGGTAAATACAAAAAACGTCTATTGGTTTGATCGATGCTCCGTAGTTTCCGTTGGAGAACAAAGCCTCATCCAAACATATTTTGTACAATGTCATAAAATAAACTTTCTTTTTAAAATAAAAGTACGTTTAGCAACCAATAGTCAAAACTAAAAATACATACTAGATGAACGTAAATCAACTTATTTGGCCTTCTAATTTTGAATAAAAAATTCTATAGAGTGTCCCTCTATGGGACACCCTCAACAAACGGGCCTAAAATAGACCTTCAGTAGAAGTATTACCATTAACATGTGGAAGGAAATTGGTGGGCCTAGAATTGGGCCTATCGAGATTTATTTTTTTCCACTCATGATAATGGGCCTAGAAAAATTAAGCATAGAAATTCCTTTGTTCTCCCAAGTCCCACCCCGCTCGAAACCTAGGGTTTCCCCTTCCAACCCCCCTTTATAACCCCAAAATCTCGCAATGTCCATCGAGCCACCGCCCCCGCCGCCGCCGCCGCCGCCACCACCACCAACCATCCTCTGCTTCATCTAAATCAAATCCGTCTCTTCTCTCGTGTTCAACGTTGAGTCTAATGCCCCTTGGAGAGGTCTGATATTTAGATCCATCGAGATTTCAATTGATTCATGATGCTTGGTAAGCCCTAAGGTATATTTGATCCATTTAGCGCAGTTAGATCTTTGGCTCATTGTTATGATTATGTCTTGCCTTATTATTATATAAATCCAGTGTGCATCATGCTTTTGTTCTTCCCAACACAAGGACGGTTGTATCCATGTTCATAGTTTTTGAATGCTTTACTTGAGCATAGATCCATGTGCGATATAACTAGAGGTTTACCTTATAAGATTGAAGTATCCATCTTCTCACTTTGAGGGGGGGGGGGGGTTATAGAATCTTGTGAAACACTCAACAATTTGGTTGGTGTTGTCATACTCGCATTAGAAATTTGTCCATGTTGGAAGAATGATCTAATGCCCTATATATATGGAAGAAAGAATCCCAGTAGGAAAAATATTGTTTGATATTCGTAAAGTTATATTTAGTTTTATTAAAATATTTCAGATTAGTACAACGCTACATTCCTTTTCTGTTGTGAGAACCGTTGGGTTCCAAGTTACGCCATACCTTTCTTGTCTCAAGACAAGGATGGTAATACACATAATATGTGCATGTTTCTTGGCTTACTAAATTTTCACAATGGAATCATCAAATTTGTAAATCTCATCACGACAAAATAATGTTTGTTTGGCAAATTCTCTAGAGGGATAAACATGGAGATCACATGGAGGTCTACCAGTGGATAAATCCGATAAGGTATCAAAACTGGATTGCCTAGTTAGATTAATATATGCAAATGTGCAAGTGTGCCTTGCCAAAATATTATGCATTTGGCCACTCTATATATATTCAGAGCATTCATGTATGATGTGTACCTGTGTTTTCAATATTTGAATATTAACATGGGATAAATAGTGTTATATTTTATTCCCTGAAGAACTTATATGGAAATTATATTTATGTTGGTTTTTAAATCTATAACAAAAGGACTCTCTAAGAGCGTTCTTGAAAATAACTAAGTAGTTCGGAATAATCAATGAATAGTCATAACAAAAATCCAAACTTGGAATACGTTTCATATGTAGATTCAGCCCTCGAGTGAAAGTTGAGTGGTATTATATACCATTGTTACCACTGTAGAAGTATTATGCTAATTTACCATATATCTCCTATTGTATTGCAGAGAGAGAAGTACCTGCGATCAGTAAAGGTCCAATCATGGTAAGTCATAAAAAACGGTATAACTGCAAGGGCCTGGTAGATAATAAGGTCAAGGTAAAAGAAGAGAAAGATGACAATATTATCATGAAAGAGAAAATGAAGCAAAATGAAGCTGAAGGTGATAAGAAAGCAGAGGAAAATCAAAATTCATCGAAGAGGAAGATGGCTAAGAACAAGGAGGAGAAAGAGAAGAAAATGAGAGTTGTTGATCAGAATGATGATGAGGAGGAGAGGGAGGATCGGAGGAAAAGAAAGGAAAATGGGAAGAAAGAGAACTTACATAAGGAAAAAAAGAAGGAGAGTGAGAAAGAAGAGCAGGGGCAGCGAGAAATTGAGAAAGAGAAAGAGGAGGAACAAAAGGAGATAAATGAGCAGAAGGGAAGGACGGCGAATGGTAAAGAGGAAGAGTATTCAAAGGACCAGAATGACAAAAAAAATTGCCCGCACTTCTTTAGGGCGCTCATACCCAATTCATTTATGGAACACGCGGTATGTTTTCTTGATTCATAACAACTAAGAAAGGGACTAACTCATTTCAGCTGTTCCATTTTTACCTACCATATTTTTGCATGATTGTTGTGAAGGTTATCCTTTCCATTGCGGTTCACTTTTAGGAATGGTGCTCTCTAATTTGGTTGAGTTAAAATTTTACATATATAATATATTTCACCCAATTGGTTCTTTGTTCAATTTCTGAATGATATGTTTCAAACATGGACTATATAATATTTTTTTCTACCATTGAGAAGGATAAAAGAGAAAACATATCCAAAATATAAACTACTTCATGAAAGTTGATATTTTTTGTATTTACACAAAAAGTATATTGTAAATAAAAGAGACATATGTAATATTTCTGCCAAATATAATGCGAATTGAGCTGTGGCTAATAGCTCAGATTGGACTATATGAAGGATAGGTTAAATGACATATATGCATGTTTGGGTTGTGCTCGACATGTGTTTAGCCATTACTAATTAATTTGTATGACTACATATGTTCCAGACCATTCCAGTAGGATTCCACAAATACTTGGAAGATTGTAAAGGAATGGTTTCCCTGAGAGGTCCAAGCGGGAATAAATGGCCCGTAGAGCTGGCTAATATCTCTGGAGAGCTATGCTTTGCGCGTGGATGGAAGGAGTTCCTCTCCGACCATCACGTCGGGTATGGCTACCTGCTGGTATTCCGTTATGATGGGAAGTCACAGTTCTCAGTGAAGGTTTTCTTGCCATCATCCTGCGAGTCTCCGTACGCGTCTCTCGCCCAGCCGCAGCACAAGGACATCGATGTGGCTAGAGAGGAAGACAAAGGGCTCACAAGCACCAATGCAGATGGCACGGCCCCACAAGAAGAAGACACTCACACTGGTACCAGTGCAGATGGTGCAACACAAAATGAATCTTCAGAAGAAGAAGATTCTTTAGAAGATGAAGGGGCAGAGGAAGTTGAAGACACATTTTCAGAAACTCCGGGGAATGAGGAAGACTGTGAACGTCGCATGTGCAGCAACAATGCTCTGGAACTAGCGCAACAGCAGCAGGATGATCGATGCAAGATAGACGATGGTTTTCTAGTCGGGAAGAGGGCTAGGTTTAGGAAGGTTGATGATATCATGGCAGAAGTGGACCGATCCAAGAAGTTCAGGGCCGCGAAGGGAAAATATGCTGAAGCTCCATTTAGTGATCCAGCTTCCGGAGGAGCTGCGTCAAGCGACAGTTTGGCAGGTAATTAAGAAGAACCCTCTGATCGATCGATCAATTTAAAAATAATTAGTATGTGTAGTACTTTTAGGTATATATTCGTATGATATGGCTGGATTTTGCAAAATGATTCATATACTCTTGTTGTCGAGCTAACCTTTGTCTATGTGCACATCAAACTATAAGAAGAATCCAAGCATCGTCCACCCATGATGTCCAAGGCTAAGGAGATACAGCATGCATCTGATTCCACTTTGAAGTCAGCAACATCAAGTGAAAATTCGACAGGTAATTCAGAATAACCGTTGGTTGGATCGGTTTCAAATTAACCATAAATTGTGATGTATAAATGTTGTCACATGATTCATAGGCTCTTGTTATCTAGCTAACCTATGTGCACATCCATTGTAAGCAGAGGTGGCCAGTCATCCATCAAAGGACTCCAAGGTTGAGGGGAAAATCTCTACTGCCCCTTTAGTTGTTTACACCATGGGTGCTGCCTCAGCATCTAAAAGAGTTCCCCTAAAAACGGCTTCGGAAAAAACAACATCAAGTGACAATTTGGCAGGTAACGAATCAATTTCAAAATGAGTAGTACTTTTTTAACACACACACATGTACTGGTTGAGATGTCTTATATGTTGTGTCATCGAGCTATCCATATGCTCTGCTAGCTACATAAAACTGGTCTTATACTGTAAAATGGTTCCTATTTATATGCTCTTGTCATGGAGCTAATGAACTTTACCCACATATAGTTCATACAGGTGTGTTCGCACTAGAATCTGTGTGCACAGACTTAACCACGTGGCACAAATCTTTTGGTAAAAGGCTTAGTAAGCAGAATCAGTTCCCGATGTTCAACAAGAGCAATGGTGAAAACCAACCTGGCAGAGGTAAATCTCTTTCTTCCTTCCTTCCTTCCTGTAAGTGCGCCCTTTTCATTATACTGCTAGTACTAATTAGAACAAACTTGAAGTGAACTATCCTGATAGTCTGCATCTTTTTATACTAGTTCTCATCAAGGTTATGAGAAGGCCGGGATTAAAGTCACAGAGGCGTCCAGTAACTGAAAGGGATAAGGAATGCACCCTGGAGAGGGCAGAGAGGTTCAAATCTCATAGGCCCTTCACCGTCAAGGCAATGAAGCACAACGATGTCTATGCCTCATACTTCATGGTAATTAATTGATCAATTATATTTCTCCTTTTGATACACATATTCAAAAATGCATTGCTCACTGACTGATTGTGATTGAAATGCAACTTCAGATCATCCCAGACATGTTTGTGAAAACATTTCTCCCCAAAGAGAGCCGAAATATGACACTGTGGGACCTACAGGTGAAGCCGTGGAAGGTGTGGTACGAGTACACCGGCGGGGAGAGTCCTCGCGCGGCATTCAGCTCCGGGTGGGGCGCGCTGGCCATGCATAACAACCTGGAGAAGTGGGACGTGTGCATCTTCGAGCTCCTGGACCAGGAATACAACATCAAGATGCACGTCTACAAGGTCGTGCTAGAGATCACCCCCTGCGTCATCGCACCAAAACGTGGCACATGGGAGTGATAATTCTCCCCAATACGTTTTGATCTAGTGTTGTTGATGATGGAGAAAGACCCATTTTATCCCGTCGTTGTCAAACCACAATATACATTATGTTTGTTGCTGAGGCTAATTATCAGATTATATGGAAAATAAAAGCATGTAGTTCGTACTTTCAGGTCTTCTCCATGTCTCAATCCCCTTCATAACCTAGGGTTTCTGTCATTGTCGAATTCCCTTTATTTATAACCCTAAAAATTTGCAAAGTCCCTCGAGCCACTGCTGCCACAACCAACCATTTGAATTGGATGGATCTCTTATCTCGTCCTCTCGTTTGAATCGAAGCCCCCTTGGCAAGGTTGTCTAAACTCTAAAGATCCATCTAGATCTCAATTGGTTGACTAAGCTTGGTAAGCCTACATTCTATGTATCGGATCTATGCTGGCACATTTAAATCTTTAGCCCATTTGCACTATTATGGTTTTCAATCGGCTTAGATTTCTATCCATAATCCTTGGCGCATCTTACTTTTGTACTGCTTCCCACCACAAGAAATGGTGTATCTATGTTCCTAGTTCTTTCTTCCTGAATGTTTTAGTTCACCATAGATTAACTTGTGGGATGTAACTAGAGGTTTCAGCATGTTGACAAGATTGACTTATCCTGATTATGATTTTGTAGGCATTTAGATTATTGTTATATTCCTAATGTTGTATCCAGTTAATCGGCTTTATTAAAATATTGGCAATTATAGTAATGCTACCTTTTCTGCAGTGATTGTCCTTGGGTTGCTAGCTACTTAGGCCATACATTTATTGTCTCAATACAAGGATGGTACAGATTTGAATCATCCATTTATATATGATATCAAAGACGTATATGCATGTTTCATGGTTTACCGAATTTGCACAACAGAATAATCGAATTTGTAAATCTCTTGAAGAAAAAATGATGTATTGTTTGGCAAATGCAAAGGATCAAAAAGGGGAGCACGTGGAGATCCATTAGTCGATACATTAGACAGGATGTCAGAACCTTATTTCCTAGCTAGATGGATATATGCAAATATGCAAGTAGCTAGCTAGGCTAGAGCACAAAATATGCATGTGTCCACTCTCTATTTATATATATTCCTAGCATTGATGATAGTACCATGAGCCGGGCTTGTAGTGTCATGTTTCTGTTTGAGAGAGCGAAGCTTGATCGAAGTTGCATGTAGATCAAGCAGGTATATTTTTTAATTTTTGATACCAACAAAAACGTGCCACTTACATGAAATAGGTTGCATGCTGCTCTGTCTCACGGGGGGTGGGGAGTTCCGTTTCCTCTATCTTCTTCGCTCACATGAGTTGGGTTTTAGATTTGAGGCATTGTCCGCCTCATGCCCACATTTTTAACTCGATTTACTCCAACCATAATCGTTAATTGATCCATCCCACAATTCTTACTGTTAATTATACATTTTTTAGCCCACAACCATTCATTGTAGTTTTTTGATGCCCACAATTTTTCATTCAATTTACTCCAACCATAACCTTTCATATTTAATAATGCTCTTTTTTCAGCCCACAATTTTTCATCAATTTTACTTTAGCCACAATTCCCATTCTTAAATTATGCACTTTTTTCAAGCCCACAATCATTCCTTTCATAATATGCACAATGAAAGGGTTAAATACCAGCAACGCACATACACCCACGTTTTGCTTGAATGTTAGGGATCCCGTTTAATTAGCTCATGACAGACAACAAAATTCAACATATATAAATTGTAAAGATCCAGTTTTGTGGAGGAAGGCGGGACTATTTAGTATGAAATATCTATATTTTAGTCCGTTGATGATGTTTACGCGTATTGATGAATTTGGCCAAGTCACTTGAGCATAGGCGAAGCCCCAATGCCGTTGTGTGACCTCTTCCTTTAATATATATATATACACTATACAACCTTTTGTAGTCACAAGTTTACAGTAGCCTAGTTGTTTAAGGGAGTTAAAGCTAACTCTTAGGTTTTGAGTTCGACTCCCACTAGAGTTTATTCGGTTGTTTCATTACCACCATGAGGCCATGAGGGACGAACAGAAAAACCTTAGCTGCAGCTGGGCAGTTTGGACTGAGGCCCATACGGGCGACACCGAGCGCCGAAGCGACCAAACACTAAACAAATCATTCTTTTTGTACATGGACAGACAGACGGAAATCCTATGACGGACCAGACGGACCAAAATTACGGTGGTAATAAGAAATAGCTCTTTTATTAGTAGATATAGATATATATTTGACCGGTTGATCGTTAATCGTTGATGCCAAAAAAAATTCCCAAATTTAAGAAGTATAAAATTTTGAAAAAAATACATCAATTTGAAAGAACTACAAAAATTTCCAATAAGATAGCAAAATTTGAAATGATTAAAAATTTGAAAAAAATATATCGAATTACGAGAAAAAGTTCAAGAATTTTAAAATAGTGCACCAAAACAAAAAACAACATGAATTTGAAAAAAAGGATCATGAATTTGAAAATTAAGTTCATCCATTCAAAAAATGTTCATGGATTTTACTAAAGTTCACACACTTGAAGGATTTCACATTTTGAAAAAAGAATTCACACATTTGAGTTCACAAAAAAGGGAAAATGAGACAAGAAAAATAAAAGGAGAAAAATTGGGCTAGCGTCCCACTTGGCACCTAGCGTTGGGTGTGTGCCCTTTATGCATAAGCCTTGATTTGGCACTATATTTATGGGATAATTGACATTATGCCCGTAACTGGGTCACACTCGACATGTTTACCTCTACTTTCCAAAAATACTCGTTCCTGTCCAGACCACTTTGCTTCTCTTGTGTTTTGGCCCTTCCGTCCAGTCAAAGGCGTTTGACCATTAGAGCGACATTTTTCCGCACCATTTTTCCCCTCCTTCCAACTTCTATTAAGAATCAAAGAAAAAAACAATGTGAAGCTTACATGTGGGACCCAACTATTTGCAAAAGAAAAATAAATAGAAAAACATACACTCTCTCCCTCCCTCCCGAAACACCTCACTTTCCCCATCCTGGTGTAACCGCACCCGCTCTGCCGGCGTTACATGACGTGTCATGGCCCCCCAACTACCACTACCACCTCCCTCTCCCAGCCATAACACCGCCCAGCTCTTCTGACCGGCGCGCTAATGGACTGCATGGTGGGGGAAGTCGACCTCTTGCTAGCAGGCGCCTCCGATGAGCACACGCTAGACCTCGAGGCCACGATGTATGTTCGCGATGGGTGTGGAAAGAGGCACCGCCGGTGTAAGGCATGCAGGAGGTAGGTGGCGGTGAGTTTTGGCTGGAGTGCCTGAGATTCAACACGGATGGTCGAAGCCACCGAGACATGGTGGGTTCAGGGACGGGCATCGTGGATCCTTGGGCAAGGGACAGTGGATCGATGCAAATGCATGGGAGTCCAGGATCGGTGCGAGGCATGGGGGCGCGACGGAGATGGCAGATCTGGCCGCAGGAGGCTCGGGCTGGACCGGATTTGGCCGGGATGGATGATGGGGAGGGACTGGCGATTGGTGGCAGGGAGATGGGCAGCAACTGCTTGACCCGGGGCTCGAGGTCGAGGAGGCACTGGCGCGGGTGACCGGTAGTGTGGTGAGCGGGTAAACAATGCCGGAGGTGGGGGAGGACGAATATAGGAAGGTGGATGTGGGCGTGGGTCCCACAGGGAATAGAGAGGGAAGGATTTTTTGTTTTGCATTTAATTGGGTCCCACATGTAAGTGTAACATTGTTTTTTTCTTTGATTTTTAACTGGAGTTGTAAGGAGGGGAAAAATGGTCCAGAAAAATGCCTCTCTATCAGTCAAACGCCTTTGACAAGACGGAATTGAGACGGAAGGGCAAAAACACAAGAGAAGCAAAGTGGTTTGGGCAGGAACGAGTATTTTTGAAAAGTAGGGGTAAACCTGTCGAGTGTGACCCAACTAGGGGCATAATATCAATTATCCCTATATTTATACCTGCAAATACCCCTAAAAATCTGTACCTACAAATAAAGGGTGGACTGTTTCTTCTTGTCGAGCGCGCGTTTTGCAAAAGGCCCCTACTTTTACTAAGAATCCACCCATAGTCGAGGGTAATTTTTTTTTTGCTTTTGTAGAAAACCCTCTGTTGTTTGTCTTGATCAACTCATAGTCTAGTTACTAAACCCCCTAATATTTGGGTTACTGAAACCGCAGGGCATATTAGACCTAGCTAACATGTTACAAGCAAAGGAGCCCATGTGTTGCTATGGGAGAGAAAAGTACCACACCCCCTAACCCAGTAAACATGAGTCAAGATCTCAATGGGTCCACATCCTTTCTTTCGACACATGGAATCACAAGTTTTGCCACTTATCCTCCTTCCCACCCTCAGTTATGGTGGTCTTGGTCATTCCTCAATCACCACGCGTTTAAATGTTGTCAATCCAAAGGCGTCTCTCTCTCTCTCTCTCTCTCTCTCTCTCTCCATAAGATGAGAAATGTGTTTTTTCTATGAAGTTTTGGCGAGGCATGCATGCATGGGTATAGATGGTTTATTTCATCTATCTGTTGAGGTGTTCATTTCCCCACCCATCAGGGGAATTCAGGGATGGGAAACATATTAGATTTAAAAAAATCCGCGCCTACGCACACCCAAGATCAATATGAAGATGCATAACAGGTTGGGATTACATCATTACCGTCACTAAGTTGCAGCTTAAGAAGAACATATTGGTGTAGATCATATTTGAAGTTTCTTGAACCGCTGATGAACGGCCCCGCGAACTGCCCACTAACAGCCCTCAAACCGAAGACCGAAAGCACGACCTATCTACTTGGTTGCAAGCATGCAACCTTCACGATGCGGCAGCGCTTCACCGTCCAGAACTAATCATCGCTGGAGAATTAGAGGTAGGAGATTAGAACCACATGGGGCATCTAAATATGAGGATTATTCTAGCTCTAATTAGTAAAATAGAACCAACTAGAACTAGAACTACAAGAACTAGGTGAGGCTCCAAAACTTGTGTAAAGAGCAGCAATCCAAAAGTATATCTAGGATAGAGGGGGGTGGGACGGTTGCCACCAAGGGGGAAGGAGTTCCCCTCGGTGCGCCGGCTAGGGGACAGGAGGAGAAATCCTCTCCCCTCTCCAATTTGGCCGCCTTCCAGAGGGAAGGGGCGCCTCCCCCACTTCGGCCCTTGTGGCCCAAGTTGCCGTCCACCTCTTGGCCTTTTAAGCCCCGTTGATATTAAATTAAATATAAATTTGTTCTAAATAATTTCAGACCATTATATAAATAATTTAACATCCTCGGCAACACTTTCACCTATGTATTATTTATCGGTAATACCTGGTATTACCAGATATTCACCAAAACCCTTCAAGTGACACCGAAACGCTTCCAGATCTTCTTGGAATTATTCTAAATATTAATGAAATAATTCCACAAATATATTCTCATCATTCCAGTCCTACTAACACTCACCAGATATTGATTGCCTTAAGCTTGTGACCCCGTAGGTTTGGTAACCCATATACATATATGGACGAAACTCCTTCATTCAGTGACCGACGGCGGAACCGTGGACGTCGTCCATATCGGTCCCTATGAGCACATGAATGATATTAGAGCGAACATCCATTTATCATGTGATGTTCCCGTTGCTCTGATATACTTCACAAAATCCGAGATGTGTCGGTATCCTCCCGAATCATCACATGCTCACTATACTGATATCCTCATTCCCAGTTTTGTTCTTCTTTCTTGTTATCGTGTTCCAGCATCCCCTTGAAAAAGTCACATGTGTCTGGACAGATGATGATTGATTTCATCAGACTTTGAGGGCCCTAAGAATATATCTCCATTGTATGAGGAGAAAATGCCACTCTCGAGCTATCATGTCCCTTGTCAAACTTTCCGATGAACCTGTAAGTTGCTGTTATGATCACCATGTTACAAGTGACGTTTGAGAAACCCCAAAGCCCACAGTATGGTAGGAAGTGCCTACGTTACTCTCATGGTCTATGGAGCAAAGTCACACGTTAACACTCTGTGTTATTACAATTGAATATATATGATATTAACTCAACTCCTAACAAACAAGATTGGGTCGATTCAATATGATCGTCCTTCCAACGTCATAATCCCTCTTGTTTAAGGACTATCATTACACTTAATGATATCCTAAGATCCACAAAACATGATCACCAACAACATTTTGGCTAGTCTTAGAGGCAAGACTAGTAAGCTTTATTTTATTCGTTTATCATTTCACACGTGCATATGAGTTTTCCATTGAATCGCATATTCAAGGATCATAGGAGTTATAGATGAAATATAAACACTTAAATATGAATATGGAAATGTAAAAAATACAATATTATTGCCTACATGGCATATTTCCAGGTGTCTCCCCACTTGTCGTAGAGTCAATAATCCAGTTAGCCCTTTTAACTTTTACACCAATGACAATCTGGTGTCATTCCATGCTTTGCTTGTGGTATAGAATCCGTCCTATTGAATACTACAATCTTTAGATCCATGTGTATCATTTGCATTTTTAATGCATCTGTCATGCTGCTACCTTTTGAGCTTGCGTTGTTTTTCCCTTGAAGAGGAAAGGGTGATGCAGCACAATAGCGTAAGTATTTCCCTTAGTTTTTGAGAACAAGGTATCAATCCAGTAGGAGACTACACGCGAGTCCCTCGTACCTAC
Organism: Secale cereale; assembly: GCA_902687465.1. Lineage (NCBI taxonomy): Eukaryota > Viridiplantae > Streptophyta > Magnoliopsida > Poales > Poaceae > Secale > Secale cereale. The sequence goes on along the minus strand of LR738715.1, from coordinate 828,431,114 downwards.
ACAAACAAATAAGAACCATGCAACCAACGCGATAAAGGGGTTGTCAATCCCTTCTCGGCCACTTGCAAATGTGAGATCTGATAGAGGTAATAAGATAAATATTTGTGGTATTTTTGGTATATAGATTAAAAATAAATATTTCAAAATAAAAGTAATGTAAAGATAAATAGTTGATGGAAGATTGATATGATGTAAGATAGAAACGGGGGCCATAGGTTTCACTAGTGGCTTCTCTCAAGATAGCAGATTTCTACGGTGGGTGAACAAATTACCATCGAGCAATTGATAGAAAAGCGCATAGTTATGAGAATATCTAGGCATGATCATTGTATATAGGCATCACGTCCGTGACAAGTAGACCAAAACGATTATGCATCTACTACTATTACTCCACACATCGACCGCTATCCAGCATCCATCTAGAGTATTAAGTTCATAAGAACAGAGTACCGCTTTGGGCAAGATGACATGATGTAGAGGGATAAACTCATGCAATATGATATAAACCCCATATTTTTATCCTCGATGGCAACAATACAATACGTGCCTTGCTGCCCCTGCTATCACTGGGAAAGGACACCGCAAGATTGAACCCAAAGCTAAGCACTTCTCCCATTGCAAGAAATTTCAATCTAGTAGGTCAAACCAAACTGATAATTCGAGGAGACTTGCAAAGATATTTAAATCATGCATAAAAGATTTCAGAGAAGAATCAAATATTGTTCATAGATAATCTTGATCATAAACCCACAATTCATCGGATCTCGACAAACACACCGCACAATGAATTACATCGAATAGATCTCCAAGAAGATCAAGGAGAACTTTGTATTGAGATCCAAAGAGTGAGAAGAAGCCATCTAGCTAATAACTATGGACCTGAAGGTCTGTGGTAAACTACTCACAACTCATCGGAGGGGCTATGGTGTTGATGTAGAAGCCCTCCGTGATCGATTCCCCCTCCGATGGAGCTCCGGAACAGGCCCCAAGATGGGATCTCACGGGTACAGAAGGTTGCGGCGGTGGAATTAGGGTTTCGTGGTGCTCTCGGATGTTGTCAGGGTACATGGATATATATAGGAGGAAGGAGCATGTCGATGGACCTACGGGGGGCCACGAGGGTGGGGGCGCGCCCCCCTTGCCTCGTGGCCACCCCATGGCTTCCCTGGCGTGTACTCCAAGTCTTCTGAGTTGTATTTGTTCCAAAAACGATCCTCCCGAAGGTTTCATTCCATTTGGACTCCGTCTGATATTCCTTTTTTGCCAAACACTAAAATAGGCAAAAAAACAGCAATTTGCACTAGGCTTTGGGTTAGTAGGTTAGTCCCAATAATAATATAAAAGTGTATAATAAATCCCATTAAACATCCAAAACAGAATATATAATAGCATGGAACAATAAAAAATTATAGATACATTGGAGACGTATCAAGCATCGCCAAGCTTAATTCCTGCTCGTCCTCGAGTAGGTAAATGATGAAAATAGAATTTTCGATGCGGAATGCGGCCCAACATAATTCTCAATGTAATTTTCTTTATTGTGGCATGAATGTTTAGATCCGAAAGATTCAAGACAAAAGTTTACTATTGGCATAAGAATAATAATACTTCAAGAATACTAACAAAGCAATTATGTCTTCTCAAAATAACATGGCCAAAGAAAGTTCATCCCTACAAAATCATATAGTTTGGCTATGCTCCATGTTCGTCACACAAAATACTCAAATCATGCACAACACCGATTTCATCCAAGCAGTTGTTTCATACTTCAATATATTCAAACTTTTTCAAATTTCACACAATACATGAGCGTGATCCATGGATATAACACTATAGGTGGAATAGAGTGGTGGTTGTGGACAAGACAAAAGAGGAAGATGGTATCACATCAACTAGGCATATTAATCGGCTATGGAGATGCCCATCAATAGATATCAATGTGAGTGAGTAGGGATTGCCATGCAATGGATGCACTAGAGCTATAAATGTATGTAAGCTCAACAGAAGAAACTAAGTGGGTGTGCATCCAACTTGCTTCCTCACGAAGACCTAGGGCATTTGAGGAAGCCCATCGTTCGAATATACAAGCCAATTTCTATAATGAAAATTCCCACTAGTATATGAAAGTGACAAAACAAGAGACTCTCTATCATGAAGATCAAGGTGCTATTTAGAAGCACAAGTGTGGAAAAAGATAGTAGCATTGTCCCTTTTTTCTTTTTCCCTTTTTTCTTTTTTTTTGACTTTCTTTTTCTTTGGCCTTTCCTTCTTTTTTTGCTCTTTTTTTTATTTGGGATAATGCTCTAATAATGATGATCATCACACTTCTATTTATTTACAACTCAAAGATTATAACTCGATACTAGAACAAAGTATGACTCTATATGAATGCCTCCGGCGGTGTACCGGGATGTGTAATGAATCAAGAGTGACATGTATAAAAAATTATGCATGGTGGCCTTGCCACAAATACGATCTCAACTACATGATCATGCATGGCAATATGACAATGATGAAGCATGTCGTAATAAATGGAATGGTGGAAAGTTGCATGGCAATATATCTTGGGATGGCTATGGAAATGCCATGATAGGTAGGTATGGTGGCTGTTTTGAGGAAGATATATGGTGGGTGTATGGTACCGGCGAAAGTTGCGCGGTACAAGAGAGGCTAGCAATGGTGGAAGGGTGAGAGTGCGTATAATCCATGGACTCAACATTAGTCATAAAGAACTCACATACTTATTGCAAAAATCTACAAGTCATCAAAACAAAGTACTACACACATGCTCCTAGGGGAAGGGTTGGTAGGAGTTAACCATTGCGCGATCCTGACCTCCACACAAAGGACGACACTCAGTGAAATACCTCATGCTTCAAAATTTTCACACAACGGTTACCATACGTGCATGCTACGGGACTTGCAAACCTCAACACAAGTATTTCTCGAATTCACAACTACTCTACTAGCATGACTCTAATATCACCATCCTCATATCTCAAAACAATCATCAAGTATCAAACTTCTCATAATATTCAATGCACTTTATATGAAAGTTTTTAATATACCCATGTTGGATGCCTATCATATTAGGACTAATTTTATTACCAAAGCAAATTACCATGTTGTTCTAAAAGACTCTCAAAATAATATCAGTGAAGCATGAGAGATTAATACTTTCTACAAAATAAAACCACCACCGTTCTCTAAAAATATATAAGTGAAGCACTAGAGCAAAACTATCTAGCTCAAAAGATATAAGCGAAGCACATAGAGTATTCTAATAAATTCTGATTCATGTGTATCTCTCTCAAAAGGTGTGTGCAGCAAGGATGATTGTAGTAAACTAAAAAGCAAAGACTCAAATCATACATAATGCTAAAAGCAAAACACATATCATGTGGTGAATAAAGATATAGTCTGAAGTAATGTTACCGATAGACAAAGACGAAAGAGGGGATGCCTTCCCGGGGCATCCCCAAGCTTAGGCTTTTGGTTGTCCTTGAATTTTACCTTGGGGTGCCTTGGTCATCCCCAAGCTTGGGCTCTTTCCACTCTTTGTTCCATAATCCATCAAATCCTTACCCAAAAACTTTAAAACTTCACAACACAAAACTTAGCAAAAATCTCGTGAGCTCCGTTAGTATAAGAAAACAAACCACCACTTTAAGGTACTGTAATGAACTCATTCTTTATTTATATTGGTGTTAAACTACTGTATTCCAACTTCTCTATGATTCATATCCCCCAATACTACTCATAGATTCATCAACATAAGCAAACAACACCCGAAAAACAGAATCTGTCAAAAATAGGACATTCTGTAGCAATCTATAACTTTCAAATAATTCTGTAACTCTAATTTTTTTGAAAAATATTGGTGGACATGAGGAATTTGTATATTAATCATCTGCAAAAAGAATCAACTTAAAAGCACTCTCCAGTAAAAAATGGCAGCTAATCTCGTGAGCGCAAAAGTAGCTGTTTTTTACAGCAAGATCGCAAAAACTTCACCCAAGTCTTCCCAAAGGTTCTACTTGGCACAGACACTAATTAAAACACAAAACCACCTCTAAACAGAAGCTAGATGCATTACTTATTACTAAACATAAGTAAAAAAAATTGGGTTGCCTCCCAACAAGCGCTATTGTTTAACGCCCCTAGCTAGGCATGATACAAGAATAGATCTAGGTATTGCCATTTTTGGTAGGAAATCCATAAGCGGGTCTCATCATAGATTCATAAGGTAATTTGATTTTCTTTATAGGAAAGTGTTCCATGCCCTTCCTTAACGGAAATTGGAATCTAATATTTCCTTCCTTCATATCAATAATTGCACCAATCGTTCTAAGGAAAGGTCTACCAAGAATAATAGGACATGTAGGATTGGAATCTATATCAAGAATGATGAAATCTATGGGCACATAATTCCTATTTGCAACAATAAGAACATGATTAATCCTTCCCATAGGTTTCTTAATGGTAGAATCCGCAAGATGCAAATTTAAAGAACAATCATCAAGTTCATGGAAACCTAGCATATCACACAACTTGCACGCAAATCACACAAAGCATAGCATTCATGATCTTTAATATTAATTTTAATAGTAGGTTACCAGTCATCATAAAGTTTTCTAGGGATAGAAACTTCTAATTCAAGTTTTTCTTTATAATATTGCATTAAAGCATCAACTATGTGTTTGGTAAAGGCTTTATTTTGACTATAAGCATGAGGAGAATTTAGCACGGATTGCAACAAGGAAATATAATATATCAAAGAGCAATTATCATAATTAAATCCCTTGAAATCCAAAATAGTGGGTTCATTGCTATGTAAAGTTTTGACCTCTTCACTCCCACTTTTAAAAGTTTTAGCATCAAGATCTAAAAACTCCGAATCATTGGGACGCCTTTTAACTAAAGTTGACTCATCTCTAGTAACATCTTTATCAAGATTCATATTGGAAAACAAGGATTAATAGGATACACATCAATCAATTTTAGATCTTCATCTTTATTATCATGAAAACTAGAAGAACACACATTCACAAAGCAATCTCTTCTAGCACGCATCCTAGCGGTTCTTTCTTTGCACTCAATAATGGAAATTCTCATGGCTTTGAGGGACTCATTGATATCATGATTAGGTGGAATATATCTAAGTTTCAAAGAATCAACATCAAGAGAAATTATATCCACGTTCCTAGCCAACTCATCAATCTTAAGCAATTTTTCCTCAAGCAAAGCATTGAATTTCTATTGTGAATCCATAAATTCTTTAACACTAGTCTCAAAATCAGAGGGCATATTATTAAAATTTCCATAAGAGTTGTTGTTGGAATTACCATAATTATTAGAGGAATTACTAGGGAAAGGCCTAGAATTAAAGTTTCCTCTATAAGCGTTGTTACCAAAATTATTCCAACCAGCAAAATTCACATCCAAAGATTCATTATTATTCTCAATCAACGTGGACAAAGGCATATCATTAGGATCAGAAGACACGCTCTTAGTAGCAAATAATTTCATAAGTTCATCCATCTTTCCACTCAAAACACTAATATCTTCAATAGCATGTACTTTTTTACTAATAGATCTTTCGGTGTGCCATTGAGAGTAATTAAGCATAATATTATAAAGGAGTTTAGTAGCTTCTCCTAAAGTGATTTCCATGAAAGTGCCCCCCGCGGCTAAATCTAAAAGATTTCTAGAAACAAAATTCAAGCCAGCATAAAAGTTTTGTATAATCATCCATAAGTTCAAACCATGAGTAGGGCAATTACGTATCATTAATTTCATTCTCTCCCAAGCTTGTGCAACATGCTCATGATCTAGTTGTTTAAAATTCATGATATCGTTTCTAAGAGAGATAATCTTTGCGGGAGGAAAATATTTAGAGATAAAGGCATATTTGCACTTATTCCATGAATCAATACTATTTCTAGGCAAAGAAGAGAACCGAGTTTTAGCACGATCTCTAAGCGAAAACGGAAATAGTTTTAATTTAACAATGTCATTATCCGTATCTCTTTTCTTTTGCATATCGCACAAATCAACAAAGTTGTTTAGATGGGTTGCGGCATCTTCACTGGGAAGGCCACAAAATTGATCTTTCATGACAATATTCAACAGAGCAGCGTTGATTTCACAAGATTCAGCATCGGTAATAGGAGCAATCGGAGTGCTAATAAAATCAGTATTGTTGGTATTGGAAAAGTCACACAATTTGGTATTGTCTTGAGCCATAGTGACGAACAAGCAATCCAACACACAAGAAAACGGGAAGCAAGCAAAAAGAGGCGAACGGAAAAAGGGAGAATAAAATGGCAAAGGTGAAGTGGGGGAGAGGAAAATGAGAGGCAAATGGCAAATAATGTAATGCAAGGGATAAGAGTTTGTGATGGGTACTTGGTATATGACTTTTGCGTAGATCTCCCCGGCAACGACGCCAGAAATTCTTCTTGCTACCTCTTGAGCTTGTGTTGTTTTTCCCTTGAAGAGGAAAGGGTGATGCAGCACAGTAGCGTAAGTATTTCCCTCAGTTTTTGAGAACCAAGGTATCAATCCAGTAGGAGACTACACACGGGTCCCTCGTACCTACACAAACAAATAAGAACCTTACAACCAACGCGATAAATGGGTTGTCAATCCCTTCTCGGCCACTTGCAAAAGTGAGACCTGATAGGGATAATAAGATAAATATTTATGGTATTTTTGGTATATAGATTAAAAGTAAAGATTGCAAAATAAAAGTAAAGTAAGGATAAATAGTTGATGGAAGATTGACCCGGGGCCATAGGTTTCACTAGTGGCTTCTCTCAAGATAGCAGATTTCTACGGTGGGTGAACAAATTACTTTCGAGCAATTGATAGAAAAGTGTATAGTTATGAGAATATCTAGGCATGATCATTGTATATAGGCATCACGTCCATGACAAGTAGACCGAAACGATTCTGCATCTACTACTATTACTCCACACATCGACCGCTATCCAACATGCCTCTAGAGTATTAAGCTCATAAGAACAGAGTAACGCTTTTAGTCAAGATGACATGATGTAGAGGGATAAACTCATGCAATATGATATAAATGCCATCTTTTTATCCTCGATGGTAACAATGCAATACGTGCCTTGCTGCCCCTGCTATCACTGGGAAAGGACAGCGCAAGATTGAACCCAAAGCTAAGCACTTCTTCCATTGCAAGAAAGATCAATCTAGTAGGCCAAACGAAACTGATAATTCGAGGAGACTTGCAAAGATATTTAAATCATGCATAAAAGATTTCAGAGAAGAATCAAATATTGTTCATAGATAATCATGATCATAAACCCACAATTCATCGGATCTCGACAAACACACCGCAAAAATAATTACATCGAATAGATCTCCAAGAAGATCGAGGAGAACTTTGTATTGACATCCAAAGAGAGAGAAGAAGCCATCTAGCTAATAACTATGGACCCGAAGGTCTATGGTAAACTACTCACAACTCATCGGAGGGGCTATGGTGTTGATGTAGAAGCCCTCCGTGATCGATTCCCCCTCCGGTTGAGCTCCGGAACAGGCCCCAAGATGGGATCTCACGGGTACAAAATGTTGCGACGGTGGAATTAGCGTTTCATTGTGCTCTCGTATGTTTTCATGGTACATGGATATATATAGGAGGAAGGAGCATGTCGGTGGAGCTACGGGGGGCCACGAGGGTGGGGGGCGCACCTACCCAGTGGCTTCCCTGGCGTGTACTACAAATCTTCTTAGTTGTATTTGTTCCAAAAACGATCCTCCCGAAGGTTTCATTCCATTTGGACTCCGTTTGATATTCGTTTTCTGGGAAACACTTAAATAGGCAAAAAACAACAATTTGCAGTGGGCCTTGGGTTAGTAGATTAGTCCCAAAAATAATATAAAACTATATAATAAAGCCCATCAAACATCCAAAACAGATAATATAATAGCATGGAACAATAAAAAATTATAGATACAGTGGAGACGTATCACATGCTTTCACACGAATTCATAATTTATGTGAAACAAGATTAGTATATATTGAATAACTGGTAGGACCTTTGTTTCCTTAGATTGAGCTATACCTGACCATGGGCAGCCCGATCTGACCCGACCTGAAAAAGCCCGACTCGGCCCAATCCAACCTTGCCCACGGGCCGGGTCTGAGCCAAGATTTTGAGCCCGATGGCCGGGTCGAGCCAGGCTCAAGCCCATTGTATTTGCAATTTAAGGAAGAGGCATGCCGAGTTTTTTGACTGTTGGGCCGGGCTTGGGCCGAAATTTAGGCCTGACGGGTGGGCCGGGCTCAGGCCTAGGTTTTATGTGTCGGGCTTTGGCAGGCTCGGCCCGTAGCCCAACCCCACCCGACGGATGCCCAGGTATAGATTGAGCCATAGAATCACTATTGAGAACAGTGTTCTATTTTCACAAACATCTAGAAACCATACTAAGTTCATAAATGAACCTTCAATTCATCACCCTCTATTGTTGCTTCGAAAGCGACAATATACTTAGCCTTCTATTATAGTATCCACCACAGTTACTTTCTTGGACCAATTCCAACTTACCATGACACCATATTTTTTTAAATGAAATCAAAATTCTCTTGGGAGCACCGATTGAAGATTATTGTCGATGTGCTACTTACATCAAGCATGTATTGATGTAACTCCTTACATCAATCTCTTCATTTTCTTCGTATGCGAGAAACATATGCCATCAGTATTCAATGACATTTTCACTATTGTCATATGATCAGTAGTTTGTTCTTCTATTAACTTTACTCACAACTTACTTGGAGTATTGGACTTATCTGGTTATTTACATACCATCGAATTAACACAAGTGTGATTGAAATCATATATTTCACTCATCAGTATTTCAAGATACCGATTCTTGCTAGGAACTCCTCCCATGTGACTTTGATAATAAAACTCTTCTTGGCGTTTTTTCATACTAAACTTATTTAGTACTTTGTCAATATGTATTTTGGCTAAGTCCTGATTAGACACTACTATCATCATAGATTATAATACTTAATACAAGGACAATATTGCCTAACTATTTTACTGAAAAACTGTAACTTCCCAAAATTCTATATTTTGGAATGTTATATTAAATAAATAAATATGATTGTTTGTTTGATTGTTGTGTGAAATTACTTTATTTTCACGAGAATTAAAACATTTTGAGTTCTTGTTTAAAACTTTTTCTAATCATGTTATGAAAGTTGGATAACATTTTGTCCAATAAAGAAAAACTATGGTTGGGGAAGTTTATTCAAGGAAATCAAAGGGCTTTAATTTTTGTTTGACTCTTTTTTTTGAAATATTGGAAACCACAATCACAATTTTGGAGTGAGAATAAGATGACTTTCTCAAATGTGGTGGATAAATATTTCATATGGAGTTTGTTTGTATTTTGGAGTTCCAATTGAAATATGATATTATTTGGAGTTTTACTGTCGTTTAAATATTTCCAAATTAATCAAATAAAATTTAATGAGAGGAGATAATGTGACTTCTCCAAAAATATATTTGGAAATATTTAATACGGTACAATTGTCTTTTTGTTAATTTACAATTGTCCTTATGTCCATAAAAAAATGTATTCTAGCTTGTGCACACAAATAATATTTTGTAGGCACCAAATTATAATTACGTGTGTGTGAACATTTATTTTATTTACTGTTTTAAAACTTTTGCACAAAATATATATATATATATATATATATATATATATATATATATATTATTTTGTAATTATGTTCTAACCCTATTTGGACCATGCCCACTTCTATTTTTATTTTCTTTCTCTCTTTCTGTTTTCCCCTTGGGCCTGTTTCCCCACTAAGGCCCATCTTATTTTTCCTTAGCCCAAGTCCAGGAACCCCTTCTTCCTCCTTTGTACGTTTCAATCTGGAGGAAAACAGAAGCAGCCATGTATCTGTACATCTTCCTCTTCCTCTACCCCTTGATTCATTCATCCTTTTCACTTACAATAAACACGGAAGTATAGAGGAATGCCAGGAGAACTCATTCAGGGAATTAAAACTCCACTTCGTTGCTTTTATTGGACGAACGGATCTGTGAAACTTTCCTGCACAATCAGCCATTAATGGCCACGGTGAGCTCCTTTGATCTCCCCGTACCGACTCCCTTGGCCACTATAAATAGGACCCCTAGGTGCGCCTCAAAGTCCTCATCCCTCTCCCTGAAAACCCCTCTTCATATCGCTCTACTCCGAGAGAAATTGCTCGCTGGGATTTACCCGTTTTTCGCAACTCCGACGGCTTCTCCACCGCGCCCGAGGACGAGGACAATCTCACCTCTGCATCTCTCAAGTTCGCGTCGGCCTGCTCTCCGCCGTTCGGCCATTCATTGACGTCGGGACCTTTTCTTCTCCAACTCCGACGAAACTCCGGTGAGCATTGTGTAAATCCCGTAATTGTTTTTCAGAAAAATACTCAAACTTCGGAAATTCATATCTCCTAGACCGTAAGTCCGAATTCGACAAATTTTATATCCGCGGATTCGTTGAAACACGAAGTTTATCATGAGTCAAAAATATTTCACTTTCTATTAATTAAATTTGACACAAATTTAAAATCTGTATTTGAGTATTTTTGCTATATCTATTAATCTGTAATTCTTTTGAAAATGCTTCCTTCAGCAAAAAAAAATGACCTTTCGGTCCATATATTGCTGTTAGAATTTCTTTTCCTAATTGTTCATCTATGTCTAGCCACTGTTTCAACCTTAACACTTCATATAGTTTTTCTTTTATCGTAATTCAATTTCATCATCAGTTTACTTTGATTCTTGATTCAGCTTTCTTGAGAAGATCATTAGGAACCTCTCTGGCCATATGCTATCACTATAAAAATTTAGACTTCACGAGATGTTACATATTTTTTTAACATAAATCTTTGTGCCACAAACTCCATCTACCATTTTTAGTATAGATTTTCTCATAGAACCTTGCCTCACAACTCTTCAACCTGTGATCTTCACTTTGACCCAACCCTAGAACAAAACCTATATCATATTTTCATTCTTGTTCTTATCTCAACCCGTAACCAAGTCCTAACAACTTATGTAAGAATGTTTTTTTTTGTATTGTAATTTGAATATTTTATTTGGATCTTTATTTGGATGTTGTTGTGTGTTAAAGTACTTTCTTATATCGTTAGATATATCGTAACAAGAAGGAGAGACGACTCAATAGAATATTTCATCTTCATCAACAGTACAAGGCAAGTTACATCTTGATCATGCCCTTTTATACCTATGTTTTATATATGCATTTAGTCCTTTAATGTAGGGTTTGCATGAATATGTTAGTTGGCTATATTATAAACCCAGTAGTGCAATGAGGTAGGTCTAATCCTTTACTTCTTTGTCGCCAACGTTGTAGGGATTTTGCTATGCCATTGTAGACGGGGATTGGTATGTGAGATCATGAAAGTTGCGAGTGACATAATAATTAAGGGTAACCTTAAGGTGGCAACATTAACACACATCAGGGTGGATTGGTAAGGGGCACCCTGAAGAAACCAGTGGACTTGCCCAGGAGGGGATCCCGGAGTACCCGTGTGATCACCCTATGGACTGCCACCCAGGCTCAAAGGGATTCATCAATTTTTCATGACTAGAAGCTTACCTGCACAGCCACAAGCTATTATGGGCTCTGGCTTAGTTGAGTATGTTGTGTGACCTCTTACCGTGGTAGACTAGTAGATGTAGTTATATATGTAGGTGTACCGGTCTACCCAGGGTTAAGAGGGAACACTTCAGAAAGACTATGTCTCGATCTTCTGATTCTCAAACACCAGGCAGTGCGAGGACTACAAAGGAGGTGATCGAGTCTTGTGGGGAAAAGTGTGCAAACCTCTGCAGAGCGTAACACTAATCGATTAGCCGTGTCCCCGGTTATGGACAATTTGAGCATCTGGAAAGTGGGAATTGAGCGATCTCATCACTCTTAATTAATTTAATGGGTTTTAATGAATTTGGGTATAGATTGAATGGAGCAACCATCTCAATCATATTATGATGAATTATGCAGTAACAATATGATATTCTTTTGATGATAGGGAAAAATCAGCTTTATGCAAATTAAATTTAGAACCATCCACCAGCCATATTGCATGTATAAATAGGACATTTATTCATCTCTCGTGGTGTGACTTGCCAGTACATTCAACGTACTGACCTACACGGTTGCAACATATTATGTTGCAGGTATTATCCGACGAGTAAGTGATATGATAGGGTTACGGTCTGCACTCAACTTGCCGATGGCGTTGATGGGACTCCACACCCGTTTGCCTGTTTCCGCTGAGATTCTTAAGGTATATATCCGTTTTTCATTACTTACACATGTGATTGCACTTTGATATATACATTCATGTACTGTGTGTGCTAGCATATCGATCCAGGGATAGCACAGATACACAGAGACTTGACCGTCTGAGGTCGGGTTGCTACAAAAACTAGTTTCAATAAAGCTTTAATCCGTGTCTAGAATTTATATAACTAGATGATACCCATGATAGCTTGTTATGTAAAAACACCACAAGGCCTCTCGCCAACACATTACAAGAATGGGTGTTAGTTTGCTCTATGGTTGTTTGATACGTCCATTTCGCGTCATGCTTACAAGTTGATATTTATGGCATTATGGGCTGTTCATACATGTTTTGTCACAATACTTCTGCCTTTTCCCTCTTATTTTGCAAGGTTTACATGAAGAAGGGGGGATGCCGGCAGCTGGAATTCTGGGTTGGAAAGGGAGCAAACTCTGGAAACCTATTCTCTACAACTCCAAAATCCCCGAAACTCCACAAAACATTTTTTCGGAAAATATAAAAAATATCCGGTGAAAGAAATCCACAAGAGGGGCCACTGGCTGGCCTCGAGGGTGGGGGCGCGCCCCCCTTCACAGGGCGCGCCCCCTGCCTCGAGGGCCAGCCGGTGGGCCCCAGGTGCCCATCTTCTCCTATATGAAGCGTTTTGACCTGGAAAAAATCAATAAGGGGCTTTCAGGACCAGACGCCGCCGTCTCGAGGCGGAACCGAGGCGGAAACCAATCTAGGGCTCCGGCAGAGCTATTCTGCCAGGGATACTTCCCTCCGGGAGGGGGAGATTGTCACCGCCGTCATCACCAACAACTCTCCCATCTTGGGGAGAGCTATCTTCATCAACATCTTCACCAGCACCATCTCCTCTCAAACCCTAGTTCATCTCTTGTATCCAATCTTTGTACCCAAACCTCAGATTGGTACCCGTGGGTTGCTAGTAGTGTTGATTACTCCTTTTAGTTGATGCTAGTTGGTTTATTTGGTGGAATATTATATGTTCAGATCCATTATGCATATTAATACCCCTCTGATCATGAACAATATTATGACTTTTGAGTAGTTGCTTTTGTTCCTGAGGACATGGGAGAAGTCTTGGTATTAGTAGTCATGTGAATTTGGTCTTCGTTCGATATTTTGATGAGATGTATGTTGTCTCTCCTCTAGTGGTGTCATTTGAACGTCGACTACATGACACTTCACCATTATTTGGGCCTAGAGGAAGGCATTGGGAAGTAATAAGTAGATGATGGGTTGCTAGAGTAACAGAAACTTAAACCCTAGTTTATGCGTTGCTTCGTAAGGGGCTGATTTGGATCCATATGTTTCAGGCTGTGGTTAGGTTTACCTTAATACTTATTTTGTAGTTGCGAATGCTTGCATTAGAGGTTAATCATATGTGGGAGGCTTGTCCAAGTAAGGGCAGCACCCAAGCACCGGTCCACCCACATACCAAATTATCAAAGTACCGAACGCGAATCAGATGATCGTGATGAAAACTAGTTTGACGACAATTCCCATATGTCCTCGGGAGCGCTTTACCTTGCATAAGAGTTTGTCCAGGCTTGTCCTTTGCTACAAAAAGGATTGGGCCACCTTGCTGCACCTTATTTACTTTTACCGTTTGTCACTTTCTACCAATTATCTTATCACAAAACTATCTGTTACCTATAATTTCAGGGCTTGCAGAAAATACCTTACTGAAAACTGCCTATCATTTCCTTCTTCTCCTCATTGGGTTCGACACTCTGACTTATCGAAAGAACTACGATAGATCCCCTACACTTGCGGGTCATCAAGGCTCTTTTCTGGCGCCGTTGCCGGGGAGTGAAGCGCCTTTGGTAAGTGGAATTTTGTCGGTGTACTGAAGTAGGGATACCTTAGTGTCCCGACTAGTGCACGGGCAGTAGCAGCGTCCCGTGGCAGGGTTTGCCACGCGCTCGCCAAGGCCCACTTTGGTTCCTTTGCAGCCATTCAAGAACAAAGTATTCAAGTCAAAGAAACAAGGCCCCGACAAGAGGAGCTTGCCGGGAAGGCCGCTCCAGGCTCAAAACCACCCCTTTAGCACAAGACACTGGCAAGAGGAGCTTGCCAGGAAGGCCAGAGCATGGCATTTCAGGAGACGTGCCGTGGCGCATCACGTGCCCCGGCAAGCCCCGGAGAGCGACAAGCTTCCGGGCGCGGCAAGGTAGCGACCGCGGCAAGGCGCTTGCCGCGGCAAGCTTCCACTGTGTGCCCAGGCTCCAGCTCATCCAGCCACGCGTCGCCCTGGGGCCCTTCCAGGGGCACGTGGTGGAAGGCTGTGCAGCCTGGGGTACTCGGTGGCAAGCCACGATGACAAGGCCGCCGTCGTGGCGAACGGAGACGCTCGGACGGACGCTTTTTGCACTATTTGGGGCGACGGTGACGGGCATTCAATGCCCTTGTCCCCCACCATCAGGGTTAGGTACAGAGCACTATACATACACTGTTACAACTACCACCATTTTTACATTTTTACCCTCACCTACGTTGGCACCTGTCGGTGACCCCTTTGACCTATAAAAGGAGGCCCATGCACAACGTAGAGGGGGTTCCGATCTTCGATCACTCTCACGCTCGGTGTAGTTAGCAACCAGTACTGTAGCTCTTCTTGCTCCCGAGCCAAGAACACAATACAAATCAAAGCAGGAGTAGGGTTTTACGCATCCGTGCGGCCCGAACCTGGGTAAACTGCTCGCGTGCTCGCCTCGATCCGCTCTTGTAGCGACCCGACCCAAATGGATCGAAGTCTCTGTGCTTAGGTGTCATCCCTGGATCGGTATGCTGACACACACAGTACTCGATGAATAATAATAGAGTTCAATCACACACTTTATTACATCGAGGTCATCAAAAGAGTATTTATTACAATAATATGGCCAAAGGCCATCTAAATAAAATAACTGCGGAAGCATCGAAGGTAAATGAGTCCATCCAACTCCACGGCAAACTGAGTGCAGAACAACGACCTATCGCACCTTTAATCCTCGTCGGAGAACTCTGCAACATGAGACGTTGCAGCCGTGTAGGTCAGCACATGGAATATGCTGGCAATTTCACACCATAGAATAATAATAATGAAAAAGACTATGTCTATATGCAAATTTAGCTGGTGGAGGCTCTAAGTTTAATTTTTTTGCATAAAGCCAATTTTACCCTACAACAAAGGAATACATTTTTTATTTACTACTAAATAAAAAAATGCCATTATTGAGAAGGTTCCTCCAACTCAAACCAAAATTCCCAAGTTATTAGTAACCCAATGATTTCATTAAATAAAGTGATGAGATCAACCAATAATTCACTTCTAGATACTCAAGTTGTCCATAACCGGGGACACGGCTAATCATGATTAGTTTTTACACTCTGCAGAGGTTTGCGCACTTTTCCCCACAAGACTCGACCACCTCCATGATCGGAAGATCGAGACATAGTCTTTCTGAAGTATTTCCTCCAAACCCTGGGTAGACCGGTACACCTACTTTCCCCTACATCAGCTAGTCTACCACGGAAAGAGGTCACACAACTTACTCAACTATGCCAGAGCCCATAATGGCTTGTGGCTGCACACGGAAGTTTCTAGGCATGAAATATCTTATGATCCCTTTGAGCCTAGGTGGCGGACCTAGGGTAATCACACGGGTACTCCGGGATTCCCCTTGGGCAAGAACTGGTTTCTCCAGGTGCCCCAAACAATCCACCCAGATGTGTATTAAAGTTGCCACCTTATGTTGTCCCGATAAATTATTATCTCTCGCAACTTGCATGTATCACACATACCAATCCCCGTCTACGAGCATGGCTAAGCAATATATGATATAACGAATATTCCCGGGGTGATAAAAGGTCATAGGTTCCTACCAAATGAACTACATAGCATAACCACATGTTCCCAATCCTACTCATGCAATCTTTGAGGGTGAAACTAATGCATAGTAAAAACTGGGTATTGAAAACTATGATCTGTTGGGGAACGTTGCATGGAAAACAAAAATTTTTCTCTACGTTCACCAAGATCAATCTAGTAGATGCAACTACGAGGGGAGAGTAGGATCCACATACCCTTGTAGATCGCTAAGCGGAAGCGTTATGAACGCGGATGATGGAGTCGTACTCGCCGCGATTCAGATCGCCGAAGATCCTAGCACCGAAGCAACGGTGCCTCCGCGTTCTTCACACGTACGGCTCGGGGACGTCTCCTCCTTCTTGATCCAGCAAGGGGTGGAGGAGAGGTTGATGGAGAACCGGCAGCACGACGGCGTGGTGGTGATGGCGGAGGAGAATTCCAGCAGGGCTTCGCCTAAGCACCGCGGGAGAAGAAGATGTTGTGGGAGAGGGAGGGCAGCACCGAGGCACAAACTTGTGTTGGCTGCCCTCCCTCTACCCCTCTATATATAGGGGGAAGGAGGAGAGGGGGGGCGCCCTAGGGTTTCCCCTAGGGGGCCGGCGGCCAGGGCATGG